>CM049876.1:13740042-14083095 GCA_027474115.1 Schizopygopsis malacanthus
TTACTCAGGTAGAAAATACCTCCCACGTCATTACACCACCCCCACCAGCCTGAACAATTGAGACAAGGCAGGATGGATCCATGCTTTCATGTTCTTTATGCCAAATTCTGACCCTACCATCTGAATATTGCAGCAGAAATCGATACTCATCAGACCAGGCAACGTTTTTGGTAAGCCTGTGCAAATTGCAGCCTCCGTTTCCTGTTCTTAGCTGACAGGAGCGGCACCCAGTGTGGACTTCTGCTGCTGTAGCACATCTGATTCAGGGTTTGACGTGTTGTACGTTCAGAGATGTATTCTGCATACCTTGGTTGTAACGAGTGATTGCTTGAGTTACTGTTGCCTTTCTATCATCTCTAACCAATCTCCTCTGACCTCTGACATCAACAAGGCATTTTCGTACACACAACTGCCGCTCACAGGGTATTTTCTATTTTTTGGACCATTCTCTGTAAACACTAGAGATGGTTGTTCATGAAAATCCCAGTAGATCAGGAGTTTCTGAAATACTCAGACCATCCCGTCTGGCACCAACAACCATTCCACGTTCAAAGTCACTTAAATCCCCTTTCTTCCCCATTCTGATGCTCAGTTTGAACTTCAGCAAGTCATCTTCAGCACATCTAGATGCCCAAATGCATTGAGTTGCTGCCATGTGATTGGCTGATTAGCAATTTGTGTCACCAAGCAATTGAACTGGTGTACCTAATAAAGTGACCGGCTGTATTTACGATTTCACACTTACATCTACTAGCACGATAAACGTAATGCGTATTTGGCGTGTATGGTAATACGTTGCAGGCGTGCTGTCCTGGGGGAGGGCTCCTAGCCGGGAATGGCCCGAACCCAGAGTACCCCCCGTGTGATGAGAATTCTAGTGATATTAGTAGAGAAGGGGTGGTGGAGGGATGCTGCTTAACCGTCAACTAGATGGAGGTAAGACAGCTGTATTTATGTCCAAGGGTTGATTACCTAGATTGTGTACCACCTGTGTTAATTAGGCTGAGTATCTGACATGCTCCTCCCGAACTTAGTTTATAAACTTTGTTTCTAAACTTCATTTAGAATGTAATACATATTAGAATGTAATAAATCTTAAATTTTAACATTTAATTTGATATGTATATTATTATTAAGTTGATTTTGGCATTTGGCTCCAGCAAGATGAATGTGCACCAAAATACATTCATTTTGATATTGATTAGATGTCATACATAGGAAGCATCTCATCTCTTTTAAAAGTGAAATAATGAAAATGAAAATGTATGTGATTGTATGTGTGTGATGTATGTGGCCCACCAGTTGAGAAATGCTTACTTAGTGATTTCCTCAAAACAGTTATACAAAGTACTTGAAGCACAGGAAGTCGGTTCATTTTACAAATCTTGGCACAATCCAAAATGCATGAGAAGCACCAATGTAAGCAACCATGTCTAATACTTTAAGCAGCTGAGGGATGCTGGGCGGTGCTTGTAAATGGATGCGCACTCTTGAATTACCATTAACTGGAATGTCCACACAAGAGTTTAAAATGCTCATTGCTGTAGATTTATTTTACCACTACTGGTCTTCATTTCCATGTAGGCAAGAATCCAAACAAACAGTCAATAAATCCACCAGTCAATCACCTTTACAACGACTTGTATAGCGTGGTACAAACAATCTAGCGTAGCGGTCAAAAAACTGTGTGCACCTTGTTAGCAACACCTGTTACCTGAAGGAAGGTTCCCACCTATATTTTGTGAATAATCATCCAAGAGTGACCCTTACTTGACATACACATACATAATTCTAAGTAAAGACCGAAAATGGCTCTTACAACCATTTCAGGTCAAAGATGCAGCATTGTTATGTTGCACAAATAAAATTCATGGCAGACGTTTGGCACAGGCTCAGGGTGCTGACTCAAGCGTATTATCTTATTGTGCACAGAACAATGGCAGTGAATCAGAAATGAATTTGGGATTGGTGGCAATACAGGAGGGATTGCAAACAAGGCGGTGTTGTTGTGCCAAGGTGTCAGCATGCATGTCACCCTGCATTTCCCATCAAACCTACCTTGATTTATGGTCCCTTTGCACATCTCCATCTATTTATTTCATCACATGTTTGTTTGGTTTCATTTCCTCTCCCCCAATCAAACAGGTTTTTTAGAGGCTGAGCTGGTCTGTGGGCTGCTGGTGAGGGGGTGGGACAGGAAGAGGTGGGCGACCAGAGAATTGCATTTCCTTGTGCGTCTCCACTCCCTACCCTCAGGTTATCGATTCAGCTCCTACTAAAACGGCACACACCCACGTGGGCTGGTGCAATACACATGCATTTGTTTGGCTGTGGACTCACACATGAACAAGAAATACAGATGTACGTAATGCACTTGATCCTCCGAGCTCTACAAATAAAAAGCTTTTTGTGTTTTTGGCTTGTTTGCGGTTGTTCATTTTACACCATTTTCTCTCCCCCAGCTCACACATTAGAGCCCACACAGATATGATACATGCACACACACACACAAACACACATCTACATGCCTCTTCACTCAGACAGCTCATCCAAAGGGACAGTGCAACATTATGACTCACACAGTCTAATTATCTAAATCAGAGAAAAGGTGTTAGATCAAATCAGGACAGAGTCTATTTATAATTCTAGGCCCATTTATATTTCTCTCAAAATGTCTTGCATGCATTTAATCATTTCCAGAGAACCGAAACACATTGATGTCTTTCTTCATGCTGTTTGCCAAACATGGTCAGCAAGTCAGGTTTGGTACATGGTAAATATTGCGTATTTGTTTGAAGTGACAAAGAGATAATTGCATATTTGTGTGTTCACCTGAATGACAATGCAAGTCTGTGAATCACATGAAAACATAAAACCGGGTCATGGTGACATTTCATTGCAAATTTAGGATGAAAAGAATTTGAAATAATTTTTTATGAAAAACAAGGCCTTTTTTCTGGAACAAGATTTTTGCATTGTGAAATTTCATGTCAATTAAGCACATTTAAACATACTATTCTCATTACATTAATGAGTTTATTATTTTATTTTGTTCTGTATTACAGTACAAATGTTTTAATACAAAGATTGTATTATTTATTAAGCACATACTAACAATTGATATAATAATATATTATTTTATTTGTGTTACATAATGACATCAAAATGCACAAATACTTTACAGTTTTAAGTAATGTATTATTACTTTATATGCAACATGGTAATGAGAATTCGATATTTGTCTTTGCGTTTCAGTAATAAAATAAAAAAACATTTTATGAAAACAATTTAGCAAATATGTTTTTATTTCCATTGTGAAAACGTAAACAAAATATTTTAGCATAATGGTAATGATTATGAGATTAATAAATCATTGGTACAACCCTACCCACTCTAGAACTGTACTTATCCAGAGTGAGCAAAAGGGCAGACAAAATCACTCTGGAGCCCTCACATCCAGCACACTCCCTCTTTGAACTGTTACGTCCAGTCGACGCTACACAGCTCGGAGCACCAGAACGACCAGATACAGGAACAGTTTCTTTCCCCAAGCAATCCATCTCATGAACACTTGACATTAAACATGGAACACACAACACTACTATACAATTATTAATTCACCACACATACTTATTTTTCATTTCAAATTTGCACATGTCAGATGTATGTATTGTATGTATTGTATGTGTTTTTGACATCTTGTACATTGCCTATTTGTATATTTGTATATTGTTCTTTTGTTGTCTGTGTCATGTTGCTGTCATTCTGTTGCACTGTGGAGCTTCTGTCACTATAACAAATTCCTCGTATGTGTAAACATACCTGGCCAATAAAGCTCATTCTGATTCTGAAATACTAACATAAATTATGAATAACTCACTGTGCATTATGGTGAAATTAGAACTAAAAAATTGTATTTGATTTTTTAAATCATATTCATTTAATCTCATCATGTCATATATACAGCACTATAAGGTTAACAAACACTGACATGATTTAGAAGTACTTTACTATACAAGTTTATTATTTGCTATTTATTTATTATTTGCATTACAGTAATGAGAATCATTTTAGTTGCATTACGGTAGTGAGAATAAGAAAACTGCAAAAGCACAGTTTCTCTTTTTCTTTCTTTTGATTTTGGGTTGAAATATGACCCGACTGTATATGTTCTTGACATGTTTCAGGTGAGAAATATGAATCTTTAAAATGCCTCTCTGTCAGGATTTTAATGTTTTTTCTTTCCCTCTCCGCCCTCAGGTAAATTATCAACCATCTCCTGACATCAAAGCAGCTTTCATCATATTATCATTCTCTCAGATGCACACACCTTGAAAGCCTTTCTGTAAATACTTGATTAATATTGCGTCCATCAACATAATGATCAGCAACCCTCTGAAAACCGAGAGATAGGAGGGCAGACAAGAAAACAGAGATGTTTCATTGGCATCAGCTAGTGTATAATTGGCTCGTAAAAGTCTAATTAGTCTTACAACCTGCAGGAAAGCAATGAACACAAACAAAATTATAATATGCAATGCTCGAGCTGATGGGCAAAGTTGGTTTCCATCAGCGTCTGTCAGTCATGTACATATGCCTCTATTCACTCAAAGCAAATTGTGTTTGACATGGGGATTCAAATGTTTCCCTCTATTGTTTATCCTCCTCTATTCTTTCATATTTGTTTAGTATTTCCTCGTGGACTATGACTATGTGCCATGTCTGTTGGTTGCCAAGGAAGCGGTGTCTTCTGTCAGCCGCGCACTCACCTTGTAATGAATGGAGACCTGTGGGATTCGAGTAACAGCCTTTATTTAGAGACGGCGGAAGGAGGGTGGAGTGGAAATGCGTCAATCACCGAGTGCCGGTACATGCCCACGGCAACGAGCGTTGTTTGTGTATGGCCCAGGATACAGAAAGACACACCAGCTGCCTGTTTCCCCGAGGGGTATTGCACAAAAGCAAAATAAGGGAGTAAGCTGGGATTTTCCAGTTATCCTGGTTGAATTTAGCCCTGATTCAGTTGCACGAAAGGAGGCTAAATTAAGCTAAATTATGTTACTATGGTGATTTATTATTTATTACTTAGGACCATGTGATATTTCAGTTTTTCTTTTTTAATAAATCTGCAAAAATGTCAACAATTCTGTGTTTTTCTGTCAATATGGGTGCTGTGTGTACATTAATGAGGAAAAGAAATGAACTTAAATGATTTGAGCAAATGGCTGCAATATAACAAAGAGTGAAAAATGAAATACTTTCCGTACCCACTGTATTTATGTACTCAGGGACATGCAGAGAGTTCCTCAGGGGCAGGGGCTCAAATGTAAAAAAAGGGGCAATATGGGGGGGAGTGTTATAGGTCAAAAGATAGGATAAATCTTTTGTTAATTTTTGCAAGAAGTCAGTAGTCACCAAGCCTGCATTTATTTGATAAAAATTTGTATATACTTTAATTTCTGATTTGTAATTTTAAAGGATAATTTCCTTTATTTAGGGTAGACTGAGTACAGTAGAGACACTTTCTGCTTTTTCGTCACTACACAAAAACTAGATGCTGAAATTAAGTGATTTTTCTTATATTTCTTTTGCTTGTGTACTAAACTATCATAAATTGATAATAGCCAAAAGTAATTTATATGTTCCACAATTAGCTCATAAACGTGAGGTGCATTTCTGTATCAGTTTTACCCATATGGTGTACAGTTGAGACACCCATTCTTAATGCTCTAAAACTGACTAACCATTCATAGCAAATGTGATAAATTACAAAATAACAGTTTTAAATAATTACAGTTTAAAAATAAATGTATTTATTTGCTTTAGCTAATTCAGATTCAGTTAAACAGAATCAAATAGTTAACTCTAGAAAATGTATGGCAAAAGTGCAAACGTAAACATAACAGTAAACATAACAATATACCTAACTGTATATTCTATAACCCTACCGCTAAACCAACGCATCACTCAAAACTACAAACAAAAACGCACTAGTGTAAACGTAGTCTTAGGCAGGTATGGCCAGTTTCTATGACAACAGGCCAGCACATACTCTTCTTCAGTGGTACTAGAGGGCCTCTCGTAGCCGTTTAGGGATATTGGGTAGACATGATGTTCAGCTAGAGAGGGACAAAACAGCCTGTGCTCATGCAGAACAGCTTGTCCTCTCCATGGATGGCAGGGTATTTAGAGCTTGGCTGCAAGACTGACGCACAACTGCTGCGTTACACCTGGACAAGAGTGTAATCGGTGGACAAATATTCCATATCATGGCATTGTCCATCAAGGACACTTTGCTGAGGTGAATACGATTGCTAATAGCTTCAATCCAACGGCTTATTACAGAGCCAGTGGTTACATCACGATTATGTAATCCTGTGAAACGAGGTCACTTCTTTAAAGTAATATGATCAGCTTTTTAGTTTATGGGGTTTGAAACTGACACACACACACACACATATATATATATGAAGTAAATAACCACTCGTTACAACCAAGGTGTGCAGTATACCATCTCTGAACGCACAACACTTCGAACCCTGAAGCAGATGTGCTACAGCAGCAGAAGACCACACCGGGTGCCGCTCCTGTCAGCTAAGAACAGGAAACGGAGGCTACAATTCACACAGGATCACCAAAATTGGACAATAGAAGATTGGAAAAACGTTGACTGGTCTGATGAGTCTCAGTCTCTGCTGCGATATTCAGATGGTAGGGTTAGAATTTGGCGTAAAGAACATGAAAGCATTGATTCATCCTGCCTTGTCTCAGCGGTTCAGGCTGGTGGTGGTGGTGTAATGGTGTGGGGGATATTTTCTTGGCACACTTTGAATATCGTTTAAACACCACAGCCTACCTGAGTATTGTTTCTGACCATGTCCATCCCTTTATGACTACAGTGTATCTTCTGATTGCTACTTCCAGCAGGATAATGCACCATGTCACAAAGCTCAAATCATCTCAGACTGGTTTCTTGAACATGACAATGAGTTCACGTTACTCAAATGGCCTCCGCAGTCACCAGATCTCAATCCAATAGAGCAGCTTTGGGATGTGGTGGAACGGGAGATTCACATCATGGATGTGCAGCCGACAAATCTGCAGCAACTGCGTGATGATATCATGTCAATATGGACCAAAATCTCTGAGGAATGTTTCAACACCTTGTTGAATCTATGCCACAAAGAGTTAAAGCAGTTCTGAAGGCAAAAGGGGGTCCAACTCGGTACTAGCAACGTGTACCTAATAAAGTGGCCAGTGAGTGTACATTCATTAATAAAGTTATATTTATTTGTGATATATATATACAATAAAAAAATTATTATTTATTTGTCATTATTTTGATATATATATATATATATATATATATACTGACTTATGTAATATATTTATGTTGTATTTATTTGTAATGTTCTTTTATAAAATTCCTATATACATAAATGCTCATGCACACACACACACACACATATATATATATATATATATATATATATATATATATATACATACATACATTATGTACACACTATAATACATATATATTCTTGGGTTATTAAATATATATGAATAAAAAATATAAAGATTTGACTTATAATCCATTCAATTATTGAAACTATTGTATTGAATATTGTTGCATTTATTTGCATTTTATTTTTAAATATATAAATAAGTATTTATATTTGTATTTATATGAAATACATAGTACAATATATTTGTATATAATATATATTTATATTGTGTATTGTTGTAACTGTTTATACTTCATTATATGTTCATTTCTTTTCTTAAAAAAAAAAAGAATTCAAACATAGGCACCATTTTAATAAAATATGCTGAAAAGACCAACATTAGTTAGTGGTGGACAAGCTGGTTGAACCAAGAAACCACTGGTTAAGAGGGACACCAGTGACAAAACACAGCATGTGATCTTGACAGCAAGAAGGGAAGACTTTAAATGCTTTTATAGAACATATAGTTTGGACTAAAAGCAAGCGGTAAGTCATAGGCATGTCTGAATATATATACATTTACATTTGTGACACATTGCACACATTGTCATGAGTCATACGCATCCAATAATAATGTGTGAGAATTATGCCCTCCTTTTGCAGGTGGTGTTCAGGTCATAAACTTGACAGCTTCAAAATGTCCTGTTTGAAATGTAACCTCACCTGACACAGCTATGAGTCATCCTCCACAAACACTGATACATCTGTGAAGTGAACATTCTGTAAAAGTTGCAATGTCCTTGCTTTTTCCAAGAAATTGCACAACAGTGGCAATCACTGGTGATTTAATAATTTTCTGATGGATGTACAATAGGAGTCAGTGCCATGAGTGTGATGCTCAAATACTGTAGCTCATAAATTTCATTCTCAGAATGTTATGTAACCCAAGTTTTCAGTGTGAATGAAGATATATGGTTGTGCTTGTACGCTAGCACAGCACAGTCTCTTACTGTGCAACCAACAAAAGCAATAACCACCGGCCGTCCACCCCCACACTGAGCTTGTAAACAAAACAAGAGCTCACGCCTTACAAGCTGCAAAATGTGGGCTTACACAAATGTCAGCCAAAATCCTACCAATGCACTCTATATACAGTATCTCACAAAAGTGAGTACACCCCTCACATTTCGGCAATCAATTTAGTATATCTTTTCAAGGGACAATACTATAGAAATTAAACTTGGATATATTTTAGAGTAGTCAGTGTGCAACTTGTATACCAGTAAAGATTTACTGTCCTCTGAAAATAACTCAACAGCTGGCAACAAAACTGAGTACACCCCAAGGGCGTAGGTTTGCTTTTGACATTGGTAGGGACATAAAAAAAATGGCATTATATTTGTCCCAAATTATTGTTGATGTTCATGACTTTATCCTAGGCAGAATTGTTGTGAATCTTTCCGTACAAAGTTTGTCTTTCTGTCCATAGGCTATGCTTTATAAAGGGAGCTAATAATAGGCATAGATCACGCTTACTCTTTCCGTTTGCTCTGTTTTGTCAAACAAACACCACTTCAAACTCATTGTGCAACTTTGTTCATTCCTGAAGTGGGCTTTTATATGAACTATATTGGACTGCTGTCTTGAATTGGGTGCAAGTTCTAAACGCGGCTGTGCTTCTCCTGTGTGCAACTACATTTTGCACATGTATTAAATGTGCGACCTTGAGAGCGCGCAGTTTTATAACGTATTTACTATAACTTGTTAGGTGATTCCAAAGAGATGACGTTTCAGATGCGTCTGAAATGACAAAAACATATACATATATTTCATTATTTGATCAAAATGATTCCTAGGGACAGTTTGGTAGTGGCTGGATATTGGTAGGGACACATCCCTAGCGTCCCCCCCCTAATTCTACGGCCATGATACACCCTAAGTGATAACAGCTATACATCGTTTAACCATGCAAAGCCACATGTCCTATTCATCATGTTCATTTTTTGTCTGCTTGACAGGACCATACACATTTGTGTATCTTGTTTTAGAGCAGTTAAAATTTGGTTCTTTGAGTACAATTCTCTCATACTGACCACTGGATGTTCAACATGGCACCTCATGGCAAAGAACTCTCAGAGGATTTGAGAATTAGAATTGTTGCTCTCCACAAAGATGGCCGAGGCTATAAGAAGTTCGGTAACAGCCTGGAACTGAGTTACAGTACAGTGGCCAGGGTCGTACAGAGGTTTTCCAAGACGGGTTTCACTCGGAACAGGCCTCACAAGGTTCGATCAAAGAAGTTGAGTCCTTGTGCTGTGCGTCAGGTGCAGAAGCTGGCTTCAAAATACAGATGCATGAGTGCTGCCGGCATTGCTTTAGAGGTTGCAGAGGGTCAGCTTGTCAGTGCTCAGACCATACGCCACACACTGCAACAAGTCCGTCGTCCCAGAAGGAAGCCTCTTCAGAAGCTGGCTTACAAAAAAGCTTGCAAACAGTTTGCTGAAGACAACCTGACCAAGAGCATGAATTACTTGACCATGTCCTTTGCTATGATGAGTCTAAGGTAAACTTGTTTGACTCCAGCATGTGTGGCTCGACCTGGTGAGGAGTACCAAGAAAATTGTGCCTTGCATACAGTCAAGCATGGTGGTGGTAGCATCATGGTCTGGGGCTGCATAACTACTGCTGGTACTGGGGAGCTGCGGTTCATTGAAGGAAACATGGATTCCAACATGTGCTGTGACATTATGAAGCAGGAGAAGATACCCTCCCTTCAGAAACTGTTTTCCAACATAACCACCCCAAACACACCGCTGAGATGACAACTGCCTTGCTGCTGAAGGTGAAAGTGATGGAGTGACCAAGTATGTCACCAGACTATTGAGCACATGTGGGGTATCCTCAAGCAGAAGGTGGAGAACCACCATGTGTCTAAAATCCAGCAGCTCTGTGATGTCATTATGGAGGAGTGGAAGAGGATGTCAGCAACAACCTTTGCAGCTCTGGTGAATTCCATGCCCAGGAGGATTAAGGCAGTGCTAGATAACAATGGTATCCCTACAAAATATTGACACTTTGGACACAGTTTTGACATGTTCACTTAGGGTGCACTCATTTTTGTTGCCAGCTATTTGGACAATAATGGTTATATTATGCATCTCAGTGTGGTATGAAAACGGCTCCAGTCAGGACTGCAGAGCACTGCAGAGAGATGTGCGCTTAGCTGAGCGCATCTCAGGGTCTGCTCTCCCCTTTCTGGAGGACATCTCCCTCAACCGCTGCAAAAGCAGAGCTGCTAAAATCATCAAGGTCTCAAATCATCCTGGTCACTGTCTTTTCATTTTGCTGCTATCTGGCAAGCGCTTCTGTAGCATGATGGCAAAAACTGAGAGACCAGGGGGAGCTTGTTCCCCCAGGCCATCAGGCTCCTAAACTCAAGCTCAGTCTCATAACATCAACATTTGTAAGATATTCATTATTCTCTACCATTTGTATTGCTGCTATGTAAATACCCTGTACAACCTGTTTCCACATTCTTCTTGCACATTCCTGCTTTTATTATTATTTATTAAGTCTACAGTATACTGTCCTGCACATTTTATTTTATTATATTATAATCTTTTTAATTTTTTATTCTTAAAAAATATTTATGTATATTCTCTTGTGTTTGTATTCCATATAATTGCACTGTCCATGGAGAGAACCTGACTTATATTTCACTGCTGGTTATATTCTGTACAATTGTGTATGTGACGAATAAAAATCTTGAATATTGATATGTTGAGTTATATTTAGAGGATAGTACATTTTTACTTCTATACAAGCTGCACATTGACTACTCTAAAATATATCCAATTTTTATTTGTGTAGTATTGTCCCTTGAGAAGATGTACAAAATTGTTTTGCTGAAATGTGAGGGGTGTACTCACTTTTGTGAGATACTGTATATGTAAGGAATTATTGAGGACGGGCCGTTGAATTATTAGGAAAAAAAATAATGCACACCTGAAGTGGTGATGTCGTCACGACGCGAAGCAGAGTTTTTCCATTTTTTCTACTTCAATCACTATTGTGAGTATGATTATTTCTTCCGCAGCTCATCCAATGCCTCCAGTGTTGCCAATTTGGTGATTTTGTCATCAAATTTAGCTACTTTATCATTGTTGCTGCGACTTTTATAGATTTTTCTTTTTGGAGATTTTACATTTTTTACTTGGCCACACCCAAGGCCCGTGACTTTTCACGTTTGCTCTCAATCATGCCAATAGGCGTGTTCGACTTTAAGCGGTGCTGTACAGAATGGTCAGTGTATGACAACAAAGTACCGTGAGAGCCATTCGAAAACATAGGATCCATTTGCTCTCTTATCGCTCTCGCTGTACTTTGATGTCATACACTGACCATACTGTACAGCACTGCTTAAAGTCGAACACGCCTGAGTCTGCGCAGTGAACACACATCTGCCATTCAGATATGATGACACACACCACCATTTGATTATAAGCATCAAGATGGCAGAAAAAAAATATGATTACATCAGGTCACCAACTACTCAGTGTATGAACGTCTTATTTTAACCACAGACACAAAAGTTATACTACAATTCATGCACAATCATGTCAACCATACTGAGAGACATCATCATGTCATGTGTGCTGGGATGCAGTATTTTGCACTTACTTTGTAGTAGCCTAATAGAGTGCATTGACTGAAAAAAGTTTGTATGAATAAAGGTTTTGTTTTTGGATAATTATTTCATATTCCTTATCTGTTGTATTTGAGCAGAACAGGGATGCACTTTGGTGACACATGAAGCCGTTGATAGCAGACTAATGCAGTTAATACAGTTAATAACTAAGTTATGAGACAGAGATCTGAGAGAGAGAGATTAATGTTATCTCTTTGAGTCAGTGATCAGCAGCAATGAGACTTTAAGTTAATTTTTTTCACGAACAGCGCCGTTGTTGTTACCTTGCTTGTGAAAAGTCATGTAGTGTTTAAGTTCTTAAACTATGTTACTGATAAAATAGTCAGAGTAGTGCTAACTTCATTAGCGCTTATGTTAAGGTGTGTGCAAACTATATGTGTGTCTGTGAGGGAGAGACCGAGAGCAGGAGAGAGAGTAGGCTTGTGCTTTCCATACATAATAAAATTTAATTTTGTGGCAAAAACATGGATAAGATCTATCGATTTTATCCTTATGTTTACTGTATTTATTTGTTTGGCCAGTGTCGTTGTGTTTTTTTTGGTTATTTTTCTGTTGTAAGACCTTTGAAATAACAGAAATAATTTGGCGAAGTGATACGGAACTTTAATGCGTTCGAGAGCTGCCTGGAACTACGTTCGCCGTGCGTTTCCCTGAAAATAATTGCACACCTCAGAACGATCGTCAGCCAATCAGATTCAAGCATTCAACGGCCCCACAGTATACTCACAACTGGCTCAACGTCATAGGCCCTGTCCCAAATGGCACCCTAAACCCTCGCGGTCTTCCTCTGAGTCCGCACTTTCGTGACGTAATGCCGCTTTGACTGTTGGGCAGAAGTCTGCTGTGGAGCTCGCCCCAGTGCAGGCTCTGCAGAAGTGCGGATCGAAGGCACATAACGGCCGTAAAGGGGGTGCTCGCGGGCACCTTTCTGAACGCTAAAATGAGGAATGGGACACCATACGGTCTCGTGGACTTAACGGACACGCGCATGCGGCGGCCATTGTAAGACCGCAAGTGCACAAGTGTTCCATTTGGGACAGAATATCTCTGAACAGATTCACGCCCACTTTTAGGGGAAAACAAATCGCCATACAGTATTGGATCGAGGAAGTGGACTTACCTTACAACATGCCAAAGAGTTATTGTGTGGTTGGGTGCACCAATAATGTTTGTAAAAACCCAAATGTGAAATTCATTCCTTTGCCATGTAAAAATAAATATCTGGACAGAAGGCAATTGTGGATGCAGGTGATACACATATATCATGAATTACGGATGATGCTATCGAAAGCTAAGCCAGGCTAGTTGTATGGCTGGACAGAAAAGTGCACTCAGTACTCTAAATATAAAGACATAATATATACATTGAAAGATGTTTACTTTCAAATACGAAGTAAAATCATTCACTGGCTAACCTGGTGACTCGATGAGGTTTGAGTAAATGTCCGCGTAAGACACTACTTATTGGTGGGTTTTTGTTAAATGTGAGCCAAAATCATCACAATTAAAAGAATCAAAGACTTAAAATACTTCAGTCGGTGTGCATTGGATTTATTTAATACACAAGTTTCACAATTGGAGTTTAATTACTGAAATAAATGAACTTTTCCACGACATTCTAATTTATTGAGATGCGGACTGTGTCCTATGGTGTGACAGCAAAAATGTAGATTTTTTTTTACAAATAACGTAAGAAAAATGTATCTTCATTCTTAGAGTTACAAATAGCATGAGAGAGGTTTATCTTCGGTTGTAGAAGTATTGTTTTATTTATTTTTTCATCACCCCATAGGAAACATTGATACGTCAACTACCACACACACACACACACATATATATAATATATATATACATACATACACACACACACATATATATAAACATAGTTTATAATAGAAAATATATGATATCAAAATATAGAATATATTCATGACTGTATATATTAATAATATTTCTTTACTGATTTATTAATATTAATTGATATAATATTATATATATATACACACACGCACACCTGTGTGTATACAATTGTGCGTATAAGATAAATAAGACTGTATTATATTAATTAAATAATCACTATTAATAATATATACAGTCGATATATAAATATATATTTTATATTATACATTTGATTTAAAATTTATATTTAGATCTTTATTTAAAATAGAAAAGAATACTATATATAATGTTTTATTAATAATATTTTAATATATAAATATTATTATTAAAATATATAAATATTATATTTTATTATATACATATTATTAGCAAATAATAAAAATATATACAGTCAACATAAGACTAATTTTAATTTGTGTATGTGTATACAAATAAAAAATTAAAGTAAATATAAATGCATGATCTGCTCCCTATATATATATATATATATAGATGTATACATATAGACAGTCAACATGCTGATGAAGCTTCCTTGATAAGAGGCACAAGACATCAGATATATTTTACAATATATGCAATTACTGCCCTCCACTGGTCAAATAGCTAATTGCAATTAAAACAATAGATTTCTGATATCTACAATGGCCTAAACCTATCAATACTAGGGGGGTAATAATTTGTCAGGGGTCAGAATTTACATTTATGCTTTTAGCAGACGCTTTTATCCAAAGCGACTGACAGTACATTCAGGTTATGCATTTTTGTCAGTATGTGTGTTGCCTGGGAATCGAACACACAACATTTGCGCTGCTAACGCAATGCTCAACCAAGCCACAGGAACACAGAATTGGGCACAACACCAGCATTGTAGGCTAATACAAAGCCTGATTTTTTTGCGATTCTAGTAATTGAAGTTAGTATTGCTTTAGATATGTAATGCCGTATCAGGTACTGACGTGCTGAGTGGAGGGGGAGGGTTTGTTCGAGAAATGGAAAGTTGTGGTGAGGTGCAGGAAGAGCATGTGTGGGTGTTTAAAGCGGAGGACAGTTCTCAAGGTCCCGGGGGTACGATATTTATAACCTTGCTGGTTCACCCTTGCTTTAGATTGCATTCTCTTTCCTCGTAGATGAAGAAGCATCTTAATCAAGGTCACTGCTCAATTCTGAGAGATGCTATTTTTAGTTTTCTGCATGAGCGGATAAGGTGCTTTTGTTGCCAACCACAGATTTGCACATGTTCAATGACCATACGAATCCTGACATAAATAACAGGAGTGCATAAATTAGCTTATATAATTATTGTCGGCCTCTATTGTTTGCTTGCGATGTTTAATTAGAATGTCGGTTCACTTGAGCCAGCACAATCCTGGTGTAGTTGATTGACCTACATTAGCACATCTAGAAGTACCTGATTATCCTGCAGAGAGAACCATCTCTCCTCAATCATCCTGATAGTCTGCATCCAACTGTTCCTGGGTGGGGTCATCGTCGCTGCCCTGCAGGGGTCCTCAATCTGCCACATTGTTTAAAGAATGCTAAAGAGGAGCATAATAGATGGGTGATAGTGATGTATTTAAAGCACAATTAAATGATTTGATGAACCATAAAGGAGTGATACCAATGCCAGTACCTTATTTGTAGAATCTGTGCTGATTTTGGCTGTAAAAGCTGAATTTAATGCATCTCGTGCTTATGAAATTAGCACTATATCCAGTTTATAATTAATCACATTTTATGAGATTGTATTTTAATTATTAAAGTAGAGATAAAAATTGGTTTAAAATGTTTTAATTTCTCAGTATCTAGCTCTTGCACAAACATGCACATATTTGTTTTCACCTTTCTTTTTTTAAAATAAGAAATAACCATGTTGTTTATCCCTTTTACTGTGAATCTGCAGTGAAGTAGAATTTCATGACATCTTTATTCTGGTGTACACATTATATAAAAACCTATACGTTTTGGTAAATAGAGAGGATTTTAAAACAGGTTATAAGACTATACAAATAAAATCAGCCGTAACCGTGTGCTCAAAATGAAACCTTTATTTTAATGTAAATGTTTAGAGTGTACAAATATATATTTATATATGTAGTGTTTCTTGTAAATGTTTGAGATTGTGAAACAATGATTTCACTGCACATACATTCAGGGACCTTGTCTTCCGAGCTTATGTTGATATAGTCAACCTCTCACGTAACCAAAAAATAAATAAATACAAAATCATAACCACAGATTATGTCAAATCAATTGATGACTTTTTTTTTGTATTTGGTATTGACTGATTCGGACATTTGTTTACATTTAGTTTAACTAGCACTACTTTTTTACCGTACAGTATCTTTTAAGTCACATACAAATAGCCTAGGCCTACTAGCTACAGTAGCCTACAAAGTAGGCTACAGTAGGCTAAATATAGCCTATAATCGAGAATTGCAATAGCACATCCACACAAAGAGGTTTGAGGATATTTTTTAAACATATCAGTGTAGTACCTTAGTTTTATTCAAATATATAAAAACAATTGTGCACATTTTCTTATGAAATTGTAACGATTAATCTAAGACCCTTGCGTGAGATAATATCTTGATATAAATTAAAACCGTGTTTTTGTGTAAGAGCACGCTTTAAGAGGTTTAAAATGCACACTAACAAAGTTAGGCTTGTATTGCAAAAAAGCAAACAGCACAGCATTGAAGTAAGACAAAGGTAGTCGATTCTTTATGCACAAGCCTGTACGTGCGCGTACGCGATGAGAACACGCCCTCAGAGATATGCAGTCACGTGAAGCCTATAAACAGGCGCCATTTTCTAGATGAGCTCCCATTCTGCCGCAGTTAACGTCGCGTGTTAACGTACATCTTTCTTGTGTGTTCGAGATAAACTGAGGTAAGAAATACTGCACTTCTTCGAATGGTTTTGGGCTAAAATGAAACGGTTTATTCTCCTGTTGCTTTATATTTATGTGTAGTTTGAAATGGAGCTTCGTTACTTTATTTATACGGTTTTTGATGTTCTAGTTTATGGAGAAATGTTAAAGATAAAAAAAAAACATTTGCGTTCTGCATTGTAATAGCTGTTTTACTTGAAATTATTCAAATACAGTATATAAATTGAGTTAATTCTGTCGGGTTTTATGTTTCTTTGTTTCCCCTAAAGCACAGCGTGGCCTAGTTCTACTGACCTACTTTTCACAAAATAGGCGAAAGTAATAACGAATTGTTATTATTCCTTGCAATCTTTAAAAACTAAGCTCGACGAAGATCAGAACGTAGAATTCAAAGGGGTTTGATCTGATAAAACGTGTCTTTGTGTCAAAATGGCCGCAGCACGCGGTGAAGGTGGGTAGAAAATGGCGTTTCCTTGTTGCGCACTTTAAAATACGACGCGTGTAAATCATTTTAAGTTGGTCTCTTCGGGCCTTAAGTTACTTTGTATTTTTTAACGTGCCAAATTATTTTAAAATGTATATTTGTCTTGTTGTTTATCTTTTTATAAACAATTTCCAGCAGGTGATTCAAACATGTCTGACGAGGGAAAGCTCTTCATCGGTGGTCTGAGTTATGATACCACAGAGCAGTCCTTGGAGGAGTCTTTCTCCAAATATGGATCAATTGCCAAAGGTTTGTTTTAAGCCGTTTTCAAATTAGGATTATTTTTCACACTTAAAAATTTTTCACAGCTTTATTCTTAATTATGCTTTTTTTTTGTTTCTTCAGTTGATGTCATCCGGGACCGTGAGACAGACCGTTCCAGAGGCTTCGGCTTTGTGACGTTTGAAAATCCAGAGGATGCAAAGGATGCCATGGCTGCAATGAATGGAAAAGTAAGATCAGTACCCTGTAGGGAAATACATTTCTTTATTTCTAGGCCTGGTAAACTGACCTAGATATGTACTAACAACTACATTTTAATAGTGTACTGCAGAAAGTTCATCAGTCAAGCTGGGTGGAGTTCTAAAGTGATTTTCTAACCATAAAATGCATTTTTTTTTGTTGCAGTCTGTGGATGGCCGCATGATTCGTGTTGATGAAGCTGGCAAATCTGGTAGACGGTCCGGTGGTTTCAGAGGAGGTTCTGGAGGTGGGAGGGGTTTCTTCAGGGGAGGAAGAGGTAGATGTTTGTTAAACCAATGCAATTGTACCAACAGATAGGGCTGGGCAGTATATAGAGTTTGTACTACATATCAATATTCTTTAAGCAATACAGTATGGTGCATTACTGTTTATATTGATTTATATCAGTAGTTTGATAAGAGCGCATCTGAAAAATAACAGACGACACTGACTCAGCCGCTGCGAAGAGTACATAATTTAATTTGTTCTAAACATGAGACAAATTTTATATTAAGGGCTTAAAAACATGATATAGTTTAAAGCGGTTTGCCCCATCAGATGCTACTTTAGCTGTTTAATGTTGTGTGAATGGCCTTGAGCTATTACTTAATTAAACTGTTAAAATAGTTTTCTAAAACATCATGGACTGAATGATCCCAATCGCTGCACGAGCTTGCGGCGCCATCTGCAGGACATTTAAAAGCGTTCAAATGATTCAAAGCGCTAAACGTGAGTAGATTCTGCGTTGAAACGTGTTATTAGACCCGGTGACTTTTTATAAATGGCGGTGAGAATTTGAGATGGCTATTGCTGTCATAAAACTCCTAACGGTTGTGAATTAATCATATATATATATATAAAATTTTAGGTTGTAGTGTACATGGCTGCTGTTACAGTACTGTTTTTAGATTCAATTCACTGTTAGTGCTAGCACTAGTTAGTGTAAGTGCTCGATTTATTTGTGAACCCAGATCGTCATTAGAAAGGTTTATAAATGTTGTTTACAAAGTAGTTTCCGTGTCACATAATCCTTTCGAAATTATTGTAATTCTGCTCAAGAAACATTTCTGATTATTTTCAATGTTAAAAACAATTTTTGTGGAAACAATGATACCACTCAAACATTTGTATAGGATTTGAAGAGATAAATTAATAATTGTATTAATGCGTGAAAGTGAGTGAAGACACTTACATTTATTTCTATTTAATAAATGCACTAAATTGATATATTTGATAAATGCTGTTTATTAAACTTTATATTTATCAAAATCCTGAAGAAATAAAGTACATAACCATTTCCACAAAATATAAAGCAGCACATTTTGTTTCAACATTAATAATAATCAGAAGTGTTTCGAGAGTCAAGTAAATGCAAATATTTCTACTGATTTGTCACTGAAAACTGGAGTTATGAAGAAATTTATACTTTGTATCACAGGAATAACATTACATATTATAATCTATGAAAATTGAAAACAATTTTTTTTTTACTTTGATCAAATAAATTTGCCTTTACGAGCAGAGGATAATTAATTCAGAATCATTAATTGTAATGTTTCCATACTTTTGGCAGGTACTTTAATAATACAAAATCTATCAACTAAATACTTCACAATAAAATATTTATAGTACTTAATTATTATATTGCTATCATGATTAAGTGCTGGTTTTATTTTTTACCGGACAATGGTATCTATTCTTACTGTATTTGATATCTTTTAATGTGTTATTTTATATATATCACATTAAAAGTGCTTGGGGTGTGGTCAGATTTTCCTTTTTTCTCAAACTAATCACATGCCTGATGTATATTAAATACAGATACAAACAAAAGTACCGTATATCGCAAATCAGCCACAAAATATCTAGATCCTTTTTTTGCCTGTATTGCCCAGCCCTACCAACAGATGGCTGCATTTGCATTTGAAGTAGCCTTGGCGGCTAGTAATTATGAAAAAGCTGGTGGCCTACCTGAATTGAAGAATCTTGCATGGGTTTCTGTTAAACATTTTTTTTTTTATTATTAATGTTTTTATTTGTATTAATTTTTTTTTTACTACACAGGTGGTGGTGGATATGGTGGTGATCGGAGCTATGGCGGAGGTGATCGATCCTATAGTGGTGGAGATAGAGGCTATGGTGGAGGAGAGAGAAGCTATGGTGGAGGTGACCGATCCTACAGCAGTGGTGGTGGTGGTGGTGGTGGATACTCCAACAGGAGCAGTGGATACTCCGGTGGCAGTGGCGGTGGATACAGGGATAATAGGTGAGGGATTTCTTAAGCATAGAATAATTTTGTACACGGAACAATTTTATGATCATTGTAACCGTGAACACTTTAAATATGGCAAATATTACTTTTGGTTTTAGAAGCCAGGGTGGATATGACCGTTCTGGTGGATCCTACAGAGACAGCTACGACAGTTATGGTATGTATTGATTGTTCAGAATTACTAATTTTACTAGATAACTGCACCAATAGAGCTCAGCCCACTTGTGGTGTTTTAGAATAATGTCTAGACCTAAGCAGAAAGACAACTGCCATTTTGAACTTCTGAGTTCAGTCAATTTGGTTGCCTTTATCTTGGAATTGATGACCACAATCTAAAAAGTCCTTTTACAGTAGTAGTGACTAAAGTCCGTTTTGTGCACTTGATCAGAATAGTCCATAAGACCTTGTTGGAAAAGAATCATGTGTTGGTGTCAGTTCACTGTATGGAAAGGATGTTCACAATGCTCCAGTGCCTTTACACTTTTGCCTACTTCTTGTCCTCAGCTTCACACGAGTAAAAAAAAATCCTGATTGCAAGATCATCCCTTCGCTGGCTGTATATAAAAAGATGCGCTCTTGGAAGACCTTTTTTGTTTTTACTTTTTCTTTACGTTTTGTGTTCTGGTTCAAATGTTCTATTAAAGAGACTCCTTTTTTACCGTGTCAAGTATCCACAGGATGTTCCTCTCATTGAGGAGCTGCATAAAATCCATGAGCATTCACTTACTGTAAGAGTTTCAAGCCCTGTGAGGCTACCTGTATCTGCCATTTTTACCTTGCGATTGTGTTCTAGATGCTCTCAGAGGTTTTTGAATTTGTCCATTTGTTTTTCTTTTTAGTGTTAAAGAAATTGTCTAAAACCATGCGTAAAATTTGACCTGTCCAACACAGCCTGATAGCTTCTAAAACCAATTTCCTCAAAGATCTTTGGTCCAATTTCTTAGTATCGGCTCACTGAGAGTGCTTAGGGGGAAATTTACATTTAAACCATTTTAAAAAGGCACCTGGAAATATTCTAATCTGATCCTCCAATAGAAGCTTGATAAGCTGTGATGTGTTCTTTATTGCTCCTTGCCACCTCCATTTTGTGATGCATTCCTTTAGTGAACAGCAAGGCAGGCATGTTGTATCCGGCAAACCTCCTTGATGTTGCTAAAGATGTGTACATATTCATTGTTCAAAGAGTAAACCACTAAACTACGTCATTCTGCCTCATTAGGACCGATGATGGCCCATGGTACTTTACTCTTTGACCAGTCTAAATAAATTTTTTTGAAGTATGCTCTCCTGTGGACTGAACTTATCCTCTTAAATGTCAAGATTTTGTTCCTCCTTGGAAAGAAATGTGCTCTGTTCTGTATATCAACACCTCAGAATCCTTTTTCCTTTTGTATTAAATTGGCTTCATGAAGCTCATTAAAAAATGGTTGGAAAATGCTCTCTTTTGCCTTCGATATTACAAAGCTCAATGCGAGCCAGGTGAATAGCTGGGGTTTTTGCATCTGGCATCAATATTTTTAATTGGGGAACTAAAACTTAGTATTAAGCTAACAAAGATTAAACGTTGCTGTTGTGGTATAGCAAGCCATGGCTCTGTATAATGCTTCATTGGATCCAAGAGTTCTCTGCTAGCAATTACGGAAACCAACCATGTCCTTGGAGAATGAAGTGTTGTGCCTTCCGACTCAAGAATCCTGAGATGAAAGCTGCTCTTGACTAGGTCATTTGTGGAGATAGGCCTGTAATGTGAGGTAAAACCTTTTGCTCTCCTGTACGCATCCTACAACAGTTCTCATTGTCCATGTTTTCTTCGAATGTTGCCTCGACCAGTGATTACATCTCCAGAATCTGTTCAATCCTGTTCCACAACCCTAAAAAACACTTCCTCTTCCTCCTTTAAAAAGCTGCATGACGACTTTTTTATAGTGTGCTCGTTTGGTGGAAAGTAGCTCATGTGGCCTTTGAAATGAGAGATTAAGTCCCTGTTCTGATCACAATTTTTGTCTGCACCAACTTTGATTATTTTTGGTCAGTTTTAAGTCACCTATGTCAAAAGATTTTAAAATTTTGAAGAGATGTAGCTTTTGCCATGTCATCGTTTCGAGTGATTCACTATGGAGACTCGTTTAAAAAGTTTGGCCCTTTTGTTTTTTTAACTACCAATTTTGTACCGTTTTTTTCGCACTTGTTTAGTCTTGGGTTTGGAAGATATTTTAAATGCATGATTTGTTTTTGTTGTTAACATCTGTATACTAAAATACCGTTTTATTTTTCAGATTGACTCCCTGGACGAGTTATATTTGAGAACTAGAGACACAAGATAACCTTTGATGAAATGACTTCATTTTCATGGCAAAAAACAGGTATGGATTTACTTATAGAATCAAGTTACTATAAGTTTGACTCGGTTAATGGCCAGTCGTTCCGTCAAAGCTCAAAGTGTTAGTTCACACAAATACAAATTATTAATTACTTATCCTCATGATGTTCCAACTTCACAACCTTTGGATAACAAATTAAGATATTTATGAAATCCGTGAACTCGTAGACCCTCCCATAGACAGCAAGGATCCTTTCATGACCAAGGTCCAGAAACGTAGTAAGGAGTTTGTTAAAATCCATGTGACATCAGTGATTCAACCGTTACTTTACGAAGCTACGAGAGCTTCATTTCACAAAAGAAAGCAAAAACAGACCTGCAAACCGTTACGCATTCTGACCTCAAAGTACGCTGGTACGACTTGTCTCTCTGAACTATGCAAAACCCTGGTCCACACGCAGTACTCAAATCAAGCAACAGAAAAAGTTAGACTAATCAGTGTTTTTTTTTATTTTGGTTTTGCATTTAAATTTCTGTTTTAATCTCCAAACTTATGTGCATTTGAAAAAGCAGCACACACGAAACATATTCCTTAATGAGAAGCGTTTCTAAACCTGCTGTCCCAACAAAAGAACATAACGTACTAAGCAGCATCAGTCGAATGTTAGAAATAACTTACTTTGATCTTTTGTGACTTATCGCAGAAATATAGATCCCCTACATTAATAGGGGATACATTAAGGTAATACATTAAGGTTGTCGATTGGCATTGGATTATAAATATTAATACCCGAGGTAGTTTTAAGAACACAAACTACATTGTCAGTCGAGGGTTTATTCGCTTAATATTTCACAAATCACTTCTCTTCATATATTCAGTTACAGCGATAGCTGGATGTTCTTATGCATCACACGGATACGTTTACGCTTTTGTTTGAATGTAAACCACGTATCTTTGCGGTCTATGGGAGGCACCGAGCTCTGATTCCATCAACTCTTAATTGGTGGTCTGAAGATGAATGGAGGTCTTGGGTTTAGAATGACATGAGGGTGAGTAATGACAGAATTTGTTTTTGGGCGAACTAGTTGAATGATTGACTTTTATGCTAGCTTTTTTATTAGTGATTTACTTTCTAAGAAGACCTTGTTACTTGACTTTGCTTTTTCAGAGCTCATGGAAATCCCTGCTGTGCAGACGAACACATCTCTTCCAAAAGAAAGCAGGAAAAGTGTCAAAACGCTTTCAAAATGAACAATCAATCTTTCATCTAGATTGACGTTTATTATATTTGGCTGAAAGCAGTGTTTCTGTAGAAAAGTGTTTAAGTGTTAGGAGGATGAGATCAATTCAATAAAGCTTTTTTTAACATCTGTTTTGTTCAGTATTTGCATAGTTTATTAAGTGGCAGTGTTGCAGTAAACTTACCACAGGATGGCAGTGGTGGCCAGCTAATGCACAAAGCTCACAACATGAGACGCTTATTAGGCTTTGGCTATATTAATTGGGCTTTATATTCAAGTTTTCACATTTACAGATTTATTTCATTCTAAAATTTGATTGAACTTGCATTAAACTGAACGACTAAGGAAGTTTATCCAGCCTGCCCTTTAAATGATTTGTAGTTTATTTTTAATTTTTAAAAGCAGCCATGTATTTTCTTTTAAAATAAAGTTATTGCTTTGTTTAATTTAGTTTGATTCTATCATGACTAAATCATTTATGCACTCATATTACTGATCTTTTCATTGATCAGTCGTTTTATTTTCTGTTGCAGTTTAATCTTATGGTTGTGTGGGTTAAGGCGATATGTCTTCATAAGAAACAGAAGTTTGCCTTAATTTCAAGGTGTGAAGTAATAATTTTCCATTGCAATATCTTGCTATATAAAGTCTGGGCATTGAAACATTAGCAAAAACGAGTATTCAATTTATTTATTGTCTTCTGGTTTCTGTTCCCTGGCTTCCTTAGTCGAACTTTTGGCTGAATGGAGACGTAATATGGATTTGGGTACTAGCCTAGGGTGACAGTTTTAGGTACTAGACAAGACCTATAAGAACAATTGGGTTTGGGGTATCAGGCAAAACACTGCTGATAGGTTTTGGTATTTGGCATCAGCAGGGATAATTTTACGATACAATCATTGCAAAGCAGCTTTACAGGAAATTACGTTTCTGCAATATATTAATATATGGCAAACTTTGTTGATTGCTGTATATTGTCCGAGGGGGGCTGGCATCATCTCTTCTCGGGTGTTTGGTCATCAGATAATTTAAGGGTTGAATCCAGACGGAAGCTTAGATTCGATCTAATGTTCCTGGTGTGGAGACTTGATCTAAAGTTTTTGGCATGTCACTTGACGTGATAAATCCATGAATAATAGTGGGAAATATGAGTACACTGTGAGGTGGTCTGCATTTCCCTTGTCACAATGGAAAATGTCACAATTCCCTGTACAACACCTCCACAAACAAGTGGACCCCCCAGATTCTCCCTGTGGATCATAGCATTGGATTATTAGTATCGCAAGGAAATTATACACCATAGATAATTTGTGAGAGGTGCAGCTTAAAATACCTGTGCTGGTCTAGTTGATCCCTCAGTGCACAGAGTATCAGCCGTGCCACAGTTTTCAGAGTCACATTGCTTCTTTGAGCACATTTGAAGGAGACTGGTGATACTATCACCAGTCCATTGAGATTGATTCATTCTCAGGTTTTGGCAAAGTTATAGTATTCACACTTAAGTTCAAAGTTGCTGGGGTCTTGAGCTAAAAGAGAAGATGCAAAGTTATTTATTCAGTTGATAACCACTATATTTCATTCACTGTTTTTAAAGATATTAAGGATTTTAAGCTGAGCAAAAGTATATTTGGTAAATGTTATCAATTTTTCTGTCAATTTCAATGTTTTTAGGCATGATAACAAAGAAATTATTCTATCTTATGTATTACCTTTAGAAGCATAATGTCATGGCCTCTTCTCATATTAAACCTCGGATGAGGAATGGGCTCTACTGCTACACCGTCAGGTAAACGGTTGGTGTTAGGGCCGGCCTGTGGAATAGGCAAAAGCTAGGGGTGCCAAAATGAGTGAAACAATTTTTTTCTTTCTTTTTATTGCCAACTCTTTAAAATGTTACACAAAAAACGATCGTCCTATAAAAACAAAAATTTGTATTGCTCTCTTCGGTTCGACTCATGATCTTCTCCCTCACAGCCGCACTTCCACACACATCATAGGCTGGTTGTAAAATATGTTCACTTAAAAATTATCACTGTACCCAGGGAAGAAAAACGAGACAAAGACAGATGTAATGAATGATGATAATCAAATAAACTAGCCCTTAAATGTATGAATGTTTCACTAATCTTGATATTCGTGTCTTTAGAGATCCGTATATATCCAGCATGGGTGAATCTCTAACTGCTGCAATAGCAAAATAAAAAAAGCTTTATATTTTGAGGACAATTACAAAGAATAAATTAAAGCTTAGTTCGTTTCATTGTCGTCATTGTGTTTCAAACAGTGCCACCTCGAGGAATAAAAGAATCTGCACATTGAGTCAGTGAGCAGGAAAAAATATATACACATTAACATACCTCGTGTCTTTAGCAACCATATACACTTTACACAAAAAAAAACAAGTAATCAGAAAACAGATTATTTTAAGAATTTTTTTTTTCATTATATTGTTTATAATGCATACATTGTGGAATAGCCTACTTAGAAAGTTGGTGTCCAACTTAACATAATTATGGAGGGAGAAGGTAGTGAATAATTATCCCGGTTTGCTAAAGACATGATGAGGTAGCTTATGCATTTAAGGTGTTAGCCTAGTCTAGAAAGCCTATAGTCGAAAAGTTTCAAATAGGATAATAACAATCTCTGCAGTTCCAGTTCCTCTGCAGCAGGCCTTCAACGATCCTGGGCTGCGCCCCAGTTCTCACTGCAGCAAAGCCTCACTCGCTTCCCGCTTCAGCTCCTCAGCCCTCTCCTCTCCCAGCCGGGCCTCTAGCTTCTATTTCCAGATACTAACGCGAGGCGTCCTTCGTTACAGTGCAACCACCAGTGTTTCCAATAATTCTCAGGTAAAATCTCTAAAAGCAGGTATTTGTCGATAAAAGTCGTTAAAGGACGTCGCGAAGACATTGGATGTTACTGCCACTATGTAACCATGACAACGTGCCCAGAATACACACTGGATTCATTCAGAGTGTGGATCATTCATGTAACAGAACAGTATTACAAATCAATAATTTGTAAACTTTTGAATGTGGTCATTTTTATAAATTCAACAATTTTCTCTTGTGGTCTAGGTACACGTCTTTTATGTGAAATATCTTATTCAGGTCAGTACTAAATAAAACTGTATTGGCACTCCAACAATACATCAGAGTTATTAAAAAAAATATGCTTGATATTGCTGAAGATTTTGGCATGCATTTTGCTTGTCTTTGTTGACTAATAGATCATTAGTAACGTTGACTGATAAAAGTAATTTACCACTAATCATATTTGTATTATCATAATAATTTGTATCAATCCCCATGCTACATAATCTGGTCTCTTACCTAAATAACATTCACGTAGTTAATAACCTGTAGTGTAACCAATATCTCTGACCCCAAACCACCCATTTACATCTTAAGTGAAACTGTATTTCTCAACCATGTTTAAGTAAGCAACTATGTCCAGTATTAACCGCGATCATGAAGCTGACATTTTTTTTTTGCACCTTAAATTAATGTATTAAAAAGCACTCGTGTTTGTCTCTGACAGGCTCAAATTGGACAACATTATAAAAGAGATCCTTAAAGATAGACAATTGTTTTATCGTAATATATATCCCTTTTGTTTAAACTCAAACTACCGTTTATTGAGCTCCTCAAACCCAGCAGACTCCATTGACAAACACAGTAATTTACCTTGCATACCATAGAAAAGTAAGCTTCATTCAAACTCGACAGAAACAAAATAAAACTCACCAAAACTGACTCGGTTTGTCTTTCCACAGTTCCAACAAGCATCAACTCTAGTTTTGGTCAAAATAAACCATAAGCTAATTCACTAGACGTAAAAATGTTGGGAGAGCAGCGGGTGAAAGAGCGCGTAACTCATGAGTTTTGACTGTTAACTGTTACAGATTTGAGGGAGGAGATTATAACGTCCGCAGCTAAACTTGCGGTTTCATTCCACACTAAAAACCATGTATGTTATGTAATAAAACATGATAATCAAATTAACTTACTGAACTTGCATAAATCCTCTGTTCTGCTTCTCTCTTCGGTCAGCAGCAGTTGTGTTGTCTGTGATGTGACATCAGGTGGCGCACTGTTTACAGCAATCCTGTATTATTGCCTTGCGTATTATAGTCAGGCTACAGCAAGGTTACAGCAACACTAAAATATACTGTAACATATTCCGCCAAGTCAAAATTACCCAGAATGCAATGCTAATTACAGTATTTTACTGTAATGTATAAATGTGGTATAGTACTGTAGGTTTTTACAGTACTGTGCTGCTAAATCTACAGAGATTTCTAACAGTGTTCCCTTTCAGATGAAATTAAGAGAAATATATACATGTTGAGACAGTGTGTTAAAAATGACAAAAGTTACCAAAATATTTGAGAGCAAAGACTGTAAAGAAAGTTATTATTAAGACACAAAATAAGGATGCGTTCAATAAAGCATATCAGCTATAGCTAAATGTGTTCAACAAAACCTATGAAGGGCTGAACCTTAGAAGGACTTGTTCAGCCTTCTTGGCAGCTTCTTGAAAATCAGCATTGGGAGCTTCAAGTTCAAGTTCCCTGTTAATTTTAGCAGCTTTCTGTCAGAATATGATTCTGAGATTTAAAAATATGCCACGTTGAACCACAGAAAAAGAGAGAGCAAAACTATGTGTATAATAAAGTAAATGATGATGAACATCTGATAACATTAAATGTTCTCGAGCCTCATTTACATTTATGCATTTAGCAGATGCTTTGATCCAAAGCGACTTACAGTGCATTTAGGCTATACATTTGTATTGTCAGTATGTGTGTTCCCTGGGAATCGAACCCACAACCTTTGCGCTGCTAACGCAATACTCTAACCACTGAGCCACAGGAACACAATGTGTAATTGAATTATGGATAGTTTGGAAAAATAGAAATGGAAAAGCTGAGAAAGAGAAAAAGAGAGAGAGACTTTGACTTTTACATTTCTTTTATTAACTCAAAAATATTAAGGAACTATATCAAACAATCACAGCCCCCCACCCCCCCTTTTTTTTTTTTCTCTCTCTCTTTAAAAAAAAAAATTAAGAGAGGAATAATTAAAAAAACATTTACAATAAAACTTCCATTCCCATCGGATTCACACTAAAAGTTATTAAAACCCCACAAAAAAGACTGATCATTATGTGTTAGACCAGCGGTTCTCAAAGTGTGGTACGCGTACCACTAGTGGTACGTGAGCTTTCTCTAGTGGTACGCAGAGGAATCTCAGAATTAAATATAAATCAGGCCGCGTGTCCACCAAAGCGATTTTTTTAAATTGTTTTAAATGGGAGCGTCTTTTTCATGCTGAGCACTTGGGCGTTTTTTTCTTGGCACCGAGAATTTAAGAACGTTAGCATTCATCACTGTCACTTTTTAGTCAGCTAACCAATCACAGTGGAGAAGGGGCGGGACTAATACCGTCACACCCTGCGTGTACTACGACTTACCAGCAATGGAGAAGTTAATATTGCTTATCTTTTTTTTTGTATTTATGTCTTTACCAGATGGAATTGCCGGAGTACAATAATATTGTTATGAAAAATAATGCTTGGAGAAACATTTCATTCGCGATGCGTCTGCCATATTACTTCAGCGGATATTCCATATCATAGCAACCGCAGCGTCTCGAAAATACGCTGCCCTCTCAAGCGCTCACACCTGGGTGTTTTCAGCTGACTTTGGTGGACACGTGGCCTGATTGTTGTTACTTGCAGCTACATATACAGCCTGTGTTTTTTTTTATCAAGTACTTTTTTATTTAAAAGTGAATTAAAAGCTGTACTGTGCTTAAAGATTAAATTAAAATGTATTGTAGCTACTTAAAGTTAAATAAAAACTAAGTTACTGTACTTAAATGTTAAGTAGCCTAAGTATGATACATTTTCATTTAATCTTTATTTAAGTACAGTTTTTTAACATTTAAGTACAGTACAGTTTTTATTTCACTTTTAGGTACAATATATTTGAATTTAATAATTACGTTTTTTATTTACATGGAAGTAAGCACGGTGCAGTGTTCATGTTCAAACTGTGTATTTACTTTATTTTAAGAGGCTGACAATAATAAATATCCTTATAAGGATTAAAACTGACTCGTAAAAAAAAAACTGTGTACTGTGTACTGTTTTACTGTGTATAGTGCTACTGAAAGTGACGTGACATACTTGGAATTTGTGCTCTGCATTTAACTCATCCAAAGTGCACACACACACACACACACCGTGAACACACACCCGGAGCAGTGGGCAGCCATTTATACTGCATTTTAATGTTGGTCATTCATAATGGTGGTACTTGGAAAGCCAAATATTTTCTGAGGTGGTACTTGGTGTAAAAAGTTTGAGAACCACTGTGTTAGACTATAAAAGCATATTCCACAGTCAACCTCTTCTTAACAAAACATTTTGTCAACAATACAGGATCAATACAACCGCTTCCTTCAATTTTGTTTTTTTCTAGTATACCATACTGCCAACATAACCATTCCATAAAGAAGATTAAGAATGATTACTTTTTCCTAATTTTCCACTGAATATTTTGGCCCATAAATGAACAATGAAACATTAAACAAAGTAACAAACCCATCAATTTCAGACTCCAATCTTTCACCAACTGCATCAGGTTCTTTAGATGATGAAACTCCATAAAAGCATAAGTTTCAGTTTCGGATATATCGCAGAAAGTACATTCCTCCCCAACTAATGGATTCAGTTGTGCAATGTGTCTGTTTTTAGCCAAACACCCATGTACAATTCTCCACTGAAGATCCCCCACTTTTTCTCAGTGGGTTTTTTATACAGGGACTGCCAGCTACATTTTGGAGAAGAGTTTAATCCTAACAACAAAGTCCATTTGTTCTCTTTTAAATATTTAAGACTTTGATAGTTCATAGTTTTAACACAAGCTATATACACAGTCTTTTTTTATAAATTACGGAAGAGTCCCATCTCTGGAGTATTCAAAGATAAAAACTTTGCATGCCCTTCTTCTTGATGATATTTTTCATCAGTAAAGAGAAATCTGTAAAACAATGAGATTCTGTGTTGCTTTCTGTAAATTTCTCCTCAAGAAAAATCTTGACTGAATAAGGGAGTGCAGTTTCTAGATCCTCAAGCACTCGTTTAGCGAGACATATTGTTCTGAAGCCCACTTTTTGGGCAAGATTTTCAGCTTCAATCCATCCATCTCTTTTTCTTAAATCCCGAAATGTAGATATTCCAGCAGAAATAAAACGTGATCTTATGGTCACAGAGTTCATTATCTCAACAGGCAATAGTGGGTTAAAAGAAAATAGGCTCATTTAACAGCCACATGTCTAGTTTTGACCAATCTCTTAAAACAGAAAACGATTTTCATAGGTCTAAAACATTGAGATAAAAAGGGTTAAGACCACAAAGAGAAGTTCCCTCTAAGGACATAATAAATAACTATCTGTCTAGTCCCATTCGTCCTGCCTTATGCAAAAGAGCACATGTTAGTTCCATCCATCCATGATTCTGATGACATAAGCGACGTTGAATAACTTGCATCTGAAACGTTGCCACTCTAGCTCAAATATCTATTGGTCCTTGTCCTCCTCCTTGGACTGGAAGATAAGAGCAGCAGCTCTCAACCAATGCTGACCAGACCAAAAAAAGTCCACAATTAGCCTTTGGATTTCCTGGATTAACAACAATGGTGGATCCACTACCATCAATTGATGCAATACGATTATTGGCAATCAGTACTTTCCCCTATATGATAGCTGGGGTAGCATCCATTTCCAACTAGACAACCTATCATGGACTTTCTCCAATAAACCCTCCCAATTTTAATTTTTATATTCATCTTGACCTAAATACACTCCCAAATATTTAAATCCTGTTTTACCCCACTTAATATTATTAGGAAGTATAGGTAATCTACTACCTTTGGTGGAGCCACACCATACAGCTTCAGTTTTATCCCAGTTGAGCCTAGCAGAAGAAGCAAATTTTTATAGATTTCTAAAGCCCCCTTTAAATTCTGTACATCATTATGTTGTTGTATTATAACAAATAATTTGCGTATGCAGACAAAATAATAGACTGATTTCTAAAACTACCGTTTATAGTTAACCCTTTTAGTTTACGTCTTAGCAAACACAATAAAGGTTCAAACGCCAAACTGTACAATTGGCCAGACATTGGGCAGCCTTGTCTAATTCCTCCTTGTATTTTAACTGGTACAGTTAAACCACCTTCTACTTTAATCATTCTTTCAGATCCCGTATACAATAATTTTATCCATGATATTAACTTGTATCCCCAAAACCAAAACAATTTAGGACATAAAACAAATACTGATGATCAACGCGATCAAACGCTTTTTCTTGATCCAAAGATAAAATACCAAGATTAGCATTATACATTCTTAAATATTCTAAAAGGTCTCTTATTAAAAACAAATTATCATAAATACACCTTTTAGGAATACAATAAGTCTGATCATCATGAATCAAGGAATCCAGTATCGTTTTAAGTCGATTTGCAATATATTTAGACAATATCTTATAATCCGAGTTAAGAACAGCAACAGGTCTCCAGTTTTTAAGCAAACACAAATCTCCTTTCTACAGAAGAAGAGAAAGGACTGCTCTTTGGCAGTACCTTTAATTTATAACTTTATTCTAAAATTGTAAAAAGGTCTTGTCCAATTATTCCCAAAAAAGATTTCTAAAACTCGCCTGTAAATCCATCAAAGCCTGGTGCTCGTCCCGATGAATGTTGTTTTACTGCATCAGTTACCTCCTCAAAGGTGATATCAAGATCTAGAGACAGTCTATCTTCCTCTTTCAAGGTTGGTAAATCATTAAAAAGTTCACATGTCATATCAAAATCAAAGTCCTCTTTGGCAAATAATTTTGCATAAATATCAACAGCAGATCTTCTCATCATTAAAGAGTCCGAAGTAATACTTCCATCAGGCTTTCGTAAACAATGCATAAGTTTATTATAAACAACCTTTTTTTCCAAATTGAATAAAAACTGTGTATGTGCTTTTTTGTGTTAGAATTTTTTTTTAAGAAGTTAAATAATGATCTGATATTGAACTTGGGCTTATACAATTTTCTTATATTCTATTATATTGCACATTGTTTTCTAAACGTGCAGTAGTAACCCTATTATCTGTCATTTTAATCCATGTATATTGTTTAATTTCCTTATTTCTCTCTCTCCAAATGTCAACAAGACCATATTGTATAATAATCTCTTTTAAAGATACAGCTGACATAAAAGTTGGTTCTTCCCCATCCCTATCACAAGTAAAATCCAAAGTACAATTCCAATCTCCTCCAATTATTAAAAAGTCATCATTAATTAGAGAAGAAATCACATCTTTGAGTTTAAGAAAAAAAGCAATTCTCTCTCTACCTGTTGTAGGGGCATAATCATTTACTGGATCGAAAACTCTATTTTTTATTTCTACTTTAAGAACAAGAAGGCATCCTTTCACTACCTCACTTTTAGACAAAATGTTAAGTCTACATCTAGGTGAAAACAATATTGCTACTCCTGCACAAAGGTTAGTACCATGATTCAAAACATAATCTTCCTCCCACCACATCCCCCAATCATTTTCATTATTTTCAGTACTATGTGTTTCTTGTAAAAACATAACTTTAATTCCTTTCGAAATTAAACATTCTTTTAATATTGGCCATTTACTTCTATCCCTTGCCCAATTTACATTTAAGGATCCTACATTAAGAACATCTATAGCAAACATGTAAAAGGAAAGAAAGAAAAAAGGAAACCCAGTAAAGACCAAGTCCCCAATGTGCACTTATTCAGAGTTTGTTCTAGTAGATCTACGTTTATCTTTTTATTTTCTCATCATTTGTCTGACTACTGTCGAGTACTTCTGCAACCTAAACCTTTTTTGCTGTGACAACTTCAACACTACATTCGTTCTGAACTTTCATTACAGATACGTCAAATTTATCCAAGTCAGGAAAAACCTCCTCAATCTCAACAGACTTCCCTTTAGTTTCATCCAGAAAATAATTTATCTGTTCTACAGAATAAAATTCACCAGTCATACCAACATCTATATCAAATCATGAATGAATGAGGCATTTATATAGCGCTTTATTGTGTATTGTTGTTCACTCAAAGCTCTTTACAATCATGTGGGGGGTGTCTTCTCAAAGGTCATCTCTGATACTCTCATCATCTGACTCTTTATCCATTTCATCGTTTAAGCCTTTATCAGCTTCTTGCATCTCATCATCTTTGTGATTCACAGCAGCAGTAGCAACACAGCCATTAGACGTACTTTCTTCATTCCTGTTCTCAATATTATCAGAAGCATTAACATTTACCTCAACTCGATCACCATCTTCTTTTGTTTTTCCTTCCTCTCTTTAAGCCTCTTCAATGCTTAGCGGCCTTTTCACTACATTCGTCTCACTATTCTTATCTGACAAACCTCTGCTCATTGTTTATGAGGGCAGGAAAATCTTTTGTGGCCGATATCGTTACACTCAAAACAGCACAAATTATCAGTACTCGCATAAACCATGTACAACCTCTCTCCACTATTCACTCGAAATGAAACATCCAGTGTTTTAGTAGGAGATGACAAAAACATCTCGGGTTACTTGCTTAACCCTTGTTTTCTGAATAGGGAACGAGACGCTTTGGGAACGCCCTGGGCGTGTCGATTGTTTGAAACCCATATAGAATCACGCCAATTCATTGGCTGATGGCGTGGATGCCATCTTCAGCGTTCTTACGTCGTCTCCTTATACTGGCGAACGCGCAATCTGCTCCCTGTCCCTGAAAAGGTCCCTGTCGGCAGCGTGAGGAGCTTGGCAGCAAACGCAGCATCTCGTTCCCTATTCAGAGAACAAGGGTTACGCGAGTAACCCAAGATGTTCTCTTTAATAGATTCATTCAATGCTGCGTAAAGCTAAGACGCTTTGGGAACGATATACCAAACACGCCTAGCTAAAAACACTGCCCTATCTGGCCCGTTTACGAATCAGACAGCATACACGGCCGGTTCAAGCAGATACAACCTGGGAACCCGGAGCCATCTCAACATCCAAGTTATAGAACCTGATAAAAGTGTGCGGAAAGGACCATCCTGCCACTACCAAATATCTTCTAGGGGGACCCCCTGAAAAGAGCTTGAGAGGAATCCACACTCCTAGTAGAATGCACGCGAACACTGAGAGGTGAAGAAAGACCACGCATCATAAGCCACGAAATAGCATCCCTCACCCATACAAATTCGGCTTCGGTGGCAAGCCACGGCGGCGAGCACCAAAACATCAGTAACTGGGGGAGCTGTAAGGCCCGGCTCGATACAATGACGGCAGTCGTTCCTGAAGGCCTTTTGAACTGTCTTTCCTTTTTCCGACACAACAAGATTAAAGAACACTTTTTCTTATATTTTATCTCGTTATTTCATGACTCATAAATGAAAAGGTTTTAATGAATCTGGGCATCATTAAAATATGAACAAGATTTATTATTCTTTTAGCTCTTTTTAATACTTTATCCGCCAGATGTAGGGAAACTATATCGCTTAGAGGCCCTGTTTTTCAAGGTCTCACGGACACAATCTGTCAGGCCCGGTCATCAATCAGAGGTAAATTATGGTTATGTATCTAAATTTGCCGTTAATTCACACGACCATCAGAGACTGAATAACCCCCTTGGAGCCCCCTCAGAACTTTAGTTCATCGTTTACTTCATAAAGGTTTCTTGGCCACTATTAGATATGTTAGCAGATCAATGTACCACCTTGTAATAGCTTTGGATTGGTCAAGTCTTGTTTAAAGTAACATTAAATCAAAAGTCAAGTATAGTACCCGAGTTTAGTTGACCAGACGGATTCGCCGTCCCTAAACTGAATTATTTACCCGCCTCTGCATCAAGTAGACTTGAAATGACGGATATTACTCTAAAACTGACGCAGGCTTGCGGAAATATAGAATCCACTAATCTATAGGGAGAAAGCAATCTTAGACGCAGAATAGAATCAAACGTTACAATTTATTGACCAGGAGAGCAATAATTCAAAACTCCAATGTACAAGAAGATCAAGTTAACCATAACATAACAATAATTCAGGAATTGAAGAATTTGTAGAAATTACACCTCAATGAATAATACACAAGCGATTGTGTGGGCAGTCAACCTACAGATGCCTAAACTTTGTGTAGCATCCAGAAAATTCAATAAGCCCACAAATGGTGGTATCTTGTTATTATAATTAGACTTTAGAATTTGCAACAAATGGCTTCTTGGTTCTGTGGCAGAGAATACTTATTTACATACAGGAGGTGGTTTGAATAGAAGATCAGGGGGAGGGCACACCTTTAAGTTGTACACTACACTTCTCATACTTTGAACTTCTTTTAGCTTTTCATTATGATTGGGAGAATGAGACCATTTTACCAGGCCACTGAGACATTTCAAATGATATCAAACATGTATAGTTACTTTTTTGTACATACATTACATTGATGGGTTTCAGTGAGTTCTAGGTGAGGAGGAGAGGGGGGAAGAAAAGGGGGAGCAAGGGAAGATGATGAGACCGTAAGTACAGGGTGTGAACTACACTGTGTGTTGCGTCTTGGATGCTGCTGTTACATATGCAAGAGATAGTTTTTGTTGATTCTCAGGAGGGCCTTTTGTCCTCTCTTACATCTCCAAAGACTGGAGCGGTCCACATAGATCTTCAAAGCTCAGACAGGACAAAGCACGTGAAGCCTTTCATCCTCGCCTGAAGCAAAAGGAGAAGGATGGAAAGAGTGAAGTGTGAACACCTGGGAGCGAAATGATGCGGATAAAACCTTTGGAACATAGCCAGGCCTAGGCCGCAAGGTCACCTTGACCAGACCCGGGGCGAAGTCCCTACACATCTCGCTGACAGAGAGAGCCTGCAATGTCCCCAACTCTTTTCAACAACATCAGCGCCAACAAAAGAGTAACCTTAGGAGTCAGAATCCGTTCTGGAGCTGACTCTAAGGGCTCAAAAAGGGGCTCCCATTAGACCCTGAAGGATGACTGATAAGTCCCAATAAGGAACTTCAATGGGGTATACTGGTCTCAGACGAAACGCAGAAACCATTCGATGTCTCCCCAGGGGATTCTCATCCAGCTCTCTCCGAGCGGCGATGGACGTGACATAAACCCTTAGGGTGGTAGCAGCTGCCCCTGCCCCTGCCGCAAGTTTCTATTGCAGGAACTCCAGCACTGGACCAATAGGGCAGTTGACTGTGTCTACTGCATGGGCTAAGCACCAAGACTCAAAAGACCTTCCATTTGGAAGAGTACAACTTCCTAGTGCCAGATCTTGCCCCAAAGCTGAGAGAGCAGGTCCTGCCTGATCAGAATCTCCCAAGGGGGCCGATATAGAAGAGGAATCAGCTCCGAGAACCACATCTGGGATGGCCAGAATGGGAATATGAGTAGGAGACGGACAGCGGTCTCCTTCACCCTGCACAGGACTGCCGGAATCAGCTTGACGGGCGGAAATGAGTACAGCCTCATGTCTGGCCAAGGTTGAGCGAACGCATCTATGCCCAGAGGTGCTGGCGAACTCAGGGAGAACAAAAGCGGGCATTGGGTCGACTCCAGTGACGCAAAGAGATCCCCTTCCGCTTTGCCAAACAAATCCCAAATCTGGGCTAAAGTTTGATGGGTCAACATCCACTCCCCCGACCTGAGCTTCTGTCTTGACAGAAAGTCGGTTGCGAGGTTCAAGACTCCCGGAACAAGAACCGCTCTCAAGGAGAGGAACTTGTCTTGAGTCCAAAGGAGGAGACGGCGTGCATGCCTGTTTAGGGTGTGCGACTGTGAACCCCCCCTGGCGATTTATATGGGATTCTACCGCCATGTTGTCCGTTGATACGATCACATGACACCCCTTGAGAGAGGGGAGAAAGTGAATCGGTGCCAGGAAGACAGCTCTCAGCTCCAGACCGTTTATGTGCCAGGAGAGGAGCTCTCCTGTCCAAACTCTGCACGCCAGTCTGCCCTGGAAGACCGCGCCCCAGCCTGTCAGGGATGCGTCCCTCGTGACCATTTGGCGATGATGAATCTCACCCATTCTGACTCCACTCTGGACAAAAAGGGGCTTTTGCCATATTAAAAGGGTGCGAAAGCAACTGCGCGGCACCTCTGATTAGGCAAGTGGCTGGTCCTGTGGAGCGGAACCCTAAAGTTTCATCCACCAAAAGAACAGCCTCATGTGGAGAAACCCCAGGGACAGCACAGGGGAGGCTGCAGCCATGAGGCCTAAGAGCCTGCGACAAGTGTTCACGGAGAGATGACGGTCTAGCTTGAAGCGGGCCAAACATGTATTGAGGCTGGAAATCCGGGCAGGATTCAGATGGGCCTGCATTTGAAATGGAATCTAAGTGAACTCCCCAAAACATAGTTTGTTGAGAAGGGGAGAGAACACTCTTCTTGGTGTTTGTTCTGAGGCCAAGAGCATGAACGTGGCAGAGGACGACATCCCTGTGACAGCTTACTGACTCCCTGGAGTGGGCCAGAAAGAGCCAATCGTCCAGTAATTGAGTACATGAAAACCCTGGGGCTTCAACGGGGCCAGAGCAGCATCCATGCATTTTGTGAACGTCCTCGGCGCCAAAGCTAGGCCAAAGGGAAGAACCTTTTATTGATAAGCCTTCCCTCCAAAAGCAAACCGAAGGAACTTCCTGTGCCGCCGGACGACCTGAATGTGAAAATAGGCATCTTTCATGTCGACAGTGACAAACCAGTCTCCCACTCAAATCTGAGACATAATAGTCTTCGACGTCAACATCTTTAACTGCCTGCCTGTTTTTCCCCTTCGGGAGGAGTTTTTGTTTATCTCTTTTTTTTGTTATTAAAACCCGATTCCCCTGCATTTTGAGTCCTCGCCACCTCTCTCCTCGTGCATCCTGACATAAAGTAGGTGTTTTTTTCAAACAGTTGTAGACAATGAGTGCCTGCACTTAGTCAGTATGGATAGTCTAATTTCTTTCAGATTTTCAGATAAAAAAATTCTAAAATATGATGATTTCACCTACCTTTGCATGCTGTGGGCAGATGTCATCAAATAATCCTCTTACCAAGAAACCACCACATGCTTGTTTTGTAAACTTGTCACGAATGTAGACCATGTAGGGTCAACTGTGAGGAATGGAGACTTTACCACCAACAACGCCATCATGCATGGAGAAACGTAAAAAAGAGTTTAGTACTATTCAATAGCATATTCTTGGAAATATTCTGTAAAAAATGACTGCTGCCACAATTAGTTATAACTTAGTTAGATTTTTAGGTAACTAGTTAATTTGGATATTTAGGTTCTCTCAACAAAATAAAAGGAAAATTTAAGTTAACTTATTGCAGCAACTTGTTTTACAGAGAGACTGTTATAATTACTAAAGTAGACTAATGTGAATACCTGGGGTGCAGGAAAGCAGCAGTAGCAGACAAGTGACATGCCAAAAGATGCTCATTGTATACAGCTCTGTTCTGGGCCGTGTAGATATAGGTGCAGGTACTCAAAGTATAAAAGGGGCACATGGAACACGGCTTTTAATAGGGTTGTGCCCTTTGCTAAAATGTGTATCAAACTGGATGCTTCTTGATACAGCAGCAAATGCCATGATGCAGGTTTGAAAAAGAAACAGAACAGAAAAGACCAATTTTAAGTTTAAATGTTAAAGACATTTTTTGCCCCTCTCAATTACTGGAATTATATTATATTATTGTTATTGAGTTTACAGGGTATGGTGATTTTGCTGTTGTAGAAAAAAATATTCCAGTCTTATTTAAAATAGAATTTTATTCTAATCCTGTTCTGAATTTATTCATTTTTTGAATGATAATGATTATGAAAACAGGATTGATAAGTATAATTCGGAGGACGAGAAAATAAGTATTATCATAACAGTTTTACCACTGTTGTGATAATTATTTTTAAGGCACTCTACGTTTTTTTAATTAAATACTGTAGTAATAATAATAGCTCAAAGTATTAATAGTTTTTAGTCAGATAACATAAAAAAGACAAGACACATCGACGCGCTTCCCAATTAAACCGCAGGAACGAAAGAGAACAAACAACTTTGTTTATATTGCTGTGTGTAGAACTACGTTTGCTGCCTTTTTTAAATGAATTTTAATAAAATGTAAATTCATCACCCCGCACTTCATTCGAGCTCGAGCAGATGTTTTCACTTAGAGTTTTCTAGATTTAGATCTAGATTTAACTAATCTAGACCTTACGTTTTATTCTTATCCAAAATGATGAGATGTGAATATCAGGAGAGCTGAACACTCTCGTGCAGTGCATGCTTCATTCATATTAAAGTCAGAGGGCGCTCTTGTGCAGAAACTTTTGAAGTGCAGGACATGGACAAACACAAGGCTATTGCTGTAGCTGACCTGAATAAAAAAACAGACACGTTTTTACTGATGAAACGTGAAGACAATAAACACACGATTCCGAAAAAATTATATGGTGTATGTGTGTTTTTCAAGTAATCTTCAGGTAATTAATAAATAAACCATATGAAAAATGCAGTAGGCTACTGATTTGACATATATTTGATTGTTTCTATACAAAATTATGTTTCCTGAATTGTTCTGTGATACAAATGGGTAAAAGGTGTTCGTAGTTGCTTTTATAAACCAATAATTAAATTGTTATTAGGAAAACATTGAACAAAAATATTGTAACCCCTTGCTGCAGCTAACATTGCTTCAGATTACACGCAGCAATATAAACAACAACTGAGCATGATCTCTTCACGCCGTTCTTGTAAAATAATAATAATTCAATAATATAAGTTTAAAAGCACATGTCTCCGCTGAGAACTCCACTTACCGGCAGCCGCGGACGTCATCGAAGGCATCCTGACGTGAGGGATCGTCCCTGATCATGATGAGATCGTCAGGTGAAAGGTCATCATGTGGATCATTTTATTCACGGCTAAATTATCATTCATTAATTTTAATAATAGTTAGGTTTGGCAGGCCTTAACAAACGGGTGTTTAATTACAAAAAAAAAAAATTGCCTTGACAAAAGGGCACTTTGGGCATTGAGGGGAAAAGGGGCAGGTGCCCAAGCACCCACCGCACCGCTTTCTGTACGTGCCTAGATGTTGCACGAGATGTTGAGCTCTGCTTTTATAGGGAGATTCAAGGAACCCAAACCCAGAAGATAATAGCAGAAGCTGCAGCATGCTCTCGATCCAGATCAATTTCACATTTAAAGGAGGAGTTGATCACAGGTCGGTGATTATCATCAGCTTTCGTTGTTTCACAACTAACAGTTGAGGTGATAATATCAGAACTTAATAGTTACATGCATTTCATTGTCTGTAGTGTTTGCAACTTCTGGTACCATGACTACCATAATTCATGGCCATTTGTTAATGCTTAGTCGCCACTTGAGGTACAAGGACCAACCCCTATGTCCTGAGAACAACCTTTTCTCTGCGGCATGGATTTAGTAAGGGGTTGGAATTTTTTTTTTTTTGATATTCTGGTCTCTGTTGAGATGGTGGCATGATACAATTGCTGCAGATTTATCAGCTGCACATTCATGATGTGATTCTGCCCTTTCTCCACATCCCAAAGGTACTCTTTTGAGATCTGGAGACTGTGGAAGGCGTCAGAATACACTGAACCTCTCACATGTGCGTGCATGTTTTTAATGCTTTAAATGTTCTCTGTGTTTCCTTGTTGCTCAAGACATTTCATGACTTATTTAAGTGTCAATTTGTGGTAGTAAAGACTGACATTTAACCTCTTTTTGCTTCATTTCAAGATTTTAGGAGTCCTTAAAAATGTGTAGATTACAGCTGTCATTTGGGGGCATTTAAATGCTTGTTTTTTGTTGTTGTTGTTGTTTTCTCCATCTTACATAAAGTATAAAATACCGTTTTATTTTTCAGACTGACTCTTTGGAAGTGTTGCATTTGAAATCTAGAGGAGCAACCTGACCTTTGTGGTAAAATGATTACATTTTCATTGCAAAATTATCCATTTACTTGTGGATTCGCAACAATGACTAATAGTTTGATGTGGGTAATGGCCAGATGTTCTGTTAGAAAAATATTTTATACAAATGTATTTCCTCAAACAATGAGTGTTTGTGGTATAGAGACCTTTTGTGTTGCTGCTTGAATAGCATTGATTGGCTACTGTTTCAGATGCATGATTTTTATTCTTAATTTGTTACAACCCAAATTCCGGAAATGTATGTTTTTCTATTTGAATAAAATGAAAACTAAAAGAATTTCAAATCACATGAGCCAATATTTTATTCACAATAAGATCATAGATAACATAACATAATCATGTTTAAACTGAGAAATTTTTAATTTTTATGCACAAAATAAATTCATTTCAAATTTAATGCCTGCTACAGGTCTCAAAAAAGTTAGCATTGTGGGGGCAACAAAGGGCTGAAAAAGCAAGAAAGTTAGAAAATATTCAGCATCTAACTTTCTAGAGAGAACATCTAGCAAATAATTAAGTTAAATGGCATCAGGGGGCGTATTACAGAATTATCCTAACTTTAAAATCTTTTCTTATCTGTTTGCTAACCAAGGTAATTTAAGTTAGGACCACATTTAGGACAAAAGCTATTACAGAACAGCATTTCCTAAGTCCGTTATCCTATCTTAAATACAGATAAGAAGGTAGTATTACAGAAACGTCCTAACTTGAAAAAAAAATACCAAAACTTTCTTAACTTTAGGACAACCCCACAGCTGCCCTAACTTCAAAATTATTTGAAAGCTAACAGAAAAACAGCTTACAGTTGCGCTGTCCAACAATGGTATTACATTTATTAATAATTGAAAATGAAGAACTGAGATGTTTAGTGGTAGAAAGACTATTGGAGGACCCTGAAGATGTGTTACATTTTGATGACAAACACTTATAAGTAATTACAGACTGCCACGCAACAGGAACTGCAACCAGCATTACAGAGACCAACAAAAGTGTCACGGAGCATTACCGGTTGTTGTGCAAGTAACTAATGCCTTACATTTTTTTAGCAAAAGGCGATTTTCAAAGTGAAGTAGCTTCTTGTTTACATCATCAGCTGCTCGTGCAGTGTTGGTTGCTTGGTAACAGACCTGAGAGTGGATTGTCGAGCTTGATAATGCTATATCATTTCCTAACTAGAGATAAGATACGATTTTGTAAGATAGGATAAGAATCCCAAATAAAGTTAAGATTAGCTTCTGTCATACGAATTTGCAAAAAAACATAATTTAACATATCATATCTTAAGTTAAGACCTAAGATAAGAAACTTTCTGTAATACGCCCCCCAGGTCTGTTACATGATTAGCTATAAAAGGGATGTCTTAGAGAGGCAGAGTCTGTTCTGTAAAGGGAATCATTGTTTAAAGCCAGGGGTTACCAGGACATATGTGTAGGCTGAACAGACTGGAAGTAAAGTTTGCTATGATGTTAGTCCCTGTGTCCTGTCTCATGTTTACAGTTAACATAACATGGTGTCAGAAGTTTAAGAGAACTAGTTAGTTACGGTGCCAAAAAAATATTTGGGAGAGTGAGAGTGAGCACGTCGCTGTTAAGTGGACTGATAAGAAGATTAAAGCAGAGATCAGAGAAGTCGCGAATGAGCGAGACGGAGAAAAGAGGACAGTTGAGCTGGTGAGAAACAGCAGGAAAATAAAAGAAGGTGACAATAGATGATCAAGCAGCAAGGGTGCCACATCTGATGCCATCGCTGATGCCTCCAGGCAAGTTTGATTTCAGTGATATGAGTGAACGGCCCAAATGGATGCGACGCTTTGAGCGTTATAGAAAAGTCATGTGAGACAGTGAAAACGGCATTCACATGGCATTGTGTAATCAAACGTATCGTGATTTTTGAACGTGCACGTTTTAACAGACATAGTCAAGAAGCAGGAGAGAGTATAGGAGCGTTCATCACTGCTATTACATGCACTGGCAGAGCATTGTTAGTTTGGAGCCTTAAGAAATTAACTGATAAGAGACATAATTGTCATTGGCATACAAGATGCAAGATTCTCTGAAAGTTTGCAACTTGATTCTGAGCTCACACCGGAAAAGGCCATGATTAAAGTGAGGCAAAGTGAGGCTGTAAAGAGACAGCAGCCCATCCTGCGTGGAAATTCAGGTAAAGTGCAAATAGCTGGTGATGTTCATGCTTTAAGTTCAAAACCAAAACAGTCACAAAAGGAAGAGAAATGGAAAAAACAAAAAGGACCCAGTAAAGTGGATAAAGACAGGAAATCAACTGGGTGTGGAAAATGTGGAAATGTAAAGAGACACAATTGGAGAGAGTGTCCTGCACGTGAAGCGGAATGCTGTAAATGCCACAAAAAGGGACATTTTGCAAAGCAGTGTTGGTCAGCTGGAAATGGTTAATGACATCATACAAGGGAGAGAAGAACAGAAAATGAAAGACTTTGCTCTCCTGGGAGAAATCAGTTCAATAGAAACTAATGAGTGGATTGAACTGGTCAGATTGAATGGTCAAAATACTGAGTTTAAGCTGGACACTGGCGCAGCGGTTACTGGTATCCCAGAAAGCTGTCTTTCGGCAAACATTCACAGCAAGCTACACCCACCCGACAAAGTCCTGTATGGGCCTGGCAACCAGGCCCTCAAGGTTTAGGGTCTATTCCAGGGAGTGTTGAACATCAAAAATAAACTAACTAAACAGGACATTTACGTAGTGAAAAGATTGCCCAAAGCACTGTTGGGACTTCCAGCAATAGAGGCTTTGCATCTGATTACATGACTACACACGGTGCAAACGAAAACAGAAGATTTTGTCGCTCACTATCCAGCTGTCTTCAAAGGGCTGGGAAAAATGAAAGAGCCGTACAAGATTGAACTAGAGCAAGGAGCCATACCTTATGCACTGTCATCTCCACGTAGGGTTCCACTCCCCCTATGAGACAAAGTGAAAGTTGAATTGCAACTCATGGAATCCATAGGAGTGACACCTGATCTGATGGAATTGCACCTGATCCTAACAAGGTAAGAGCGATTTTGGCAATGCCTGAGCCCAGCTGTGTCGCTGATGTTAGGAGAGTTATGGGCATGGCAAACTATCTGGCAAATTTGTGCCGCATCTGGCTTCATTCGTATGTCCATTGAAAGCTCTGTTGTCAGAAAAGAATGAATGGTGTTGGAACACACCCCAGCAAGAAACCTTTCAGAAACTGAAGAGAGAGTTCAGTTCAACTCCAGTGATGGCCCAATACTCCCCGATATATGAGACTAGAATGTCAGCAGATGCTTCATCATTCGGGTTAGGAGGAGTGCTGACCCAAAAACAATCCGAGAATGGACGATGGAAGCCTGTGGTCTACATTTCCCGAGGATTGTCAGAAGCGGAAAAACACTATGCAAAGATAGAGAAGCAAGCATTAGCGGTGAAGTGGGCTTGCGAATGTCTTTCTTATTCTCTGTTATCTGGGTAAAGTTCACCCTAGAAATGGATCACAAGCCTCTAGTCTCTTTGCCCTTCGTCTTACCCCTAGCCCTTGTCCCTCGAAACCGAGTGCTAAGCGCTAGGGGTGAAAACATACCCCTATGAAACGAGACACCACTTGGCTACATTTACATCATCATACATCGTCGCCAGCTGGCTGCTGCGTCACCAGAGGCGACAAGTGTTGATCGCAAACTTTCCATCTAAAAGTGTGTGTGTCAATTGCGTGGGTTTTAGTGATGTTTTCTCTATTCAGAGAAACGCGGGACTGTTGTGCAAATCAGCAATGTAACGTTAGCGTGGAAAAATATCGATTTTTAAAAACGTTTCAATTAAGAGCATGGTTGCAAATATATATGTAAGTAACAGGACTGTGTAGAGCACAAAACAAGACTGTCGTAATTTTTAAATCAATTATTTAAGCCGAAAATACTCTCTGGATGATCTGGCCGCAGTGTATTCTGTGTATCCCTTGGTTTCAAGTAAGCTCGCAAAAATTCTTGGTTTTAAGGGCTATCTACCCCTTCCCCTTAGCCCTACCCCTCGATCAAAACGAGAATTGGGACAGCCCTTAATCTCACGAGAACGCGCAAATCTAAGGGGAAGGGGGAAGGGGAAGGGGTAAGACAGAGAAATGGGATTCACCCTTAGTCTGAGACTAATGAGCTTTGATTATGACATAATCCATGTGCCTGGAAAGCAGCTGATAACAGCAGACATGCTGTCACAAGCGTCTATTAAGCACACACTCTCAGAAGAGTAGATGGAGCAAGAGGCAGATCTGAAAGTATTCATTGATTCAGTTGTACAAGGCTTGCCAGCCACAGAAACAAGGCTGAAACAAATAGTTGATGAACAAAAAGCTGACTCAGTCTGTGGGTCCGCCAGTACTGCCAGTACTGCCAGTCGGGGTGGCCAGAAAAAAGTCACCTGCAGAAAGACCTGTGGCAATAACGAGGGCATTTTTCCATAGTTGGAGACCTCCTTTTGAGAGGACAAAGGATTGTCACACCCAGTTCTATAAGGCGAGAGATGCTGAAGATTCTTCATGAGGGCCACCAAGGGATTGTAAAATGCAGGGCCAAGGCTGGTCAGTTGGTGTGGTTGCCTGGTATGTCAGTACATATCAGCCAGCTGGTGGAACAATGTAGCATCTGTGCTCAACACAGAAATGCGTGGAGTGAGCCATTGTTGCCAACGCCCATTCCAGAAAGACCATGGCAACGTGTTGGTACTGATCTGTTCTTCTGGGAGAAGGAGAGCTATCTGCTTGTCATTTATTATTTTTCTCAGTACATTGAGGTGGCAAGACTTAAAGTATCTTCCTCGAGTACAATCATATCCACTCTGAAAGAGGTGTTCTGTCGACATGGCATCCCAGAAACAGTGGTGTCGGACAATGGAGCTCAGTACTGTTCAGTTCTCTTTAAGGCCTTTGCAACTGAGTATGGATTCGATCACGTGACAAGCAGCCCATTGTTTCCACAGGCAAATGGAGAAGCAGAGCATGCGGTGGGTACTGGCATGTGGAAAGGAGGAGGTAGATAAGGGAAAAGCACTCCTTAAATATCGTCCCACGCCACTAGGGAACAGATATTCACTAGCACAGCTGCTTATGGGAAGGCAACTTCGCACTACGTTACCTCAGCTTCCGAAAAAGTTGTCTCCATGCTGGCTGGGAATGAGAGAGTTCCGGTGCTATGAAACAAAAGGAAGGAGATAACAGCAGCAGTACTACAACAGGCGTCACAGGATCCCAACCTCAGTTTTGCAGCCAGGACAAAATGTGTGGTTGCCATTGGAGAAAATGCAGGAATCTGTGGTGTCTCAGTCGTCAGCCCCAAGATCTTTTCTGATTGGCACAGAAGATGCAGTGATTCTGAGAAATCGGCTCATCTAAGGCCAATTCCTCAGTCAAAACAAGTGCTGACATTGGATACTGATTTTGAGAGTAACGGGCAGCCCATGCCTGTTGCAGAACAATCTGACGGACATTCTAATGTGACCCGTTCAGGAAGCGTGCCACACCCACCTAAGACGATGGACTTGTAGAAAAGATAAGTTCTAAATAGAGGGAAAGATAATTTGTTTTATTAGAGTATTTTGCTTTTTACATAGAGTTGTAAAAGTGGGGCTTCTTTTTTTTTACAGGGGAGGTGTTCTGTAAAGGGAATCATTGTTTAAAGCCAGGGGTTATCTGGACATATATGTGGGCTGAACAGACCAGAAGTAAAGTTTTCTATGATTTTAGTCCCTGTGTCCCGTCTCATGCTTACAGTTAACATAACGGTCTCTCAGTAGTAAAGATGGGCAGAGGCTCTCCAATCTGTGAAAGACTGTGTAAATTGATTGTGGAATGCGTTAAAAACAACGTTCCTTAACTTCAAATAGCAAACGCTTTGCAAATCTCATCATCTACAGTGCATAACATCATCAAAAGTTTCAGAGAAACTGGAGAAATATCTGTGCATAAGGGACAAGGCCGAATAACTTTGTTGGATGCCCGTTGTCTTCGGGCCCTCAGACAACACTGCATCACTCATCGGCATGATTCTGTCATTGACATTACAAAATGGGCCCAGGAATATTTCCAGAAACCAATGTCGGTAAACACAATCTGCCATGCCATCTGCAGATGCCAACTAAAGCTCTATTATTCAAAAAGGAAGCCATATGTGAACATGGTCCAGAAGCTCCGTCGTGTCATGTGGGCCAAGGCTCATTAAAAATGGACTGTTTAAAAGTGGAAAAGTGTTCTATGGTCAGACTCTTTTTGGAAATCACGGATGCTGTGTCCTCCGGGCTAAAGAGGAGGGAGACCTTCCAGCATGTTATCAGCATTCAGTTCAAAAGCCAGCATCTCTGATGGTATGGGGTGCATAAGAAACTCAACCTCGATACCCAGACTTCTTCAAACTGTTTTTAAAAAGAAGAGGAGATGCTACACCACGGTAAACATGCCCTCGTCCCAATTATTTTGAGACCTGTAGCGGGTGTCAAATTTGAAATGAGTTCATTTTGTGCCTAAAATTTTAAAATTTCTCAGTTTAAACATTTGTTATGTTATCTGTTTTCTATTGTGAATAAAATATTAAATATTTATTAACAAAAAAAACTTATTCCAGAATTTGGGTTGTAATTTAACACTATTAGCATCTTTCTGACGTTATATTTTCAGGTTCAGGTTTGACTGTGCTATATTTAGAAAGTGGTGATGCTATAGAAAGGTGTTCGTTTTAAAATCTTGTGATCTTGTAAATTCAATACATTTTCTTTACAGTATCTTGTCCAGTACTTTGCATTGCACGTTTATTATCATAGGCTTTTTCCCAGGTTAGTTCTAGCAGTGATACAGTGCACTTTGTGGCCAGCTACTGCACAAATACTCAAGTAGACTTTAGACACAAAAAAATACACTCTCGTTAGACTTGTGTGAAAGTTTTACACTTGAGTCTTTATTTTAAACTTGCCCTTTTAATGTCACACATATTCTGATTGGTGTAAAACTACAGCCAAACATAAATGATAAAACTTGCATTGAACCAGACAACTAAATGAGTTTATCGAGCTTGCCCTTCCATGTTTCATATTGCTGCTGAGTAGGTGATTTAATCGTGTGATTAATCCATGGAAGGTAGTGGGAAATATGAGTGTACACTGTGAGGTAGCTTGCATTTGCCTTGTTTTTTAAAAATGACACAATTCCCTGTGAAACACCTCCACAAACAAGTGGACCACCAGAGTCTCCCTGTAGATCATATAATTGAATTATTAATATATCGCAATGACACTGATACACCATAGATACTAATTTGTGAGTGGTGCAACTTGAAATACCTGAGCTGGTCCAGTTGATCCCTCAGTGCATAGAGTATCAGCCGTGCCACAGTTTTCAGAGTCTATCAGAGTCACGTTTGCTTCTCTGAGCACATTTGATGGAGACTCGTGGTTGTATTTCTTCCAGCCCCAACCCATAACCACGCAGTCCTTTGAGATTTCTTCATTCTTAGTTTTTGGAAAAGTAACAGTACTCACAGTTTTGTTCAAAGTTGCTGGGGTTTTGAGCTGAAAGAGAGATGCAAAGATCTTGCTTTAGTCATTAACCACTACAATTCATTCAGTGTTTTTAAAGATATTAAAGATGATGAATTCACTGTAAGTTAAGCTGCATGAGCAAAAATATATTCTGCAAATGTCAACCATTTCCTTTCATGAAATGTTTTTGTTTGTGTGTTTTTAGGCATTATACGAATGAAATAGTAGAATATATTTATATATTACCTTTAGAAGCATGATGTCATGGCCTGTTCTGTTCATATTGAATTCTGAATGTGGAAAGGGCTCTACCTCTATACCGTCAGGTAAATGTTTGGTGTCATCGACTCCCAAGTAGACCATAAGATGACTAAAAAATAATAAAAATAAATAAATAGATATCATACAGGCCAGATACAAAATTATTAATACATATTTTCAATACAAAGACATTTGTATTTGAATGTCAAAAGTCACTAATTTAAAAGAATCTTAAACAGGAACACACACAGTTTCTGCAAATATCATATTAATAGTAGTATTGCAACCTTCATTTCCCCAAAGTTTCTTTAGTTTTATAAGATTTATAAAAGACAGATACAGCTTTAAGCTTCTCCAAAAACAGTCAAGCTCCTGGAGGCGTGCAGTGGGCAGAGTTAAAGAGTCACGAGAGCATGCACAGCTTTTAAGCAGCGATTGTCTATTAGTGACAATATAAATAAAACAGGAACAGAATCTTTATTGACATAAATTGTACTTAATTTGTAGATAAAACTTTCATCATTGAAATGCCGGGAACAAACAAACACTTGCACAAATCTGTTTCTGTCCCGAAAAACCAACCTACCTCATCCACTAAAATGCAACTCTCTGTGAACGTGCATATGACAGTTAGTTTAAAAATGGTTTAAAACATGGATATTTTTTCTTACAAAAATGCATCGGTTCACTTCAGAAGGTCATTGTCATCTCCCCGGAAACACATGGGGTAGTTTTTATGATGGGTTTATGCACTTTTATTGGACATCCATCCAACTTTATTTTAAACCCCATTCACAGCCATAAGGCTTGGAAGAGCCACGACATTTTTTTATATAACTCTGATTGTATTTGTCTGAAAGAAGAAAGTCATACATGCATAGGATGGCTTGAGGGTGAGTAAATCATGGGGTAATTTTCATTTTTGGGTTAACTCACAACCAAAAACACACTGCTTTGTGGACATTGTTGATTTCTTGGTCTAAAAAAACGTAATAACAAATCCTTCTTAAGCAAGTCAGTCCCTCCAGGATTTCGCGATTCTGCGATCGCTGAATTTATCGCAAAATCAAGGAAACTCCGCAATTTTCCGCAGATCTTGGCCTGGACGCATCCAGTGACGTCATCGCATGCACATTCAGTCAAAGGTTGTTTCTCAGTTTGAAAAATGGAATGAACAGCCTTGCGTTCTCATCATGCCCAATTTACAAGAACTACATTGGACAAACGAATCGAAAGCGGAACGAATCCTCGCTACTCGTTTGGGCTACAGACCGTTTATCTGCTCGGGCCGGCTGTTCTCGATCACGCGACACCATATACACAGCGCAGGGAGATACAGAGAAGAAAGTCGTCGAATTCGCCACAGAATCAATAACATCTGTCAAATCTTGTGAGAAGCATTCAAATTCAACGTAGAATTCTGTTAAAGCTACAGATATCAAAACAAACGCCACTGATGTGGAAACCAGGAAAAACATTGTTCAATAAACAAATCTCCACCATTCACCATGGATTTAACATAACTACAGGAACAACTTGTGGCAGAAATTGTCTTAATCTTTTCCAGTGTTTTAAAATGATTCACACAACTTTCCCAGCACTTCAAAGCTTTAAGTAATACCAAATTTGAAATATATTTTTAATGTGATGACATTATTTGTTCATCCTTCATAGGTTGCCTCCATTTATAAAACTAAAAGTTTCATAATGTAGGAAATCAAAAACTTATTGAAAAATAAAATGGACATTAAATTACGACAAATATGGCTGCAGCAGAGCCTCACATCTTGTAGGCTTATTAGCCATTTAAACTCCTTATATATATTAATTTATCAAATTATATTTAAACATTATGTTTAAATATAATGACAGTAATAAGTAAATTTTATCTGCATCTCAACTACCCAGACAGCACAAGTAAGACGTCTGCTAAAGATAAGGGAAACATGTGCCTTGTAATCTGATAAACGTCTCAGAAGCAGTTTTACATGCATTTTAATAAATGTCTATGTGACATCTGACAGGAAATGTCTTAGAGACATATTGCAGATGAGCAAACACCCTAAAAAAATACATATGTTAATGTAGACATCAAATAGACATCTCCAAGATGTACATGTGCAATTAGGCTTTACTGAGTGCTATACTGTTAGGTGCTGATGAAACTTTCTGTAGAACTTAATGGCACTGGTGTCCTCAAATGTTAGTCTGGAGCCCTACGATGGTTCTCGAAGTCAGAAAAGTTATAACAATGTTAGAAGAATGTTGTCCATGGTGTATTTTCACTGCAAAACAATAAGAAATGCCACAAATTTTGAGAAAAGCCCCAGCGAAATCAGTCGTTTTTGGTAGCAAAAATCAGAAAAAAAGTCCCGCGAAATCCTGGAGGGACAGGCCAGTACTGTGCAGTGCTGCCGACAACTTCTGTAACCAAATTAAGCATGTTTATGGGATCCCGCCCTTTATGATGTCATACAGGGCTATATCAAAAACAACTTAATATGACTCCTGAATCATTGTTTTCACACAGTAATACATCCACCGCGTTTTTTTAAACTTTGGTCATGTTTAGCATGAGAATCCAACTCTTTAAAAGTTTAAGTCAAAATAAAATAAAATTAGACATCCCCTTTTATGTTCAGTAATATTATCAATATAACTACATTGATACTAACGGATGAGAACAAAATTTTATTAAACTAGATAATGACACTATTGCTTTCTGTTGAAGCTTTATATACTTATTTTATAAGCTTTATTATAAGCTTTTATTCTACTTTTTATAAGCTTTATTCTGTTTTCTGCTTTATAAACAAAGTCCCTTTAAGGCAAGTCATTTCACTCAGCGGCCATCTTTAAAATGTCATTCAAGCATGCAAGTGCATCTCCTTATCTCTTTGAAAGGGGAAACTTTAAATTATCTAAATCTGTTCACTAAGCATACGATTTGTTTTGGCAAGTAACTATTTAATAAGTTGGATGATGTACATCCAGCTGGTTGTTATTACAAAATAAAAGCCCTTCAGTCTTAAACAAAAGCATGTCAGGCTTTATTTTGCGATAAGCAACCGGCTGGATGTACATTATCCCTTACATCGCAACATCAACCCTGTTATTAAACTGGAACTTGAACTGTAACTAATTTCAAAATATAATACATTTACACTGTTTTTGAACTGAACTGCACAAACACCGAACTGACTTGAGCAGAAAATGACACTATTGTGTGTTTAGAGCTGCTCACAGCAGAATTTGAATTGTCTCCATAACTGTATTTTCTATAATTTATTCAGCTATTTTTCTGTTTATTCACTGTATAGCCGAAATTATTCAGTATCATATAAAGTGCTACAGAAATGATGAAAGTTGTAGATAATGAGTGCCTGCTCTGATTCATTGTTGATTTTCTGACAGAATTTTTTTAAATATTATATTTTCACCTACCGTTGTGTGCAGTGGGCAGCGGTCATAACATAATCTTCTCTGACCAAAAAACCACCACATGTTTGTTTGGATACCTTGTCACGAATGTAGACCATGTAGGGTCGACTGTGAGGAACAGAGTCTATACCATCAACAATGCCATCCTGCATGGAGAAACCTAAAAAATATATTTAAGTTATCACAAAAAATAAAATACAAATTAAAGTTTAAGTTAACTACTTGCAGCAACGTTTTTACAGTGAGACTGTTGTAAATAACATCAAAAATGCCATCCTGCATGGAGAAACCTAAAAAAACAGTTTAGTCCTCTTAAATTATTCAGAAGAAGCATATTCTGAGTAACAGCCTGTTGTAATTACTAAAGTTGACTGGATGTGAATACCTGGGGTGCAGGAACGCAGCAGTAGCAGAGTGACATGCCAAATGATTCTCATTGTAGACAGCTCAGTTACACTCGATGTACATCACAGAGATGTTGGGCTCTGCTTTTATAGAGAGATCCGAGGAACCCACACCCAGAAGATAATAGCAGAAGTTGCAGCATGCTCTGCATCCAGATCAGTTTCTCATTTAAAGGAGGAGTTAATCACAGGTCGGTGCTTATCATCAGCTTTCAGTGTTTCACAACTCATACTTTTGTGATCAGAGTATGAGATAAGATCACATAATTTCATTATCTTTAATGTTTGCAACTTCTGATAGCTTGACTACTATAATTCAAGGTAATTTTTTATCAGTTTTTATACAGTTAGAATTTTACATACACTTTCCAACATCTGCAAAATGTTAATTATTTTACCAAAATAAATACAAAATCCATGATATTTTTTATTTTAGTTTACATTTCACACCGAGGACAACTGAGAGACTTGTACGCAACTATTACAGAAGGTTCAATGATCACTGGTGCTCCAGAAAGAAATACAATGCATTAAGTGCCGGAGGTGTACACTTTTGAACAGAATGAAGATGTGTAGAATTTTCTTATTTTGTCTAAATATCATTTCTTTCCCCATTCAGTACTGCCCTTCATAAGCTACAGAAGATACTTAAATGTTTCCCAGTTGACAAAATAAGTTCCGTTTACCCTGATCTTCAAATTCAAAAAGTTTTCACCTCCAGGCTATTAATGCATCGTCTTTCCTTTTGCATCATTGAGCACTTTACACTCCTCAGTGTAAAAATATGGATCTCAAAGTAATACAGTCAATACTGGAAATGGTTCAAATATGCAAAAGATCCTGGAATACCAAAGAATCTGTGAGAAGTATTCTTCTGAAGAAAAAATTATCATCCGCTATAGATCATCCAGGTAACAACACAGTATTAAGAATCAGAGGGTAATTTTTATAAATTATTTATTTTATTTTGTGGTCCATATGTAAACATATTTTTAGTAAAATGTCTATTCTTTATCTAATTTTGTGTGATCAGTACTAAATAAAAAAAATACCATGCATTTTTTATGATCCCTTTTATTTTGGTAAAAATAATTAACATTTTGCAGATACTGCAAGTTGTATGTAAAATTTTGGCAACAACTGTAGTCGCCACTTTATCAGGGACAACATATAAAAACTCCTTTGTCCCGACAACATCCATAGATTTAGTGAGGGGCTGGAAATATATCTTTTTTTTAGAAAGTCTGGTCTCTGTTGAGATGGTGGCATGATACAATTGCTGCAGATTTATCAGCTGCACATTCATGATGTGATTCTGCCCTTTCTCCACATCCCATAGATACTCTTTTGAGATCTGGAGACTGGAAGGTGTCTTACGTGAGCGTGCATGTTTTTATGCACTAAATGTTCTCTGTGTTTCCTTGTTGCTTACGTCTTGTTTAAGTGTCTTCATTACATTTATGCATTTAGCAGACGCTTTTATCCAAAGTGAATATAACATTCAGATTATACATTTTTTATCAGTATGTGTGTTCCCTGGGAATCGAACCGACAACCTTTTGCGCTGCTGACGCAATGCTCTACCAATGAGCCACAGGAACTTCATATCATATCAATGCAAAAAGAAACGTTTATTTTGGCCGCAAACTCAGGATACATGTCATGCGACGCGTCTGGTGTCCCGCATCGCGCTTCATCGCGCCCATTTCCAGCCTCTCACGCCACACGTCCAATGAGCCGACTGACATGACAGAGAAGGAAACAAAGTCTCAGCATTCAAATTCTCGTTGTTTTATGAAGAATTTCAAACATTAAAGACAAAAAACACAAAAGTTTTGAGCTCTTTTGTGGCGTGACGGATCATGCGCACTCTCGCTTTGCCTCAGTTCAAGCAAAGCTGGGAGCGTATTACAGAAAGTTTCTTATCTTAGGTCTTAACTTAAGATATGACGTGTTAAATTTGGATTTTTTGCAACTGCTAACTGTAATATCATGTTTGCAGCAGTCTGAAATTACTTATAAGCAGCGGTGGAAAGAGTAGGCTACTGAAAAAATATACTCAAGTACAAGTACCATTAACTTCCAAAAAATGTAGTGTGATTAGAGTAAAAGTACTTGTCCAAAAAACGACTTGCGTAAGAGTAAAGGAGTAGCCTATTTAAAAAAAGTACTCATGAGTATTGAGTAGTGAGTACTGAGCTGTGGATTGTACCCCGTCATAATAAACGCTGAACACATGCAATTTATACATTTAAAAAATGTTGTATATTCTGTAATTCACATTATCTTGTTTGTCATAAAGAATGAAGAAAATCTCACATCCAGCAGTTTTGACTGTTAACTCATTAAAATACATAAAAACAGCGTGGAAACAGTATTCAGTTGAAGGAAAGGTGAAAGTTATTCTTAGAACAATCATCCCCATTTAAATCATAAAGTTTGAAAAAAAGATTTAAAATCATGTGTAAGGCCACTGAGACAGCATGCTGTTGTTGCACATCAAATATTAATGTTTAGAACTCCATTAGAAACTCATAGTTCAGCATCACACGCCATGATATGGGTTAATATGAGAGCCCATTTCTCTCCAAAAGAGTGCCAGTTTTAGTGTTTTGGTGCATCTCAATAAATTAGAATGTCGTATGTCAGTAATTAAACTCAAATTATGAAACTCGTGTATTAAATAAATTCAATGCACACAGACTGAAGTAGTTCAGTTAACCAAAGAAAGTCTTTGGTTAATTGTGATGATTTTGGCTCACATTTAACAAAAACCCACCAATTCACTATCTCCACAAATTAGAATATGGAGACATGCCAATCAGCTAATCAACTCAAAACACCTGCAAAGGTTTCCTGAGCCTTCAAAATGGTCTCTCAGTTTGGTTCACTAGGCTACACAATCATGGGGAAGACTACTGATCTGACAGTTGTCCAGAAGACAATCATTGACACCCTTCACAAGGAGGGTAAGCCACAAACATTCATTACCAAAGAAGCTGGCTGTTCACAGAGTGCTGTATCCAAGCATGTTAACAGAAAGTTGAGAGGAAGGAAAAAGTGTGAAAGAAAAAGATGCACAACCAACCGAGAGAACCGTAGCTTTATGAGGATTGTCAAGCAAAATTGATTCAGGAATTTGGGTGAACTTCACAAGGAATGGACTAAGGCTGGGGTCAAGGCATCAACAGCACCACACACAGACGTGTCGATGAATTTGGCTACAGTTGTCGTCAGAGGCGTCTTACCTGGACTAAGGAGAAGAAGAACTGGACTGTTACCCAGTGGTCCAAAGTCCTCTTTTCAGATGAGAGCACGTTTAGTATTTAATTTGGAAACCAAGGTCCTAGAGTCTGGAGGAAGGGTGGAGAAACTCATAGCCCAAGTTGCTTGAAGTCCAGTGTTAAGTTTCCACAGTTTGTGATGATTTGGGGTGCAATGTCATCTGCTGGTGTTGGTCCACTGTGTTTTTTGAAAACCAACGTCACTGCACCCGTTTACCAAGAAATTTTGGAGCACTTCATGCTTCCTTCTGCTGACCAGCTTTTTAAAGATGCTCATTTAATTTTCCAGCAGGATTTGGCACCTGCCCACACTGCCAAAAGCACCAAAAGTTGGTTAAATGACCATGGTGTTGGTGCGCTTGACTGGCCAGCAAACTCACCAGAACTGAACATAGAGAATATATGGGGAATTGTCGAGGAAAATGAGAAACAAGAGACCAAAAAATGCAGATGAGCTGAAGGCCACTGTCAAAGAAACCTGGGCTTCCATACCACCTCAGCAGTGCCACAAACTGATCACCTCCATGCCACGCCGAATTGAGGCAGTATTTAAAGCAAAAGGAGCCCCTACCAAGTATTGAGTACATATACAGTAAATTAACAGACTTTCCAGAAGGCCAACAATTCAATAAAAATGTTTTTTTTATTGATCTTATGAAGTATTCTAATTTATTGAGATGGGTTTTTGATAAATGTGAGCCAAAATCATCAAAATCAAAACAACCAAAGACTTAGTCTATAAATTAACTTTTACAAGACATTCTAATTTATTGAGATGCACCTGTATGTTGACCCAGGAACACATCTAACTCAGCAAAATCAGGACGTGCGTGTTTTGTCATCAAAATGTAACACATATTCAGAGTCCTCTACCATTAAACATCTCCATTCTTAATTTTCAATTGTTTAGAAATGTAATGCCATTGTTGGACAGTGCAACTGTAAGTGTCTTTTCCGTTAGCTTTCAGATAATTTTGAAGTTAGGACAGCTGTGGGGTTGTCCTAAAGTTAAGACAGTTTTTAGGATTTTTTGTCAAGTTAGGAGGTTTCTGTAATACCCTCTTCTTATCTGTATTTAAGATAGGATAACGCACTTAGGAAATGCTGTTCTGTAATAGCTTTTGTCCTAAACGTGCTCCTAACGGAGATGACCAGGCTTACCAAACAGATAAGATAAGATTTTAAAGTTAGGATCTTTCTGTAATATGCCCCCTGTAGTGCATTCTTATTAGCATGAAGTAAACATTGAATGAACATTTGATACATGCTGAATGATACACTACAACTTACTGAATGTATAGTGTCTCATGTGGAAAGACAGACAGCAGCTAGAAAACTTTAACAGCAGAAAATCCAATCGAGTGTCCATAAACTAGTAAGAAAAATGTACACTAGAGAAGTTTGTAAAAATTACTTTGATATATTTATGCATAATTGCTCTTTTTTATTATAATTAATAAAAATGTATAGATAAAACGTTATTATAAAAAATGGTCTAATATGAACTTGCACAAAACAATTGTTACTTTTAACCTGAACAACAGGGTTCCCTGTATGGTTTAGTTTAGAAAAATTGGGAAAAAATATAGTGTTCATTACCAATCCAAAACAATAATATTTTTAATGTTTTTAAAGAATTCTCTTCTACTCACCAAGCATGCATTTATTTGATCCAAAATACAACAAAAGCAGTAATATTGTGAAATATGTTTACTATAAAAAAAAAAGCTTTATATTTTAATATATTATCGAATGTAATTGATTGCTGTGATCAAAGGTGAATTAACAGCATCATTACTCCTGTCTTGTGTCACACGATCCTTCAGAAATCATTCTAATATGCTGATTTGCTGCTCAAGAAAATTTGTATCATAATTGTTATTATAAACATTTAAAACAGTTGAGTTGTATTTTTTGGGGGGGGGGGGGGGGAATTCACTGTAGCCTACAATTTAATGTTAAATCTTTTGCTTAATGAGGTGATTGAAGTAAAATAAATAAGTTTGAATATACTAACATTAGAAGGTACGGTAGGAACGTATAGCTAACATGGCGTAATGTGAACTAATCAGTAATTGTAGGATTTATTTTGACAGGTTGGATTTATACACTGATTTTCTGTCATGGTCTATGGACCCCCTTAATTAGCCTCGGCCACTCACTGGCCACCCCATGTATAAAACTCTAGCTCCGCCACTGATTCCTCACCCTTATGATCGTTGATACTCCACAAGGTGAGATCTTGCATGGAGCCCCAGTCCAAGAGAGAGTGACAATTATTTTGTGTTTCTTACATTTGCGAATAATCTCACCAAGTGTTGTTACTGTCTCACCAAGCTGCTCGGCGATGGTCGGGTAGCCCATTCCAGCCTTGTGTAGGTCTACAATATGTTGCCTGATATTTCAATAATAGATATTATCTATTCAAAACGAAAAATAAATACAAATAAACCGAAATTATTTCAAATCTTTTGCAAATAAGATAAGATAAAGATATCGCTGACCCCTAACCTACAACTTCCTACTTTATTAACTTTCTAAAGTATAAAATTAAGTGGAAAAGACAAGTCTAAAATGCTTATAATAGCTGGATCTGGCAACACAGAGGCTGTGTACGCGTCCTCACTCACAACTCTATCAACGAGGCTAAAGAAACTAGTTTAATTCGTCAGCATCTGGCAATGATAATTTTTATACCACGGACGCTACAATTCTTGCAAACTGTCTAAACTGAATTATACATGTCATGCAAATTAGTAATTGAGAGAACAAATTTTATTTTTGAACATTAAACATTTACTGAGATCCGGACCTCGATGGCCTCATAGCTGGCTACGGGCCTGATTGTAATATGACATGGTAATATGTTATAATAAAGTGAAGTTAAATCAATTCAAGGATATTTACTTGTGCAAAAAAATATGCAAAAAACATGTTCAGCAAAAAACTGTGCTAGTGGGTAACATGGCAGCATATGCGTGATCATCCTTCAAGCATGCTTGTTTAAAAATAATTGTTCAGCTGCTGAGTTCATTGGGCCAGAGGTTTTGTAGCTCCTTGTAGAGTCCTCTAAAACAGGAAATCCATTTTCATGGCTTTCATTACATGTCTTTGATGGATATAGTAAAATGCACATTCGACAAAAACGCTGTTTTGAATACTCGGATATTAGCAATGCGGTCACATAGTTCCTAAAGGCTGTAATGCTATATGCTTGCTTTAGCAATGCAAATACGCCAAGCAGTAGCACAGGAATGCCTATTAAGAAACTTCCTACGTCTAGACTGAGGTATGTTCTTCTCATACCTGAACCACAAGACGTTATTATAATTATTGTGAATGAAAAGCAACCAAGGTTCCTGAGAGAGAGGGATGGTGGGGACTGGGTCGCGAACAGTAATGGGTATTACAGGAGGAGGTTTGGAGAGGCCGAGCAGAAGGGGGGTGTCCAAAAGAACGTTTACCGGCAGACTGTCAGCTTTATTAGGACCTGGGGGTTGACTATTGGATGGTTAAGCAATTAGACGTCATGATAGAAGCAGGGAATGAAATGAGAGTTGTAAAAAGTCCATCAATCACTACGTGAATCATGATTATTAGGAATAAAAGGAAATGACAACATTGTGCTTTCAAAGAAGAAGGTAGCATGTGACACTGCGAGGTCAGGATCTTGGATTGGGATTGTGTAATACACTAAATCATCCACATCTTCTAGATTTGAGTGATCTCAGTTGATATATGTTCCTATCTTCATATTTGTTCGCCCTGTTGTCTTGCATCGCCTTCAGCACTAATCAGTATCTTCGCTTGTGGCATCAACTACCCACACAGAGGACTTTTAGTTTATTTTGCAGTTCTCAGAAGATCACCAGATAAAGCCTCCACCCGCATTGTTACGTGCTACATTGACTATGTGTGAGTATGTGGTTTTGAGCAAGCCTTTTGATACACAAGACCTGTCTTTGACCCTCTGTATGCCTCCCTGGAGCTCATCTCTGTCCCGGTTGAGACCAAAGGAGACAGGAATTAAGAAGGCAAGATGAGCACTGACAATGGGTTCCAGACGTGGTTAAAAATCTATTTGTCTGAGCACTAAATCCAACTTTTGCTGCTTCCCCAAAAGGACTTTGTAAGTTGATTTATTCTGTGTTTATATGTACCTTTACTACATCATTACTCATAAAATGGATCACGAGCTTCTGTCCTAGAACAAAACAGAGGCCTTTATTTTGAGAGATGAGCCAAGGCTGTTTTAAAAGACAAGACAGCACCATAGCCTATATGACTTGTGCACTATATTGCTAGTTAGTGTGAGAAAAAACTGTGAAAATGAACTGCTTAAATTTCACTGTTCCTTTCACAAAGCTATCATATGGTTTTAAAATAGTGTTATTTTCGTTAACGAAAAGTATAATAAAAAATGTTTGTTGGTGAGCTTTTTCCCCATGACTAAAAGGAGACTATGATGAGATGACAACAAGGTCAATAAACAATATCTGTGACCATATCAACATGTAATATGGTTGATGATAAAAGAAGATACTAAAATGTGTTTAAAAAAATAAAAACTATAACAAATTATTATTTTTTTCGTCGACTGCTGTACACGCCTACACAAGCTTTCATGTGTGTGGTTGCCAGATATCATCACGTTTGAGTTAGCTTGAGCTCAGCAAATCAGAGCTTCTCTGTTAAAAGGATACATTTATATTTTATTTACATTTATGTTTTGCAATCTGGCAACCATATGCACACACTCGCTCTTCATGGAGGAAGCATCGATGATGATCAGAAAACACTAGAGGCGGACAAAATACACAAGTCCAATACTTGAATAAAAGTACTGATACTGCTGGTCAAATATTACTCAATTACAAGTAAAATTTGTAAAGACAGATCTTTTCTTAAGTAAAAGTACAGAAGTACTTGCTTTTAAAAGTACTTAAGTACCAAAAGTAATTTTCCTTTTTTTATGTCAATGCACTGCTTTACAAACCTATGGGGAAAATAATAATAATACAAATTATAATTATTATTATTTAACACCCCTACCACCCCCATAAAAAAGCAGGACGGTGGTGATCTCACACAGCTCTGACAGTGTGCACATGTCTATGTGTAGTCATTCATCCACATTTGAACAGAGTGAACAGTGAAATCCTGTAAATAGAGAGTGATAAGGAAGAAAAAAAATCACGCCTGCTTTAAAAACCCAGCAACACAACTGTAGCTGTTTAACTTTACAACTACAACACTGTTTTAGCAAAACAGCAAGACTTATTTGACATCAAAAAAAAAAAATTTTAATGCGGTCTAATCGTTCTCGCAGTACTTTGATGTCACACACAGAACAGTCTGTGCCATGCTGCTTCAAGTCCCAACACCTATTGTGTTTAGGAGAAGCATAACAGTTCTTCTGTGGCTTGATATGTAATATTTTCATTAACACAGTTTAGCAAAATCAGACAATAATATTGTCTGATTTTGCTAAACTGTGTAAATATTATTGTGTCTAATATATACCACAATATTAACTTCTTATTATTGAATACATTTTATATGTACCATCTGCAACTAGTTTTCAAAAAATGATGGGAAATCACGTCATGTAGCCCTACAAGAGGGATTACTGATAAACTGTGTGAAAAAAAGAAAGTCCCGTTTTAGAGAAGAACAACAACAACAAAATTCCACTGTTTTTTAAAGCTGCTACATAGTAACGACTTTCTATTTCAAGGACCTTGATAGAAATGTAGTGGAGTGAAAAGTACAATATTTGTCTTTCAAATGTAGTGAAGTTAAAGTCATACGTTTCAAGAAAAAAATAATACTCAAGTAAAGTACTGATACTCAAAATGTGTATTAAGTACAATACTCAAGTAAATGTACTTAGTTACTGTCCGCCTCTGGAAAACACAGACAAACAAGTAAGCTGAAGTTTAGCTAACTTTTCATTGACTAAAACTATACTAAAATGCTCAGACATTTTGTCGACTAAAGCTTGACTAAACAAAAAGAGGACAAGGTTGACTAAACATGACAATAGCTAAAAAAAGTGCATTTGACACCAAGACTAAGACTAATTTAAAAGTCTAAAAGACTGCAGGTCTTTGCATACTCATAATTCTCATCTGAAATTTTTGCACGTAAAAAAATAAATGCGACCTCATGTTGTGTCAATCAAGTTTACACTCTGCTTCCGAAACTTTCATCCGTCATAGGACCAGGTTCAATTTTCTGTGTTTTCGCATGCGTAGCAAGTATTTTTGATAAGAAAGGATGACGAATACGAAAAAAATGAAAAACGCATACAAACTTTTCAGACTCAGTGTGCAAGGACCTTAAGACTAAATAAAAAAATGGCTGACAAAATGAACACTATTTTTGAAGTCTACATATGGCAAACATTTAATTAGGTTTTTGTAACGTTTGGAGCCTGACAGTAAGTATCACTGTTCTTTAAGGAGCACAGAAGACAAAAAATCATGCAGGTTTAAAGCTAAATAACAGTAAGTACAGTAAATGATGACGTTTCATTTTGCATTAAACAAACAACCATAGATGAAATCTGAAACGAGGCAGCTTGAATAAATGGGCAACTGTTTTGGTGGTGCAGTATGAATGTCACTAGATTTATGTCTTCGTATGTGTATTTCCTCATAAGAAGAAGCCAGTTAATTTGAACGTGTTTTTTCAAATGCTAACTTGAACTTGCGTGCATTCGTTTTGGCTCTTTTACTTTAAAAGAATCAAAATTAAAATACATTTTTGCCTAAACCCTCATCCTGTCTCAAATATCCCCCACTGTTACTGTGCGTTACTGAGTTCTCACGAGATGGATATGCAACATGGGAATACGCTCCTTGCCAACAAAATTATATCTGGTATTTTGATTGAGGTTAAAACAGTTGAGCATTTATTTTTAAATCTAAAAGCCAATGTACGTCTGACACAAAGCAGAAGTATTTTGGAGTTTGCACTACTCAACCCTAATCAACACTACATTCATCCAGCACACATGACCGTTGGTGTAACCCATACACCAGAGTTTGATATCCCTTTTCACATGGTCAGACTGCTAAGGTGCCTTTTCAGGATTATAGAGTATTTCATGAACACTGAGTGCCCTTGACTTGTGGTTCAGGGTGACTGTAATTTGCATAAGTGCTGTGGTAAGCTGTGCGGTGCTGTGAATGTCACCAGAGCTATCACAAATAAAACCAACACCATTACAAAAAAGTATTTCGTATTGGCTCTGTTTCAAATGCTAATGCCTGCTTTCACACGCTAAGCCATGATATGTACTCTCATGACAAGGGATGAACAATGTATTGGTACCATTTTACATATATATAATTGTATTTATTTATTTACCTGCATTTATTGTGCATGGTCATTTCTCTATTTTTACATCTAACACTTTCTTAAAGTTAACTATTAAAACAAATAAATTGATAACACTGTTAGTTATAATTTAGATAATATCTAAAAAATATAATTCAATATTTATTATTAAATATATCTAAAATCTAACAAAATTATACAATTTATTGTGCATGGTCAAATGTCCTTTAAATATCCTTAAAATATATATTTTTTTTTTACATCTAACACTCAGTTACAGTTAGCTATTAAAACACTGATCATTTAATAACACTTAAATATAATTTAGATAATATATGAAAAATATAATTTAAGGCTTGTTTATATATATATATATATATCAAATATTACAGCAAAATATTATTTATTTATATATCAATTTATGGTTATTTATATTTATTATTATTAGTTTTATTGAGAAAAAGAAAAAAATATATATATATATTAAATACTGGTTCTAAACAGCTTGGCTTAATAGCAGAACCCCTTTTTGGTGCTAAAGAACTCTAAAAAACAAGAACCATTGTTCTGCACGAGAACAAACATTTCAGTAAATAAAGAGATCTTCGGGGTTTGATATGGTTCTAAATAGAACCTCCAAAAAAATTTTTTTTTAGAGCTTACATTACTATAATGTAATGCCTAAATTCACTTGTATTATTTGGTACAGTATTGTTTTTGTTTCTATTGGTTTATTTTTGAACTCATTCAAAATAGTTTCAATATCTGCCATTTACAGTTATCAGCCATTTCATGAAAACAATCATCTTCCAGATCATCCCTAATATCATTATTAAAGCTATTCCAAAAGCATCTTAATTATGCTACTTCCTAAAGAACTTAATTAAGCGGCATTGCATGTCCTTCATAGAGAAGGCAATCCCAGAATGCATTGTGGCTCAGGAAAAAATATATAATAGTTTCCAAGAGAAACACTGCTTTTAATTATGCTTATTCATTCAATGTTAAAATAGTGCAAAATAACCACAAAAAAATACTATTTTATCAAAGACAAGTCTTCCATCAGCTACACATGTTGAGTGCTATTTTGTATGATGTACAGACTTCCTGCACATGTAGAGCGTTTCAAATCACTCACTTATGAGGGTCCATTACTTATGAGGCAGTAGGCAGCGAGGTAGCTCACTAGATTGTGAAACAGGGCTATATAGTTTATCCGGCACTCCGCCTGCCAGGTCAGTCATACATACCGAACCAGAAAATACGATTTTCTTTTTTGAATAGGTTTCTCAGCGATACCTGGGATACATTCAGAAGCCATGACAGAGATGAAGCAATATGTGGGCCGCACTATCAGCCAAAGCACACAGGGACGATTTTTTATGTTTTGTACAGTTTTATTACTTTCCTCTGGACCATGACACACTTTCTCTAATTCACCGATCTGTCTCTCTCTCTTCCTCTCAGAGCGATAAGACATCCATCACAAACTGCGGTTGAAGGTCTGATGTTACAAAATGAGTCCATCAAGTGCATTTGTATTATCTCTGGCAAGAATCAAATGTGCAACTCTGCATGATCTCATGTCTTTAATAATGGTGCTGTAAACAGAGAACCTGCTTCATCTGGTTTTTTAAACTGGTACACGTACACCGGATCGAAAATTAAGTTGTGACTTTCCTCACTGGAAAAATGTACTTATATTATTTAATCTCGGAAGCATATACTGTAAGTATCTTATAAGTAACCTTGTGGTGATACATAGGCCTATATGGAATATTTCTTACATTAAAACAAACAAATGTAAATATGAGGAACAAAAAAATATTATATTGTGCTAAGGACACAATATATTTTATTTTAATAAAAATACTGCGTTATTATAAAATAATATTTTATGGCTGGTCAATTTTCTCAATTCCAACACACTTTCATGGTGAGTCATAACTATTTTTTATTTAGCAAACTGGAGGTAAATTCTTATGAATTTGTAACCTCATTCATATATTTTCATACACACGCACACGCACACGCACACGCACACGCACACACACACACTAAAAACAATAGTAAACATTTTGACAAAAAAGTTATATTTTATCATGAGGTTGGGTTACTGACTTCACATGACATTGACAGGTAGGACGAAATAATAATAATTTTGGACCCTAGATAGACTATATAGACTTACATAGTCAAATTAGCTCAATTTGGTAATACTTTCAGGTGTTCTTATTACACATGGTACATGTACTTAAAATACATGTAATTAAAATAACAATAAATTATGCATAAATACATGCAAGTAACCCTAGGCCAAACCCTAATCCTAACCCTAACCTTAATTACATGTGGTTAATTCATATTAATCAGTACTTAAATATATAATTACACTGTAACAGAGACACCTTAAAATAAAGTAAAAAATAAACTCAAAATGTCAGTGAAATTTCACATCCATCAAATGTAAACAGCGTTGGGATGAATGAAGCACAGCTCACACAGAAGTCGATTTAAAACATGGCAAATTAGTGACATTCCAGATTGCTTAGATTCCTATTTCACCTGTGAAAACGTGCAGAAAAGTGCACTTTTACAAAAGTTGTTCCACTGCTCGCTTCAACTGAAACTAACAGAGCTGGCACTGATCTAATCTAACTGTGAGCATGTAGAACTTCATGACCTGCATTCGAAACCTGATAGTGGTGTAAGGCAAAGACGAGTGTTGCATTCACTGGAAATAATGATGCTCAATAAAAGAAACTCCTGGCTTTGTCAAAATGAAACTTTTCTAGAAAGTCCTCGGGACCACGAACAGAGATCAACGACATGTTAGAGTGAAGAGGTATAAATTATGCCGAACACTTGGATGATCTACTCTTCTGAATTTGATCCATAAAACATATGGTGTCTGCCCGCATCAAAGAAGGCCTTCGTTTAAAAAATCAATCAAATGATGACCAGACTGACATATTGCAAAACAATTCTCAAGCATAATCCCAAAGCCTATTGAATTAGCAAGACTCAAAGTCTCCACCACAAGCCCCAACCTCTGTGCCGAGACGCACGCACTCAACTAAGGGAATGTAAAAATCTCAAAAAAACATCCCCTCATCTTCCCGCAGATGTTGTGCTTCTAGAAGGTGTGGGTTGATTAGAAGCACGGAGCTATAATAGAGATGAGATAAGAGACAAACTGCCAAATCTTCAAGCATTGCACTTATGTTTCAGCTTAATGCGATAGACATGGAGATGAAACACACTCATCTCGAAACCACAAGATAATGGCTCAAAGTTCAAAGGCAATGCGCAACTCACACTCATTCCTGCAACAGACATACAGCAGCCTAAAATGAGCTCTCTTTTGAGTTCGCCTTTGTCATTTACCCCTTTTTGTGTATAGTTTGTGAAGCAATGGATAATTATGAGCCAGACTATGGAGAAAAAAGTGGAGATAGGGCCTGGATTTATTGTAGGTTTTTTGAATCACTTCTCTATTAACCAGACGGACTGTGGGCATGAGCTTGTAACTGGAGGCGTGAGAATCAAGTGTTGTATTTTTAGAAAGTCTGCAAGGAGTCCCTGGCAATTATTTGGTAATGTAAGCCGATATTTTTAGACAGTTCTTTCATCATTGTTACGACCAGGAGGGTAATTGTTTGTCCAGATGTGGTCTGGACCAAAAGAATGCGATCGGTAAAGGATTTAGGGAGCAGGCACATGTAAAGGGGGCCGGGGGTTGGGGGGGGGGGGGGGGTCTTGAGCCCCTGCCCTTTTTCAAAGTTATTCAAAAGTGCCCCTCTCAACAAATAGTAATGATATTGTGGTCAATAAAACAAAATGCATTCGAATTCTAATTAACATGACAATTTGTACAAAAAGTAACTAATCGCTCAAAAGTGGGAAAATTCCTGTTTAATTTTTACATATCTGTCAATCTGAGGCATTGCTATGGATTTTGGACTGATACTCTTTGCTGATATTCCACAGTCTGTTCGGAAACCATAGCCTCTCAACAAGCCATATACAGTATAGTTCTTTCAGTGAGTGCCTATGGGTCGACGTCGGGGAGGGAAAAATAAACCAAACAATATTTGAACAAAACAATTCCATCAATAATCAACGCTAGTGTGTCGATTTTATATTATTACATAATTCATAAATAGGGGTACAATGGGGCTAAAGGCCCACCTTAAGAAAAATGAGCTATTCACTGCACCTAAAATGTATTGTTGAAGAAAAAATATATATATGTTGTATTGAACATTAATGGAGCAATAGATTTTGTGTGAAAATAAATAATTAAAGTTGTTTATTTTGTTTAAAAATCGTATAAATGTATGAGGTGGCAAGAGGGGCCTTTTACCCCACACACGGAGTAAAAGGCCCATCAGCATGGCGTAAAAGGCACACTGTATTGATGTATTGATGCGCCAAAACGTGCGTTTGCTCTGGCAGCAATTAGAAATCCATCCGTGCTGGATACAAGTCTGGGCCCGAAGATGTAATGATTGGTGAAATATTCATGCAGTTTAAACTCTTAAAATGTCTTGAATTTTAAAGCATTAAGCCTTAAATATCAAATAGACAACAATTTAAACTATGGGGTCTTAATTACAACAATAAACGTCATGTCATCTTGACCATACTGATTTAAAGATGGGCTGTGCACAGGGGGGTGGCCCGGTGGCTAGAGCCACTGCCCCTCTGCCCTCATCGACTGAGGTGCCCCTCTCACCAGACCCACCCCCGCAATCACCCCATTCAGTTACTGCTCCGCTAAAGATCCACTGATTTCGTGAATCCGCTCTGTGTTTTCTGCCACTCTGTGGCATCGCTCACAATCTCGCACACTCTCTGGAGACGACAGTTCTTCCTGAAGGCCGTTGCATTAACATGTAGATACATTGCAATCCACATTACAGTCAGTGGATGATTAGCTGATTTAGTCATTTGGTAGTTTGTTTTTATATTTCTGTCGGCAATGATTTGCTCTCTGCCTTCTAAAAGTCGTAACACCTTGTACAGAATATCCACGTTCTTAGAGTGATTAATCAAATTATTGTACCCGATCAGATCTAATATAAATAACACCAAATTTGCTGTTGTTTGTAGAAAAAAAAAAAAAAACTTCGCAAAAAAGGGGAAAGAGAAAGAAAAAGCAAAGGCAGTTCAACGTCGCAAACATGAATTCAAAGCTCCAGCAAGTAAATCATCATATAGAATATTTATAATTTTGTCACATTTTAATTCTTGCTATTAAGTATATTTCTCATTATAATAACTTTTCTTAGTTACTAGTAAACTAACACATTTATAATATTTTATTAAAACCATATTAATAGGCCTATAATAGTTAAAAAGGTAATATAAATATTCTAAATTAGTTAATATAGATTTATGGTGTATAATATTAAATTAAATTAAATACGTATACTTCCATTGAAGATAAGGCAGAAGCAGGCTCAGAGAGTGAGGAAGAGCCCAATCATAACTTCTATAATAAAGTCTGAATGTATTACAGTGCTGTCTTCTCTTTTAAGTGTACACTATACAGTCAAAAGGTTTATAACAGTAAGATTTGTAATGTTTTTTAAAGAAGTCTCTTCTACTCACCAAGCCTGCATTTATTTGAGCTAAACTACAGCAAAAAATAACATTCTGAAATACGTTTTTACTATTTAATTCTATTTGATATTCTATTCGAATATATTTTAAAATGTAATTTATTCCCGTGATTTAAAAGCTGAATTTTTAGCATCATTACTCCAGTAACACGATCCTTTAGAAATCATTCTAATATTCTTATATGCTGCTCAAAAACATATATTATTAGTATTATATTGAAAACAGCGGAGTAAAATTGTTTTCAGGTTTCTATGATGAATGGAAAGTTCTGAAGAACAGCACTTATCTGAAATCGAAATATTTTGTGACTATAAATGCTTCATTCATATAAAGCCTTTATTGTTTTATCAATTTAAAGCATCCTTGCTAAATAACAGTATTCATTTCTATAATTGCTTTCCAATATATACTGACGCCAAGCTTTTGAATGGTTATAGTGTATAAATGCTGATCTTGAAAGAATCCTGAAAAAAATCTACTCAACTTTTGTTAAATATTGATAATATTAATAACAATTATAATAAATGGTTCTTGTGCAACCAATCAGAATATACGAATGATTGATGAGCAGAAAAGGCTTCTTTAAAAAACATTAAAAATCTAAAATATGGAATAAATGTGATAAAGAAAGCATTACATTTACCTTTCCCATATACAATTTGACACATTGTTATAACACAAATGTTATGTTTTAAAACAAATTATAAAAAAAACAATTTGTTTTACTTGAAAATTTATGTTTTGCAAGCTAGAACCGTATAATTCCAAGCAGGAAATGACTTTTTAGAATTAGGTTCTATCTGCATTTGACCTGTTCCAAAAATCCCCATTTTAAAATGTGAGAGGATTTTGATATTGTACATTTAAAATACATTTACGGTCTCTGTCATTTTCATGTAGGAAAGAGACTTGTTCTCCATATCATTTTTGCTATATGTAATGCAAAAACTTTGAAGCTCAATATCTCAAAACCACTCAGAATGCAGACAGAACCTTATAATTCCACGGCGACGATATTTATGTGCGATATACACTGTTTTTATTATTAGATAAATCTATCATGGTTATTTAAGCCCAAGTGCTGCCTACAGGCCTATTATGTGAAGTCTGGGCTGGCGAAAGAGTGATGTGAAAGGACTTTATTATATTACCACTTTTGATAATTGTGCAGCATTAAGTATCTTATGTTCACCAAGCCTGCATTTATTTGATCAAAAATACTGAAAAAACTTTAGCCTAATATTGTGAAATATTATTACAATTTAAAAGAATGTATTTCTATTTTAATATACATTTATACTATTTTAATAAAATATAATTTATTTCTGTGATTCTGAATTTTCAGCATCATTACTCCATTCTTCAATGCATGGTCCTTCATATATTATTCTTATATGCTGATTTATTATCAATGTTGTTGGAAACAGTTGTGATGATCATTTATTTTTATTTTATTTTATTTATTGGAACCTGTGAGAATTTTTTGGGGTTCATTGATAAATAAAAATTTAAAAAGAACACATTTTTTTTCAAAATAGAGATGTTTTCTAACCATATCAATCTTTACTATCACTGTTTCTATCAATTTAACAAATCCTTGTTGAATAAAACGTATTTCTTAAAAAAAAAATCCTGGCATTAAGCTTCTGAAAATATAATGTATATTGTTACAAATATTTTATTTTAAATAAATGCTGTTCTTATTTAACTTTTCATTCATCGAAGAATCCTGAAAACAAGTATCACAGGTTTTAACAGTGATAATAAATCCGCATTGCATAAAATGCATTAAGTAAATAAAGTAAATTAATAAAGTATTTAACAATTTTGATCAAATAAATGTAGGTGTTATGAATCTGTTCCCACTCACTCATACTGCACATCACCCATGGACTACATTTCCCATCATGCACTGCACTCACACATTCCCGTCCACCATTACACCAATCACACAGCTGTCACCATTCACTCATCACTCTGATTGCCTCACCACACCTGCACCTCATTCTCTCACTCACATATAAGCAGCACACAAACACTCACCCAGTGCGAAGTCTTGTTTTCCCCTGGTTACATTTCTGAGCGTTCTCCTATTCATCCTGCTATCTCTGCGTTTCACCCCGGACTGCCTGACCTTGGATCTCTGAACCTGTGCCTGTGACCCCGACTTCTGCCTGGTATTGTTTACGTCTCTGCCCTGCCTCTGATATTCCTGTTTTTGCCTGCTGACCTTGCCTGTTTGATTCTGCATATTAAATATTGCTGCAAGTGGATCCACTCGCCTCTGACCATTCCTTACAGAAGACTTCGCCATACAAGGATCCAGCAACCTTTCAAATCATCATTTCGTAGGTATGGATACAAGAATATTGTTTGCCCTTAAGCAAGGCCCACGATCACTGGAAAACCATATAAGGGAGTTTTTAGCCTGTGCTCATTACTCAGACTTACCAGACATTATTTTGATTGAGATCTTTTGTGATGGTATCAATCAGCCTCTGCAGTCTCAGCTCAGACGCGAGGGTCCGCGTTCATCGCTGAGTAGGTTTTTGGATTTTGCTTTGACGGTTGGCTCACCATTCACCGCTCCGATCCGGGAGCTCGCAGAGTCCGCTCCAGAGCCCGCTCCGATCCGGGAGCTCGCAGAGTCCGCTCCAGAGCCCGCTCCGATCCGGGAGCTCGCAGAGTCCGCTCCAGAGCCCGCTCCGATCCGGGAGCTCGCAGAGTCCGCTCCAGAGCCCGCTCCGATCCGGGAGCTCGCAGAGTCCGCTCCAGAGCCCGCTCCGTCCCGGGAGCTCGCAGAGTCCGCTCCAGAGCCCGCTCCGTCCCGGGAGCTCGCAGAGTCCGCTCCAGAGCCCGCTCCGTCCCAGGAGCTCGCAGAGTCCGCTCCAGAGCCCGCTCCGCCCCAGGAGCTCGCAGAGTCCGCTCCAGAGCCCGCTCCGTCCCAGGAGCTCGCAGAGTCCGCTCCAGAGCCCGCTCCGTCCCAGGAGCTCGCAGAGTCCAGCTCTCCTTCGTCTCCGCTGGTCCCGCCCAGCTCTCCTTCGTCTCCGCTGGTCCCGCCCAGCTCTCCTTCGTCTCCGCTGGTCCCGCCCAGCTCTCCTTCGTCTCCGCTGGTCCCGCCCAGCTCTCCTTCGTCTCCGCTGGGCCCGCCCAGCTCTCCGATGCCTCCGCTGATCCCGTTCAGCTCACCGATGCCTCCGCTGATCCCGTTCAGCTCACCGATGCCTCCGCTGATCCCGTTCAGCTCACCGATGCCTCCGCTGATCCCGTTCAGCTCACCGATGCCTCTGCTGATCCCGTTCAGCTCACCGATGCCTCCGCTGATCCCGTTCAGCTCACCGATGCCTCCGCTGGTTCCGTCCAGCTCACCGATGCCTCCGCTGATCCCGTTCAGCTCACCGATGCCTCCGCTGGTTCCGTCCAGTTCTACCGAGCGCCCAAGAGAGTCAGAGCCGCCCGAGCGCCACCGAGATTCAGCGCTTCCAGAGTGCCCCCTCGAGGTAGTGGAGGTCACCAAGAACTTTCATGGAGGGAGCTCCCCTCCATTGCTCACGGAGACCCTGGACCCGCCATGGCCCATGAGGTTCCCTGATCCATCATGGCTGCCCGAGGCCCCGGATCTACCATGGCCGCTTAAACTCCCTGCCTCGGTTCCTGAAACCAAAGGTACTCTCTCTGCCTCTTGTGTCTCCGTTTCCTCTAGGTCCCAGTCTTGGCCAGTTATCTCTGCTCCGCCCTGGTGGGCGTCTGTCTCGTTTGCTCCGCCCTGGTGGGCGCCCGACCTGCCAGAGTCACTCCACGTCTCCGTCGACCTGCCAGAGTCACTCCACGTCTCCGTCGACCTGCCAGAGTCACTCCACGTCTCCGTCGACCTGCCAGAGTCACTCCACGTCTCCGTCGACCTGCCAGAGTCACTCCACGTCTCCGTCGACCTGCCAGAGTCACTCCACGTCTCCGTCGACCTGCCAGAGTCACTCCACGTCTCCGTCGACCTGCCAGAGTCACTCCACGTCTCCGTCGACCTGCCAGAGTCACTCCACGTCTCCGTCGACCTGCCAGAGTCACTCCACGTCTCCGTCGACCTGCCAGAGTCACTCCACGTCTCCGTCGACCTGCCAGAGTCACTCCACGTCTCCGTCGACCTGCCAGAGTCACTCCACGTCTCCGTCGACCTGCCAGAGTCACTCCACGTCTCCGTCGACCTGCCAGAGTCACTCCACGTCTCCGTCGACCTGCCAGAGTCACCCCACGTCTCCGTCGACCTGCCAGAGTCACCCCACGTCTCCGACGACCTGCCAGAGTCACCCCACGTCTCCGTCGACCTGCCAGAGTCACCCCACGTCTCCGTCGACCTGCCAGAGTCACCCCACGTCTCCGTCGACCTGCCAGAGTCACCCCACGTCTCCGCTGACCTGCCAGAGTCACCCCACGCCTCCGCTGACCTGCCAGAGTCACCTCACGCCTCCGCTGACCTGCCAGAGTCACCTCACGCCTCCGCTGACCTGCCAGAGTCACCTCACGCCTCCGCTGACCTGCCAGAGTCACCTCACGCCTCCGCTGACCTGCCAGAGTCACCTCACGCCTCCGCTGACCTGCCAGAGTCACCTCACGCCTCCGCTGACCTGCCAGAGTCACCTCACGCCTCCGCTGACCTGCCAGAGTCACCTCACGCCTCCGCTGACCTGCCAGAGTCACCTCACGCCTCCGCTGACCTGCCAGAGTCACCTCACGCCTCCGCTGACCTGCCAGAGTCACCTCACGCCTCCGCTGACCTGCCAGAGTCACCTCACGCCTCCGCTGACCTGCCAGAGTCACCTCACGCCTCCGCTGACCTGCCAGAGTCACCTCACGCCTCCGCTGACCTGCCAGAGTCACCTCACGCCTCCGCTGACCTGCCAGAGTCACCTCACGCCTCCGCTGACCTGCCAGAGTCACCTCACGCCTCCGCTGACCTGCCAGAGTCACCTCACGCCTCCGCTGACCTGCCAGAGTCACCTCACGCCTCCGCTGACCTGCCAGAGTCACCTCACGCCTCCGCTGACCTGCCAGAGTCACCTCACGTCCCTGCTGTCTCGTCCGCCCTGCCCTGGTGGGCTCCTGTTTCATTGGCCCCACATGGACCTGGCCCTCCATTCCCTCCCCCGGTTCCACCTCCGCTCCACCACCCTCCTGGAGTATGCTTTGTGTAAGCGTCTGGAAGCCGCTCTTTGGGGGGGGGCTCTGTTATGAATCTGTTCCCACTCACTCATACTGCACATCACCCATGGACTACATTTCCCATCATGCACTGCACTCACACATTCCCGTCCACCATTACACCAATCACACAGCTGTCACCATTCACTCATCACTCTGATTGCCTCACCACACCTGCACCTCATTCTCTCACTCACATATAAGCAGCACACAAACACTCACCCAGTGCGAAGTCTTGTTTTCCCCTGGTTACATTTCTGAGCGTTCTCCTATTCATCCTGCTATCTCTGCGTTTCACCCCGGACTGCCTGACCTTGGATCTCTGAACCTGTGCCTGTGACCCCGACTTCTGCCTGGTATTGTTTACGTCTCTGCCCTGCCTCTGATATTCCTGTTTTTGCCTGCTGACCTTGCCTGTTTGATTCTGCATATTAAATATTGCTGCAAGTGGATCCACTCGCCTCTGACCATTCCTTACAGAAGGCTTGATGACTAAAAGGGACTTATATAAAAAAATATTAAATAGTAATGTGTCCCATCTTTTGACCTATATATATTTTTTCCCTCATATTGCCCCTTTTTACATTTGAGCCCCTGCCCCTGAGGAACGCTCTGCACGTCCCTGGTTTGGAGGATAAAGCTGTCACTAGTTAAGCCAAGGCTGCTCTAAAGACAGCATACAGTCAGAGCCGATCCTCCCTATACGCAGAATACGCAAGCTGTGTAGGGCCCCTGAAACACCAGGGGTCTCCTTGCTCTCAAAGATGATTTCATTTTAGTTTCATTTTGAATTTGGCTAGCGGCTATGAAAACATGAATGATAATTTATTATAATGCGGCGCTGTCGCCCTTTCTACATAAAAATCTGTCAAATCATGTTACGTAAGAATGTAGTAAAGTGTCTTGCTCGAGACAAAAAAAAAAAACGAGTTGAAAGCATAGTGAGCCGCAGAAGAGACATTGTTTCTCGAGCGCTTTCCGCGAGCGCGATTCGGGGCGGAGTGAAACACGGACGTTTCATTCACGTGTTCATTCTTTGATGAGAAGTGCTCATCATTTTAAAAATTATTTTTATTTATTTAAAAACAAAATGTAAACCTTTATTTGTAAGAGTTTGTATCAGCCCCAAAAAGTATTTGGACACTTTAGCCACACTAAAAATGGATTTCATGCATTATATAACACAATATCAAGCCATATATTGAAAGCTTATGAAAATATCAGGACATTTTCTGGTTGTCAAACATTAGTGCAAGTTAGTTCTGAGAAAAGCTAATCTTTATTTATATGTTTGGCACTTCGTTTGATCCTTTGTTTTGTATCATGTTGGAATGACATTTAGAAGTGTGGTAAAGAGTCCAGAGGTTTTCAAATACTTTGTACTGCTACTTTAAGTCTTGTCTTAAACAAAATCTTTATTGTTTTAGAGATGCTTTAGGGTCACATTTTATTTCAAGGTCCAGTTCGCACTGTTTACTATCTATTAACTCTGACTTCTGCCTTAATAAGCTACTAATTACCGCTTATTAATATTTAGTAAGGTAGTTTTTAAGTTTAGGTATTGGGTATAATAATATAGAATATGGTCATGTAGAATATGTGCTTTATAAGTACTAATAAACAGCTAATATGCTGGTGATATGCATGCTAATACTAGTTAATAGTGAGAATTGGTTCCTATAGTGAAGTGTTACTATGTTTATATATATTTACTTCTTCATTCTTATATTGTAAATGAGTTTCCCACAAGAACGTTCTTGTTTGAAACAAACAAAACCATATTTTGTTTTCTTAATAGAGTCTTTTACATGGGAACCCAAGGAAAAGGTATTCTGGGTATTTGGAGAGGAAGAGAAGATATTTGGGAATAAAACGTGAATGAGCAAAACAAAGAAGAATGGATCATGGTATTGTGGGGGGCGGAGGGAGGGGTCAGGAAAAGCAGACAGTCTGTGTTGGTCATTAGAAGAAGGAGCGGATGGAGAAAACAGACTGAGGCCTTCAGTGGACAGTCCTCAAAGAGTCTGCTGATGGGAAGAACGCTATGTGCCTCAGTTCCTCTGCAGAAATCTCCCAATCACTTCCCTTAACCTTGTTATTGTCGTTGCAATGGACGAAAACATGCTCTTATGTTACACCTCATCATACATCAATCAAATCACCAATCCTAGACGTTGAAATGCAGTGCGTGACGATGATGTGTTTTTTCAAAGCGTAGACATATACTTGGGATGGATGATCCCTTAAATAAATGATGATGAACGATTGACTTTTATGCCATTTTCAAGATTGATTGTCCGTTTGGACCATAAAAAAAAAAACTTAATTTGACCCTGTATGTGGTAATCGACAACGGCTCACAGATTCTGTTGCGATTACATCGTATTTAACTTGGAACTGATTTTAGTCTTCAGCCTGTATTATAGGTCACTTTGGTAAGGAACTGTCTGTGAATGTAATGTTTTTAATATGACTCTACACTTAAAATGAAAAGCAATGTTTAAATTTGAAAAATTACATGGTCACATATTGTTTATGGAAGCTTAATTCAGTCTAACAATGTTGAGGCTAGACATCGGTCCGGCAAGCCGTCACCATATGTAAGTGCTTCTGTATTCGATTTCAGCGGGTTACTTCTTGTTCATAACTTTCTGTCCAGAGCACCGAAACCTTTGACCAAAATAACAGCTCTTGTCCCAATGGAAGGACAGTGGAGAATTCATTATTTTATACTGCACTTAAGAGACTTGTTGCCTCAGGACTATAAAGCATTTTGCATAACCCGAAAAAGCAAGGCCTGTTACTGAGGACTGGTACGTATTTCATTGGTGTTATTGCTTTATTTCCTCATTTTTACCACGAAACTTTACCCCGTGTTGTCATTTAATGATTCATACCACAGATGTTTGGAATTGCTGTGTCTCACTGGGTTTTCATTCCCATGTTGATTGGGGACAGTGGTATTAGATTCACACTGTCAACACACAACTCGCCAAAACGTCCTGAGGCTGTCTACACTGGATGCGGCAAAGCAAAGTTACAAAGTGCCAGATGTTTGGAATCTTCAGATATAGAGCAGGGCATCCGATTACATTCAGCGCTTTGTGAGCAATGCAGCACATCCAGTTTTAGGCTACATCTACATTAATCCAGATACAGATTCAAAAACTTCTGTTTCAAAATAATCTCTGTCCACACTACCATTTTTATGTGCTTTCCCAAAGTATGAAAATTGTACAAATTACCATATTTAACTTCTTTAGCGAGACTGAAAGTGAACAGCACATAACAGGCACACCGGTATAAATATACACTGAACAAAATTATAAACGCAACACTTTTGTTTTTGCCTCCATTTTTCATGAGCTGAACTCAAAGATCTAAGACTTTTTCTATGTACACAAAAGGCCTATTTCTCTCAAATATTGTTCACAAATCTGTCTAAATCTGTGTTAGTGAGCACTTCTTCTTTGTCGAGATAATCCATCCACCTCACAGGTGTGGCATATTAAGATGCTGATTAGACAGCATGATTATTGCTCAGGTGTGCCTTAGGCGTGCCACAATAAAAGACCACTCTAAAATGTGCAGTTTACTGTAGTGGGGGGGGCGTCGACAGGTTACGACGACAAACTGCAGTCAGGTCGAGACCCCGATGAGGACGACGAGCATGCAGATGAGTTTCCCTGAGACTGACAGTTTGTGCAGAAATTCTTTGGTTATGCAAACCGATTGTTGCAGCAGTTGTCTTGGTGGCTGGTCTCAGACGATCTTGGAGGTGAAGATGCTGGATGTGGAGGTGCTGGGCTGGTGTGGTTACATGTGGTTTGCGGTTGTGAGGCCGGTTGGATTTACTGCCAAATTCTCTGAAACGCCTTTGGAGACGGCTTATGGTAGAGAAATTAACATTCAATTCACGCATTGTGCTGTGTGATAAAACTGCCCATTTTAGAGTGGCCTTTTATTGTGGCCAGCCTAAGACACACCTGTGCAATAATCATGTTGTCTAATCAGCATCTTGATATGCCACACCTGTGAGGTGGACAAAGGAGAAGTGCTCACTAACACAGATTTAGACAGATTTGTGAACAATATTTGAGAGAAATAGGCCTTTAGTGTACATAGAAAAAGTCTTAGATCTTTGAGTTCAGCTCATGAAAAATGGGGGCTAAAACAAAAGTGTTGCGTTTACAATTTTGTTCAGTGTAGATACATGACTAAACATGCGTCATTGTTTTCAAATACCTTCATTTTTGTTGTTCACACAACAAACGCAAAAAGTTTGTAGTGTGAACATAGAGTTTACAATTTTTTCACTTTCGCATCTTCCAAAAGCTGTTTTCGCTCAACAAAAACACGTGGAAAGAAGACCAAAATATATATATATATATAAGATTTTTTATCAAATTTACACAACACTGTTTTCCACTTAAAAACAGAAAACTTTTCATGCATTTTGTACATTCACAACATTGTAAACTACAAAAATGCGAAATTGGGAAAATGGTTCTGTCATGCGCATGCGTATTATTTGTAGTAGTGTTGCTTTATGAAGTGACATTGCCAAATACTGGCCTGACACGCGTAATACAGCATTTTAAGTAATGTTCATGAATACGCATGAACTGGGATTGTTTTGACAAAGTTGTCTTATTTGGCTTATAAGGGTTTGTTGAAGAAGATGCTGGTATTGTAAATGTTGGTAAAGAAATTTGCAAAAGAGGTCAAAGGTTCAGCTTAAGCTAGCATGATGGAATCCTGTAAGAAATCTCTAAGAAGGCATTTAGAGATCGAAAATAGATAGAAAAAATTAATGTTAAAAATATTAAACTACTATTTTTGTTAATTATATGAATGGAAGGATGATTTACTAAATGAATGAAGTTGATTTGTTGTTTGTCATTTTGCAAACGTCAAAGTCAAAGTCTGAGATAAAGTCAGCAACCAAACAAACCCTGACCTGTTTTCATATCATTACAGTCTTGTCTTAATTTAATCTACTGAATAATGAAATTACAAATTATTCTATGTTAAAACAGGAACCAACGTGTCTCTGCATCAAATTTTGGTTTAGTCAACATATTATGTGGATCAGCATTTTCTTTTTTTTTGGATTCAATCATTTGATCAAAAGGTTTTGAAATGCTCTTTTCAAGGGGAAAAGCTATCGTGCTCAATCTCAACTCATCAGCAACCTCAGATGCTTTTTTGTCAGCATATCCTGTAATGATGATGCTGATAATACAAAGGAAACGTGCTGGGTTGAAAACAAACACAGCTGCATTCAAAAAACTATCGAGGAAGTTAAATTGTCTGGTACATTAGAATCCACGTATGTAAAATGTACACGTTTATTTGTTTCAGTAAATTTGGGATACATATAATCTAACAAAACATATATATATATATACAAAAATGTACAGATTCTTTTTAAAGGCCATCAATAGAAAACAATGATTTTTGCAGACAAATGGTGTAGTTACAACATCTACCAGCAGGGGTTAACAGGACCTTGCTAACTAGTAAAACTTGACCCCTTGGCAAGACAAGTAAGAAAACCGTGCTTCGTTCAAAAATGATGAATTGCATAAAAACATACATATGTTAATGCTATTTGGGAATTTAACAGGGTGTAACTGTCTGGAAAGCGGTTCCAATATTTTTCAGCGCATGTTATAAAAATGGTCACGCTGGCTATACTTTGTACCCCCAACAGAGACGAACTGCTATTCGTGTGAGAGGACCTATCTGTCATTTATACACATCTGAGAGTCTGTAGAAGCATTTGTCATTCCCTTCATTGTGAGCTGGTTTACAACACTCCTCTTTTAGACCCCTTAAAGCATGTGAGATCCAGATAGGCCGAGCACATTGTTCTCCACATGTCTCTGGGGTTCACTGCGATGATCTGTGGCAGCATGCAAGTTTAAAATTAACTGAGGCGGGGGAAAAATGCAGAAGCTCTGGTCGAAAAGTTGCCTGACTTTAGCAGAGAAAGACTTGTTTTGACATCTGTCTAAGGCCTGTGAAAAATGAGCTTGGCAAGACCCCTGGAATCAAATGAAGAAGTGAAATAAACTTTTGAGGCTAATGTCCTGTCATTCTCAATGAAGTGCAAAGCATGTCATGTCACAATGGAAGATTATTCTGATTGACACAAGGCTGTTCGTTCGAGTTTATTTTGTGCAGGAGCCAGAACAGAAAGCAACAACACAGGCACGTTTACTCATCGTTTAAAATGGGAAGTGTTTAGGAGTGTACCTCATTTGTGTGCGGGACGAGATGAGATTAATAGAAGATGAAGTAGGATACAAAACCGATTTATTATTACCTTGGGGAAAATTGTGTTGATACAGCAGGACAAAAATACTAAATATAGTGAGAGAATAAATTTGAATAAAAATTGTGCAGTTAATAATTTAGAAATTAAATGTAATTCTTAATTATTTGCTTTGCTTATGTATTGAAATGTTAATATGAAAACATAAAATATTTATTTCTTTACAAAACACAATCTAAAATAATCAAAATTTATGATTTGTAAATACATTTAAACATATAAATAAAACAATTTAAATAAAAAAATGTGATATAAAACTTTTATATGTAATTTATTTTGTTGAAGCACCCTATTTCACAGAAATATTAATCGAACCACACAAATATTTATATTATTTAGAAACTGAATCTAACATAATCCTTAAGTTTTACATTAAAACCCTATTACTTTATAATAATAAAATGATCTGTGCAATAAATCATTTAGAAATTAAATTAATAATTTTTCAGTTTACTCAAGAAACTAAGTGTACTAAAATGTTAATATGAAAAGTTGAAAACATAAAATATTACATTTTTTTTTTACAAACCACAAAGTGACAATTCTTAAGTTTACTGATAAAACCAATACATTTGTAGAAATAACAATATAAAAGTGTGTTACATTGAAATTAAATTCAATGTAATTATTTATTATTTAATTTGATACATTACCTAATTTTGTTGAAACAGTAATATGACAAAAAAAAATATTTTAACTTTGTTAACGTAATCCTCATGCAAGTTACAAAGAAAACTCAATATTTTTTAAATTACATTAGGTTAAATTAAATATACAGTGTTCAAAAAATAATTTAGAAATTAAATAAATAAAATTGTATTAAAAAAAATGCAATTGACAGCGCTAAAAAAGTTGTCACATAATGCCAGAATTATCTCATGGTGCATACTTCCTCAAACCTTTAATAAATGACCAAGAGCTCAACAAAATCTTACATTTTTTCATATTTGAATGGCTATCAGCAGAGAAAATATGCTCTTAGTGTCCATGGTAGTGAAGTTATGGCATCTGCCAGCAGAGGCTAACAGGACCAACCAGACAAATCTTGGCAGCATTAGCTGCTTAACCAAAAACCAACCTCTTCTTTTTTCTTTGCTATAGCTTTACATATTTGTGTTGTGATTTCTTTCATGTGAACTTTTCAAATGCTACCACAAAGAGAGATGATTGCACTCGGGCTGATCGCCGAGATTTTCACGCATAAACCAGAATAACAATCATGAATCATGTATGCCAAGATGAAAGATTTTGGTTGAAACGAGACTGGCCACCTTTGGGAATATGTACAAGGCTCGAGGGCTTGTGTGTTTATTCCTCTTTCATCTTTTGAATGTGTCCTGCTCTGATAACAGCCTCTTCCAGACAAACAAGCACTGTATCTGGATATAATTATGAGTGAAGACATGATGAGTCAGGGACGCACTGATCATTTCAGCAGACGCAGAGGTCAGGGGAGGCCTGAGAATGAATATCCTCCACACTTGCATTCATCATCTCTCTTAAGGACATTTATCAACATCCACACATCCTCCCTTCTCCAGGGCCCGGTCGAAATATCCCGACTACAGCCCAACAGGCACTAGCAGCTGTGCCCCATCATTCATGCTTGATGGGGTACAAAAAGTTGGCACATTTTAACACCCAGAACGTACAAAGTCTGGTTTGTGTGGAAACCCATTCTGACATGAAAAAAGAAGGTTCAATTCTGATGTTATTTCTCGCAATTCTTAGTGTGTCTGAGTTAACATTTGAATTGTGAGATATAAACTTGGAATTTGCAAGCGAAAACTTTTGTATTCTAAACTCGCAAAATAGTCAGAGTAGTGAAATTGTCAACTTTAAGTTGTGAGATATAAACTCAAAACTGTTCAAAATAAGGTCAAAATTGTGCATTCACAGTTCTCAAAGAGTCAGTTTAAATTGTTATACGTAAACTGCGGGAAATAAATTCACAAGTGTGTTATAAACCCATATTATGAGAAAGAAAGTCGGAGTTGCGAGATACAGTACAAACTCGGAAATTCTGAGAAAAAGGGCAGAATTGGGAGATTTTAACTCAAAATTACAAGAAATAAAGTCAGAGTTATAAGATAAAAAGTATTATTTTACTGTCCTGAGGTTGAAATGGGCTTTTTATATTTATATTGTAATATTACATATTTGTATAATATTTAATGGTCAAAAATACACAAAATAGACAAATTATGCTAATATAGACTCTAAAATATATTTATATAAATAGTTTAAATTATATTTGCGTATATATATATATATATATAATCTCCATTCATTTTCTATATATTTTCAGTATGCTTATATTGGAAATTGAAGATATTTTCTTCGCTGTTTACAACATATATTTAGCATATATTTGGAATGTATTTTGGAAAGGAACGTTTCTTGCTGTAGGGGTTCAGAGGTTCAGTAGTCTCATGATATCTGTTATGTTAACCACAAGAGTTCTCCAAAGGAAAGATGTATTAGCCTGAGGATCAGACCAACAAACCCTCAAAGTCTCTGCGAGGAACGTTGAATCCAAAACCCACTTAGCAAGAAGGCTATTGAGAGGTGACACTTAAAAATCTTCCATTTCAACTTCTGGAAGACATACAAACGTACCCAGGTTGAACCCTAATCAGCTGGCTCTCCAAGGAACGGCTTTTGTTTCTTGCAGAGCCGTAAGCCAAGTTCAAAGTTGGGCTTTGTTTCCTGTGGAATTCCCCTTGCATCTCAGTCTTGTCTGGATAAGAAAAGTAATGGCAGAAAGGGAGAATGGATATCACTATAATTCTCCAGTGCCTCAGGGATAAGGGGGACCTTAACCTTTTTAAACACCAGACAGGTGTTTTAGGGAATAATTTTTGCAGATTTCAATCAATCTTACCCGCTGGACTGCCACACTAATTGCAAATGAGAAATTTTGTCAGGAAACAAATCATGCTGTTGACTGATTTTTGTTGTTGATGCAATAGAAGCTTTCTGCAGGTCTTACATAAATGAAAACCACATTTGGAGATCACAGTGTCCAGGCTGAGCTAGAAGATTAGGAGACTTTTGAGGGTAAAGAGGCTGAGGAACAACCAAATTTTGCATCATTGGATCCTGCACAACTTGAGTAAGTTTTGCCTGAGCTGCCGCATTGTGTCATTCGGAGCATTTTCAATAGGCCAACTTGCCTGCGGCAAGTTACTCATAAGCTGTTCTGAGCAAATGTCATTTTGTCTGTCTGGAATTTTTGTGTTGCTATATCATCAGCTTTAAGCCATCTATTAAACACTTTGTTCATTTTTTACTGCCAGACTTGTGCCTTGGCATGACTTCTGTTCTATGACACCATAATCACAGTCCTCATAAAATAATGTAATTGCAACAAACCATGCAATGGTGAACTTTTGAAAAAGAGAAGCAGAACTGGCATATTGTTTCCAGAATCAGCAATTAAAGAAATCTCATTGCAGAGGTATTTGTATGTCATGTAACTGCTGTAAAAAGGGTAAATTAGGTCACAATAGGTGGGATCAAGAATATTAATAATATCATTTACAATGACTAATTCATTTATTAGTATTATTAATATATACACCAAATCAACATATTAGAACATTTCTGAAAAATTATGCTGAAATTTCAGCTTTGACATCACAGGAATATATATAATTTTAAAATACATTCAAATATAAAATATATATTTTAAATTGTAATAATATTTAGCAATAATACTGTTTTTACTGTATATTTAAACAAATAAATGCAGTTTTGCAGGCGTGCATGAGACTTCTTTTGAAAACATTTAAAAAACTTAATTTGACCAAACTTTTGGGTGCCAGTGTGTAAATATCATTACATGAAAGTAGAAAATATACTTTTTTACAATGCTGATTTTGTGGAGGAAAGCATTAATAAACGCAGACCTTATGGGTTACATGCATATTCAGAGCCGCCCTTTATGAAGGATGATGTCATTTTTGACTGTGAATGAGTTTGAAATAGTTTTTATTTAAATGGAAGCCAACAAGTTTATATGACTGAAATATTAAGACTGACAGTAAGCTGTGCTTGGAACATTCGTTTGACAAATGACGTCATGTTGCAGTCACATTTTGAGCTTGTGCAAACCTACAGTTTTTAGATATACCTCACTGTGCAGCTAAACATTATATGGGAGAATATTTCGAGCAACATGCTAAATAAATACAAATTCTCTCACACAGAATTATAGTGATTGGAGTTTGGTTCTTGAAGTGGTGCGGGCACAGAATGAGTCACTGTGTGAAACTGTACCAAGCACGGAAAACTCTACTCGTACTGAGTTTGCTTGCGTGCCAGAAGGCTGGTGCAAGTCCCTTGTCTGGTTTCTCTCAAACAATGGAAATTCTGGGAAACAAATAATTGTACTCAATACAATCTGAACAATCCTCATTTAATGCAGTAAACGGCATTGTTTTGAGTTTTCGCAATAGTTGACAAATGGATATGGACATGATGTTCTTTTCAACTTTTTAGGTTAAAGATGAAATTCTCAATAAATCTTGTAAAGTTAAAAGTTGCGTGTTTGTAAGAAACAAATCCATCATTGTTTGAACTTTAAACTGTTGCTTCTGGCCAAAATATGAGTCCATAATAAAGTAGTGAAAAGGTCATCCCTGTTGTTCTCTCGCATTAAAATCCACCAACATATTAGAACTGTTTTGTATTTGTTTTTGCTTAAATGGTGCTTTCTCTCCTGTTTCAGTCAAGACAACTTTTTTACTGGATGACTCATGTTTTAGCTGGAAGCATTGGTTTGAATTTACGAATGTCTTAATTATTGATTTGTTTATTACAAACATGCAGCTTTTCGCAAGACATTAATCGATGGACTGGAGTGGTGTGGATTATTGTTGTTTTTATCAGCTGTTTGGACTATCAATCTGACGGCACCCATTCACTGCAGAAGATCCACTGATGAACAAATTATGTAATGCCAAATTTCTACAAATCTGTTTAGATAAAAAAAACAGCCAATCCTCCCTATACGCAGAATACGCAAGCTACGTGGGGCCTCCGAAACACCAGGGGGCCCCCTTCCTCTCTAAGATGGTTTCATTTTAGTTTTGTTTTTGATTTTGGCCAGCGGTTATGAAAACATGAATGATTATTTATTTTAATTCGGCACGCTGTCACGCTCACTATGTAAAAATCAGCCAAATAATGTAATGTGAATGTCGTACTCTCTCTTGCTCTTACTTAAAGGAACACTCCACTGTTTTTAAAAAAATAGGCTCATTTTACAACTCCCCTAGAGTTAAACAGTTGAATTTTACCGTTTTCGAATCCATTCAGCCGATTTCTGGATCTGGCACTTTTAGCTTAGCTTAGCATAGATCATTGAATCGGATTAGACCGTTAGCATCTTGCTCAAAAATGACCAAAGAGTCATACTCCCATTCCTGCGTAATAATCAAGGAATTTTGCTGCCGCACCATGCAGCAGGCACAATTATATTAATTTACATAATAGACTTAAAAAATAGCAGATAAAATATTAGCAGTTAAAAAAGTAACACTCACAGCCTGGCTCAACAGAGTTTTAAAAATTCTTCATTTGAAGGGAATGAGAATGTGAAGTGCTTTTAATGATAAATAGGCTTTGAGTGTTTGTCTAGAGCTTGGATGTAATTGACCAGAGAGCCTGTTAGCCTACATTTAATGCTCACGCTGTGCTGTGTGAAGAAGTCTTAGCATGGGTTCAGAATGGTTCTCTCATTTAAGCAGGTCTATTCAGCTCACTCACTATTAAAGATTAGTGCAGGGAGTAAAACAGTACAAAGATTTTTGGACTCTGGCCTTGCCCCTTTTTCCATAGTGCTCGACCAGATGTTCAGTCACATCGCATCCAGCAAGCAACTTGTATTAACGTAAATGCAACCTGGACTTTATCAGCACGAATAAAGTCTTTATTCGGTAGAACAAAGATGCATTGTGGTCTAAAGTGATGCACAGTGTAGGCTATACTCTTTTTCTTTGTGCATGTCTGAATATGCTTATGGAAATAATCTGATTTAATAAGTTATGCTGATTATAAATAGTACAGACAAAATCGAGTGACACGTATTTGATTAAGACTAGCTGATTGCGTAACACAAAGGTCGACATCATAGCTTTGTGAAATATCAAGGACACCATTGTGAAATAGCTTGATCTCTATTTCTTCTTTTTTGTTTGTTGCTGTAATAACTGAGGGCTTATTCTTTGATTTTGAGTTATGTTTTTTGTAATAAACCTGTCATTGTTGGCTTGATTTAATTTCCTTCCCTATCCTCAATATTTGAAGTGCTGGCAGAACTGTGTAAGCACCTTGTTTTTTATAATCAATCTGCATGATCTCAACACACCTTTTCCTAGTTACATTGCTGAGTTTAATTGTTTAAACATGTGTAAACGTTTAAAATATAATTTTTTTATTGAAACAAGTAGTAGGAAAGAGGATAAATAAAAAGCGATACTTTTATCCCTTGCCGGTGTCCCTGCCCGGTGGACGATTTTACACTCTTCGGTCATAATAAGAAATCACAAAAGAAACACATAAATAAGAATAAGGTAAAAAGAAACACAAACTTGTCTTCTTCTACATTTATATCCAATAATGACAAAAAAATGCAGAAAAGTTCTTCAAAATACCTCATATTTAAGCTAACACACCTCTGTTCAACACCCACAGATATTAAATTGCTGATAAATAACTAGGCCTATAAGTATTTTTTCCCAATGGAGCAGTAGTCCAACTGTAAAAACCCAGAAAATTCCTTGAAGTTAAATCAGATTAAAGACATGATTATATTTTGATAGATCTATCTTGCTTTCTGTTATAATCTTACATGAACCTCTAATAAAAGTAGAATTCTCTTTAATCAGTGAGATGCCCGAATGTTCCTCCTTAAAGTTAAATGTATACACCAAATTTCATTACTCGGCAGTAAAGGGGCTGTAGGCAGCAAGATGAACAAGTTAAGATAGCTAGTGATTCAATCGATGATTTGGCATCCCTGAAAAACACTTGTATTTTCGCATTAAAACCACATTTGTTGTGCCATCACTTTAACTCAGTACGGCACCAAACATTATCTCATGCGGTAATGGATTGCACATCACCAGAATCGTACAGAAGTTGGTGCTGCCAAACAGACAGCCATTTGGAAAGTCTCGTTCCTAAGAATTAAACTTCCCTCATTTCGGCATGTTTCAATTTAGCCAAACATCTGCTTTTTTAATAAGCAGATGAAATGTGTTCTCTCATGCTGTGAATATAAATAATAGGGCGGTTGGACGTGACAGCGAGATTGAGCCAATCAGTATAAGGCGAAGACTCTGTAAAACAATACATAATTACTACAGTCATCCTGGGGGGCTCGACACCTTGAAATGTTCAGTAATTAGACTCTATTCCCACCACCGGTTAACATCCACCATGCTCGCATATCAAAGTAGAATTTTACAGCTGTCCAAGCAGAAATAGAATCACATGCATTGCAGGCGTGCTTAGTTTTATTTCTTAGTCAAAATGTAAAGTTGACTCTTTTCATTTTTTTTTAGCAACAAGTTTATGAAGTGAAATTGGAGGACGGCAATGTATACGTCAAGCACGCAAGTGAGCTCTCGTTACAACCTTTCGGCCAGGTCAAAGAGAACTGAAGTTCTTGGTTACGGCAATGTTTTGTTCTCTCGAACTAAAACATCTGCTTGGATCTCGTCATATTTGAAAAAGATGCAGAATTTTTGTTGAATAAACTTTCCTGTTCCCAATGGAACAGTTGTTAACATTTGTGACAATTTGTATATATACACTACGAATCAAAGATAAATTGTTCTTTAATGTTGTACGCAAAGTACTTCCAATGACACTGAAATGAACACTGTTTTCTGACATGTAGATGATATATTTTATGATTTATTTAAATTGTTATGAATATCTTAAAATGTAAGTTGGCAAAATGTATATGCAAGATTGATTGAACTCAGGGAAAATGGGGTCACTTAATTAGTCATAGTTTTAGATTCATAGTCGTTAGCACTCCTGAGATATTAATGTGTTTCTCTCTAGGGCTGTAATAAATGTTTGCGGTTGTAACTTTCCATAATTATACCTTCCAAGATCCAGCCCTCTTGAGTGTCTGGTAGAAATGACTTTCACCACAGGGAAAAAATTAAGGTACTTTTGAGCATTTATTGAATTACTTGGTTTACTCACTTAATCTTATGATTTCATGACGTCTTTCTAAGTAAATAAATAAATACATTCATATTGATTTAATCACCATCAGTATTTGTGAGATTATGTGATTATTATAAGCTATGCAATGCTTAAATATTGGCTTTTACAACATGGACAGTAGTTTTGTTATGACAACTCATAAAAAAAGCTAAATATCTATTTTTTGAAACTAACAATGTTATTAACAGTTGTTTTAAATAGTTAACATGTGTGATAAAGCCTGTGTTGTGTGCCTGCTTTTGATTTCTGTTTATATTTGTATGTACATATTTTTTATTTAAGTTTAATGGAATAAAGCAATGTCAACAGAATATCTTTACAAGAGATCTTTATTTACATTCTGGTAAAATTGACAGACATTTTAATCCACAGTTTACACATAAAACTGGCTTTTGAGATTGCAAGATGGGACATTTCATGCAATATAAGTTACAATATGATTTGCATAGATTTTTAGGATGTGTTGTATGTAACATGTTTGTGAAGCAAGCATGAAAAGAGATTTCTGAGAGTGCAAAGGCAACTATTCAACTCACTTTGAAGTGTAGTGGTAGCGTTATCAATGCACTTTTTGCCAGAGGATATTCCTGGAAAAGTTATAGTCTCTCTGAGACCAGCCAGACAGTTGAAGCGAGGACAAACACTTTTGAAAGCTAACTGGAGGCCAACAAGTTTTTAGCACCATATTCATCCAATATCCAACTCCATCTTTCCTTTGAAACAGAAATGTACAGTATAGATATGCTAAAAGACCAAATGCTACTTTAATTGGATATATTACAAACTTACAGAAGTTAAAAGTTATTCAAGTTACAAATGTACGACTTTGCGTCACTTACAGGTGAGACTGCCTGGGATAGAAAATAATGGTTTAAAATTATTATTTTACAAATATTGCAATGTTTTTTTTAAAATCTCATATTTTAATGATCGATTACAGTTAGTCTCTTGTGAAACTCAGCAACTTAGTGTTCAACTGAAATTTTAGAAAAAATATGCCACAACATCATATATGTCTCTATTGGATTATTTCCCAAAGACTTTATTCAGCTCATCTCATTTTTATTCAGACTTATTTTTCCAACTAATTAAAATTGTTACTTTTGTGAGATATATTTTTGTTTCTTTGAAGATTTGATTTTAGAATATTATTTTAATATTGTTTATATTCTACCAGCATTGGGCCAGCTGTACATCTTTGGATACACAAGAGAAACTTTTGCACCATTATCTATTAACGCATGCACTGTAATCCCTAAACTCAATTAACTTTCTGCTTTGAATCAATCCAGAATACTGAAAGCATAAAGGATTAGACAAATCACATCAGAATTAACATAATGAAATCCTATTTGCAATGCTGCCTACAAAATATACCTCAAAAGATACAAATGTCCACATGCTTTTTTATAGTCCATTAATTGCTGAAATCACACAATTGGACTTTTGTTACTTTAGGGTGGAGGTGAAATACTGTGACTGCATTTACGTCAGCTGGCTATATGAGAGGAGGTTGAATCGGATTAGCAAACTCAAATTCATTAGGATTAGGTTTAAAAAAAACTGGTGCGATATAATTTTAAATTCAGATATGCAATTACTAAGGGAACAGCCCAACATTTTAACATATCTATGGTTGATTGGCTGATAACATAGGACGTTTTGTCAGGACTCTCAAGTCATTATTGGAACACAATATTGCACTTTATGAGACAAACAGAAACAGGAAACAAAATACAATCAGTTTACTCTAAGATCTAGACATCATATACTGAGATACTGTATAAGTTGGATTTCATATCAAAAGACATTTTGATTAGGCCAGCCATATGGTCAAAAGGATAAAGAGGGCATTTTAAAAAATGTAACATTCATTTGTGTTTGAAGTTAGGGCCATTATATTATTCTTTGTCTCACCACAGGTTTGTTTAGTCTACCTTGGCGATTTAAGTTAAGGAATGCTATTCTTGGCAGGGGTCAGTCATGCTTTGGTCAGACCAATAGTTGGCCAAATCAAAACTGGAATGGCGACGCGGAAAAGGAGGTGAGACAGAACGAGCATCTTTGCTGCCTCGGGTCTTGTTCATTGCATCCAATAGAGTAGAATATGTGGCTGATGAAAAGAATTAGCAGCTGTCACACTTGACCTCAACCCATACGGACTTGTCTCACCTATTTAGCCTATCATCAATGGAATACACTGATCAATTAGAGAAATGAGTGAATAATTACAGATCTAAAAGTAGAACTCTCCACATAAGCAAGTTTTGACTTTGGAAATAAATAGATGACATCAGTCTGTATGGACCTTGTAGAGTATTTGGCCTAATCACTAAAAATAAATGTCTTGAACAATGAAGTAAACTTTGAGGAAGTATGAGAGGACAGTTTTCCATACACAAGTAAGAAAGAGTTTAAATGTGTTCGGATAAATCAGGTGAGGGTTTTGCTCCATTAGGACAGAGCATCCAATATCACCCGGCTGGCCAAGTTTGAGATTTCCATAGCAGGTATTTTTTTTTGTCTTTTTTCTTCACTCTCTTCAACCCAAAAGACCTGCATGAGAATGGAAAACATACACTTTTGACTTGCTGATTTTCATCAACATCTTGATTTGTTAATTTTTTTTTAAGTGCACTCTGAGAACTCACCTAAAGAAAGATCTACTGTCTTGGTTGTGTCCTTGTAGCTGGTCTCCTTCTGTTAGTGTTCGTGGCTCTGCGGTTCTGGCTCCTGCCTTGTTGGCCAAAAGGGTAGGCCACCATTTGGGTTGACCCTCTTCTGACTTGCAGTCCCTGGGACTCCCTCATCTCTCGTGCCATCTGTGTTAGTGTTAGGCCAGGATTTGTTTGCAAGCGCTGGAATAAGCTCTCACGATTCACAGTTCTTTTAGGGCAGCTGAACGTCAGTGCCACTCCAGAATTTGACTTCATCTCCCTGGAAAAACCATCTGAAGTTCCATCAAAGCAGCGGCCAATGGCAATCTCTTTGGCAACCCGTGGGTTCTGGTCAGTGACGGTGTATATTCCATAATTGTGTCCAAGTGGATCAACAGGAGCTAACATATTGAATGCATGAGACTCGTTGTTCTGAAGAACAGGAGGATGCTTTATCAGATACTCTTGCAGGAGACCATTGATGCCTACACGACGGCAGTTACCTTGTGGGATGATAGAAATGAGTGACCTGTCTACAATATCTTGATCAAAGAGCATCCCGCTGCACTTGAACTCAAGACAAGCAGCAGAGGTGTTAGGGTGGTGTAAGTCGCGGGTACTACGAATGTCTCTAATGCCATACAACTGACCTCTTGTCTGAGGATGAGTGCCACCCAGGTTTCTTGACCTTATCATGATTTCTGTAGCTCCATGAATCTTAACTTTGATGTAGCAAGCCCTGAACTCTTGTGGATTTGGCCACCAGGAAAGATAGTCTCCAGTCCAAGATGTGAGGTCACTCTCCTCAAAGGGTACCACATTGTACTCATATTTATCTTTTTCGACACGGAAGAAACGAAAGTGGTTGGCATCAACAGGTGCATTTTCACATGCAATTAAACTCTGATAAGGATAGATTGGTCCGTTGGTTTCATCAAAATTGTTAGGGTTTGGTTTGGCTAGGTTGATTCGGAAAGCTGTTTTCTTAAGTGCTGGATCCTCATGATCGGAGCGCTGGTAATCTAATTTCCCTAAGTACGGTTGAGACACACCAATAATGTTAGGGTTCATTTTTGGCATTGAGGGGGCTGCTTCCAGCTCCTCACCTCCCATTATAGCCGTGACGTAAGCCGTGTATGCGTCAAGCCTCTGAGCATCACAGAAAGCTGGAAGACAAGCACCATTTGGTCCTGTTATCACACTATCAAAGCGTCCCCAAGCCCTCGGATTTGACGAGTAGCCAGGCTTAGGCTCCAAGTTTATCAAGTTTATTACCACTCCTTCTAGTTGCTCATTGGGCAGGAACTTGTCGCTCATGTACGCCCTCACTTTGACATAGCACCGGCGATTCTCAGGTACATCGAGATTGAACAACCTACGCTCCCTGATTTCCATATTCCCTATCAGGAAGGTGCGCTCCTCTCGTTTATTCCTCCCGCTGCCAGCAATAGTAGTTTGTGTGGGTTGAAAGTTACTCTCCTCCTCCCAAATGCCTGTATCGGGATTGAGGGACCAGAGTTTCATAGCAGGGATGTGCTCCTGCATTTTTACATGCTCCGTATCAAGGAGAACCTGGACTGTGCCGGCTCCTAGAACCTCCTGGTTTGCTCCATCTCGGAAATCTACTGAAAACATTCCATATGTCCTGAGAGGTAGCATATCTCCTTCATTGTCTACAAAGTTGAGATCCGCCAGGAGCAGCAGCAGCCATGGTAATGTTGCGTGGGTCAAGGAACGTGACGCTGGCCTTAACTATCCCTTCGTACACTTCCCCTGTGTTTTTATGGAAAGAGTTTGGAGGTATGACCAGTTGACCGATAGGGTCCTCATCTTTAATTTCACCTAGGTAAATGGTATTGCTTTCTGCAGCATTTATATCAACAGGTTCTTGCTTCCTCATCACTTTTACATCATGATAGACAGAACCTCCTCTCTTGTCAAAGATAAAAATCTTGATTGTGTCAATGAACTTCTGAGAAGGATCCACAAAGTTTACCACAAGACGCTGTGTATCTGGAGACACCTGGATTGTAAACCCACCCTGATATCCTATGGTACCTATTCGTTCCTTCCCTATGTAAATATGTCCAAAGCGCAGGGGTTCATCATTGTCTGCTGAGACCACCCTGCCCCGTACAATAATTTTGGGCACCACACAAATCTGGCAGCTACACTCACTAACAACCTTGATAGGCAGGGTGTAACGGCCACAGTTGATCTCTCTAGCATCCATATGTTTGACCCCACAGCAGAAGCCAGATCCATCTCTGCAACGCATGTCAAAGTCCAGCAATCCAGGGCATTTGTTGTGTGGACAGCGACCTGCATTGTAATACTTGGAGTCTGTTCCAGGCAGCTTGCAGTCAAATGGCAATTTGATCAGGTGAGTGTCAGGTGTTGAGTTGCATGCTGGTGTTCCTTTAGCTGTGAAATACAAAATGTGAGATCAGTGTGCTACATTTTCAAGGAATGCATAATATTTATATACATTGCAAAAATAATGTTCTTGATTTTCAGTAAAACATTCGATTTACTTGAGAAGAAAATATAATTTCAGAGAAAATATTTAGTTATTTATTTATTTTACCCCTCTAGCTTTTTTCTTCTTTTTCATAGATTTATGCTAGAAACAAAGACAAGGAAAATTATAAAACATCTGTATTTATTTTTTCATATTGTTTTGAAGATGCTTGTTTCAAAGTAAAAAGGATTAAGAAATATATATATTTCACTAGATAACTCTTAACAAATAAAACTGTGTCACTGAACTCGGAAGCCTGAAAAGGAAGTCTGATTACTTGACAAAGTATTGGTTCTTATTAAAATGTATGATCTCATTGTGTGACCATATTAATGACTGCAGTCATTATTGTCACATTACCACTCTACTGTAAATCCTGCTCATTTATTCATAAGAGCACTGTGTTTCCTTTAAAATGACACTTATTGGAGAGAGCAACCATGTAATCTTATTTGTGGTTGATGAAATTTAATTTATGGAAAACTATTCTCCTCTAGCTGTTGTTTAAATGCAAGAGTGAATACAAAACACATTAATCATCCTCCATTAGGAACCCTGCAGTGACAGGTGTTAGTGTTTCATTCAGCAAAGCACATTTCGTATGCCAAAATGATTAAGAAGCAAAGAGATCCCTCAGACAAAGTTTTGGGCTGATTGCTTTAGCACACATTTCGGCAGACTATTTCTGACAATCTATATCTTGGATAACAAGCATCATGGGAATTTTCACAATGTATAGTTATGTGTGCAAATGTGGAAATGCATACTTGTCTGAGGGTGAAAAAACAGGATTTATTGCTTAGATTTCACTTTAATATGGAAAGCGGGAGGGATTTAAGGATTTTTGTCTGCCCACCACGACTTCTTGCCAGTTTTAGAAAGTGGTAATTTTTTACCAACTTAAACATAATAAAATATTGTACCTCACATGTCACTAGACATTACAGACTTTAAAGGGGACCTATTATGTTCCTTTTTACAAGATGTAAAATAAGTCTCTGATGTCCCCAGAGTGTGTATCTGAAGCTTTAGATTAAAATACCCGACAGATATTTTTTTAGAGCTTGTTAAAATTGCCACTTTAAGGGTATAAGCCCAAACGCTCTGATATTGAGTATGTTGCTTTAAATGAGAATGAGCTGTTGCTCCCGGAGAAGAGGGCGGAGCTTCAAGAGCTCAAGCACAGCATTAGCAGTGCTAGCCTTTGCAAATAAACATTCCACAATTAGTACAAGCCAGTTATTTTTATCTTTACAGAAAATGTACTCCGTTTCAAAGTCAGTCGTCTGATTGTACTGTGCATAATAAATTCGCGTTTATGAATTATACAGACAAGAAGCACAGGATAAAAATTACAACATAGCTGGTCTCATGCTATCATAAACTTTATAATTTAAAACTCATAACCCCTCGGGATTATGAGCTCAACAAACTCAAGCGATCGACTCACATTGCTTTCATATGCAACTTTTAACTACCACATTCCTGTTCACGATCTTTCATGAAGACAGCATCAGTGAAAACAGAGACAATGGTAGCTTTAGCATCATTAGCCTTACAGAGGGCCAAGAAGCTCTTTCAGAAGGGCAATTTGTAAAACAAACACATGATGATGTTCGCACATGAAGCGTTGGTATTGATTCCTACAGGTATTGGGGACTTTACTGATTTTTTTCCAGGACATTTCCTCAGACAATGAAACCTCAGTGTCCTCAGCTCAGATGGACAGAGTCTACAGAGACTCCTATGTCCGTTAGTACATCCCAAAACACAACACTTGAAAAGCCTATTTGGCTTATATTATGGCAAGCCGCTTAAACATTTAAAACGTTGTTTTGACTATTTATGAATATCTCCAGCATCTACAGCAAGTAATCAGTAATGGAAGCAGACCGCAGCTTCTCACTCAGGGCTGTGTCTATAGGGCAGCGTCACAAATGGGCGGGACTTTTTCCCCTCAGTAATGTGAACAGAGGGAGAATCTGAAACAGCTCTTTCTGAGAGACTGTTTATAATTTTTTTAGATTATACTAAAAAGAGTGTGTGGATTTTTACCATTACAGGCTGGTTGTTTTTACACACTGAGGCCACACAACTGTGTTCAAACACCTTATAAAAGTGATTTTTGCATAATATATCCCCTTTAATATTTCATTGGAGACCACAATATTTATTGGGGTTATTTTTCTTCTTTAGGGACATAGCAAAAATACTATAATGTTCCCTGTTGACCGGTAAAATGGTTTTGCACTTACCGAAAACAGTGAGGACAGCTGAAGTAGACTTTATGCTGCCTGTCAGACTAGTTGCTTTGCAGTGATATTGTCCTGATTGCTCTGGTTTCAGGTCCCGCAACATCAAATCTTCATCATACTTGTATATTGTGCGATTCATTAAGGTTCCATTGTGGTACCTTTGGATCAAACAAATACATTTTTATGTAACTTTAAGATTAACAGCATTTGTCAAAAAACTTATAAAGAAACTTCATTGCTTTTTACCAGTAATATTTGTCAGGTTTTGGTGATCCTGTTGCTCTACAGCAAAGGGTTGCACGTTGTCCCTCATAACGCACTTTGTCTTCTGGGTGCTTCTCAATATATGGCTTTTCTGTAAGACATAAAATGTAGAAACCAACAATGTAACTGCATGAAATTATCAATGTGGAATCATCCATATCCAAAGGTTTCTTCTTTTCTTTACCTGATGATCGTAAGATGGCCCGTACCCAGAGTTCATTAGTGCTGTTGTTGGAAACAGGGAGAGTAATGGGTGCAAATTTATCCTTTCTTATGACCACTCGGGTCTGTGGGCTGGTGCACAGTCCATTAATCTTGAACTGACCCTTGGCATCAGTGTGGGCGCGGACAACCTTGGTTTGGCTAGCCAGAGCCACCGTGGCGTTTGGCACAGGGACACCTGTAACACTGAGGACCTCCCCATGTAGTCTTTGTCCATCACAGATACAGTAGCTACAGCCCTTACTAGGACGCCCCCCAGGACAGACACGTTTGCATGCCTCTGTAAAAATAAAATGGGTGTTTTGATTTCATTGTATAAAAAAAAAAATCCATGGGTTTTTAGATATTGTGTGTTTTGTAATACACAATACCTGGACATGGATTTCCACACTTTTGGACCTCCACAGGTCGTCCTGTACACTGAATCTTGGTAGAAGATCTGTGACATGTCCTACGTCTTGTTCTGCGGCCCTTCCCACAGGTCACTGAGCAAGCACTCCATGAACCCCATTGGCTCCACAGAGCTGTTTAGTCAAGATTAGGGGGGAAATAAGTACAAGCTAGATAGGGCAAGATTAAAGAAAATATATTTATCTTATTTTTATGTCAGATAGTGACAAAGAGGTGAGTTTTCAGCTGTCGCTTGACAATTGTCAGGGAATCAGCATTCCAGATAGAGGTTGGAAGATCATTCCACCAGCCAGGAACGGTAAATGAAAATGTTCTGGAAAGTGATTTTGTGCCTCTCTGTTATGGCACCATGAGGCGTCGCTCACTAGCGGATCTCAGACATCTAGTAGGAATGTAGATTCGTAAAAGTGAGTGGAAGTAGGCAGGTGCTGAGCCTGTGGCTGTTCTATATGCAAGCATCAGTGTCTTGAACTTGATACGAGCCATAACCGGCAGCATTATTATTTTACTATTTAAATATTGCATATGTGTGTTTATGGAAATGTCAGACTGCATTATGACATCTTTTCCATTGTGATTACATTGATTTTATGATCAAAGACAACAAAGCTCTGTACACACAGAAACATGTTTTGGTTTAGCCAGCTAATTGGGCACCACATGTGTCATGTAAATGTCAGCAGGATGTGATTGCTCTTGAGAACCATGAGTGGAAAATAAGCCTAATTTCTGAGTTTGAGTGTCAAAATGATTTAGGTAAGTCTGAAATGTGACAAAACTAATATTTGGACACATCTGATATAAAGAGCACACAATGTGCTTTTGACACCTCACTGCTCTGTAAATATTTGTCGTATTGCTTAAACAAAAACAAAAGGGTTTAGGGTGATAAAAAAAAATCACCCTAAACTAAACCACCTTAACACTATCTAGGTCAGATTTGGAGATCAGCTGAACTAGATTAACCATCTTTGGTTGATATAAGTGGTTTTTAAGAGAGGCGCTAGTGTATCCTGCCAATGAAAGTTAAGAAATGCATATTATATCAGTGAAATGTAAATATTATCCAAATTCATATTTTGAATTCTTTATTTACCTTCACATGGTGGGGTTGAACACTCTCTCCGTTCTATGTGAGGTCCCACGCAGACAGGTGAAAGAAGCAGTGGAAGAGGTTGCGTGCTCATGCATTTCCGCTGACGGACTTGGATGCCAACATCGTTACAGGCGGTTGCAGAGCAAGGCGTCCATTCACTCCAGTCGGTCCAGTACGAGTGGACTTAAGAAACAAAACAAAGAAGACTCTTGCACACTCATATGTTAAAATGCATATGCCTCCATATGGAATACACTTCTGTACTTTGATGGATTGTCTCTTGACAAATTGTACCTGGTGGACACTGGAATCGCACATGGTAGTTGGAACAGCTGTGACCAAATGGCTGCTCCTTATTGATACACCAGAAGCCCTTCTCCAGACTGGAATGGACCACCTCCCCCGTATCCGCAGCTGCAACCCAGTCCGTGGTACGGGCCTCGATGGCTACAGGTCGTGAGCAGACCCTTTCTCTGTAGTAGAAGCGGATGGCTTCTAACCTCTCGTAGTCGCCATTTCCTCCTGGATGGTCGATATTGAACCAGGATGTCCACTCAGTTATGCCTGGGTTGCACAAAACAAAGATCAGAGTAAGATGTTTTACAAGAACAGAATGCTCTTGCTAGTGACCCAAAGATGAAGAAAAAGAGTTTCCAGATTACGTCAAAATTTCTGCCCATTTTGCTGGGTTTACTCCAAAAGATTACTCCAGCTTTTTGCATCACAATAACAGAATACAATCCGTGTCCCACAAAAGTGCTTGTTGCTTTATGTTGAGCAATCCCACAGGAGATAGGAATAGAATTACATTATTTAAGGCAAAGAGAGCTGTCTACATTGTCTAAGAGACAACTTATTATCTTGCTCTAATTAAGAACATGTGTAAACTCATTTACACATCCACGAGTCAATGTCTTATTGTTTCTGCATTGCAGTGGCTATGTGTCTTCATCCTTAAAGCTCACATTTAATGAAGACAGATGACTACAGAAATCATTACATCACATTTTTTTAGCAACACAGAGATCCACAATGCGGTTTGGATCAAGCAGGACACCACAAATTAGTTGATTGAATAAAGAGAGCATGTTTAAATATCCATAACTACCCGTGGTCTGTGGCTCCACGAGGCTGTTGTAGGGCAGCTTTCTGTTCCTGTCTGTTTTGTTTAACCTCCGAAGATGTGAGCTGTCCCAGATCGGTCCTGTGGGAACACAAACTTTATTACAACACACTCACAAAGGTGCTACCAATGAAACGTTGGATGCAACTAAATCTTGAAGAAACACTGACCTCCTCAGGGACTAACTAAATTTGGTCTTAAAAAGTTGGACATGAGATTTGTTTAATCTATTACAGTGCAATATAATTTGCAGCGTAATAGATCAGAACAACTTATTCCTTGCACGTTCCTTAGGTTGTAGACACGTCTGTGAATGTGATCGGAAAATCTTACTTGGCTTTGCAGTAAATGGAATGTGTGCAAAAGACATTCAATATTTAAGTACTGACTTTTTTGTGCATTGATGCCACCAGAGTCCACGGGGCCTACTTTTATCAGCTCAGCATCCATTGACGTCTACGGCCCTTCTGAAACATGTCCAACTAGTTTTGAGTTAGCCCCTGATATCTGATCTCATGATTGGCCTGAGGAGGACACATTTGGTCCATTTCTTCACTGTATCTGTTTCCGTTCCGTCTGGTCACATCAAGAGATGCTGCACACATATTGAAGTAGAATTTGCACGATGGCCTGATCCCCTTCATCAATTATCAAACTAATCTGGAGACACTTACTAGCCAGGGCCCCAAAGGAGAAGATAGAGTAATGGGAACAAACACATGGCGTCTCATGCTTTCTAGATGAGACATTACCAGAAGATGCACTCCCACATCCCAGACGGAGGACAGTGGGCCCCTGGTGCTTTGTGGGAACTGTCCTGCATGCATAAGGCAAATCCCTGATCCACTTTCCAGAACTTGCTTAAAGTGTGCTGTGATAAGGAAATCACAGACCGAGGGATTCATTCACTAGTGTCATACATTTTTTTCCAAAGGTGACGTGTCCCACAGATATAGCCAAGCCTAACATCCTCAAGTAGGAACAGCACAGTGTCTTGACCGTGAATTGTTACTGGCACTAATCGACGCACACATACTGAAGCGCTTATCTGCAGCAGACATGTCAGTCAGTGTAGAAGCTCTGCGGGACTCACTTCCCCCCACCATTACTGATATTATATCCCTCTCCTATACTGCATTGATTTACCTTGCAGGTTCACCTGAAAGAGTGTCATTCACAAAGTACAGATTGCAGAATATGAGATGTCATTATTCCGGTTATTCACATATCTTGAGTGGCCTGCTGATTTTGGAAGCACTTTTCTAAAAAGCATACTTCTTGGTAACTGTGTCACTGTGCTTTTCCTGGTAATGAAATTTCCCCATTTCCTACTGTAGATAAAAAAATAAAGCCTTTAGAAGTCTATTTATACCCAAAGACCCTGAAGTGCAGACCTTTGCGTTTTACTTGCAATTCATCACTGCTGTGCCAAGAATAAAGCCAGAAAGAATATGAAGCAACACAATAAATAATTTTTTTAAAGATTTTGTAGAAGTTTTAACTGGAAAATTAGACTAAATGTATTATTAAAGTAAGGCGCATGACGCCATTGTAGATATTTGCACAACCTCCGTACTCAAGGGGGCGATAAAGTTTACTTTAGTTGTTAGTATATATACGTATTATTCAGGTAGCTAGCTAGATTCATACCAAGGACAATAACTATAACAATATCCATAACTAATTGGTAACGACAACAAAACAGATAACAATATAAATGTAATCACTTTCAGAGCAGTTTGTTCCAGATGATGAGATATAAAATCATTGACAGCCAATCAGACTTCACCCAACTTTTAAAAGCTATACACATTTTTTTTCCTGAACGCGAAAGTCACGCCTGGCTTTTAACTGGAAGGATGCTTTGCATTTCCATCTCCAGTGTTTCTAGTCAAATTAGCTTAAATTCTGAGGTGATTATCTAATGTTAAACATATAAAACTATTTTTAAAAAGCACATGGCTCCATAGCGCCATCACATTATAGTGTCGCAATGAATGTCATTTGTCAGTGAATCACTCCTCAAAGTTTAATGAGTGTGTAGATGACACAAAGCTGCCAATGTTACCTACATTAAAAACAGATGGGCACTATTTGAAGGGGTTTCTATGGAGACCAGAACAGAAGAGCATCCAATCGTACAGTAGAATTCTTAATGGCGGTGCTCATCGTTTACTCAGGAAAAAGATCTATACAATGGGCACAATATAACTGCAGTGTGCACGCATAATAAACAGAACATTATCGTCCACTGGTGTGGATGTTAATATAGTTATCATTCTTTGTGACGAGAATGACAATATTCGCTAATGCCTGAAACTGCATCATGTTGAGAGGTGAATTTTGCCAAGTCACAACAACATGTGACGTTGAGCTTGTATAGCGAACATCAGCATTCATCTACATGCATAACCTATGGCTTAAACCCAAAGTTTCCTAAACATTTTGAACAATAAACCTTTATAAAACCTACTAAGGCCACCAATATAATTAGCAATAACCACATCACATACTTTAGTCCTGCTTCATTCCAAGATAGAAGAACTGTGTGTCCATGACCTCAGTGGAACCTTGTAATATCCGTGCACAGTAACAGGGTATTAATAGAATAAGGTGTTTAAAAAGCATTTAAGAAAACATATTTTTTTATTTGTCACATACACAATTATACAGAGTATAACCAGCAGTGAAATGTGTGCTCTGCATTTAACCCATCCAAGGGCACACACACCTGAAGCAGTGGGCAGCCGACGCTGCGGCGCCCGGGGAGCAGTTGGGGGTTCGGTGCCTTGCTCAAGGGTCTCACCTCAGTCGTGGACAATTTCTGCCGGAGCCGAGATTCAAACCCACAACCTCGTGTTACAAGTCTGACGCTCTATCCATTAGGCCATGACTGCCCCATTTACTTTGAAGTGGAAACTATAAGTTAACAACATCTAAAAATATACACCTATCTATATATCAGTGTCCTCCCAACATACCCAATGACACCCTGCCCTCCCATAACAAACCACTTGTGCCAAGTTTATTTTGGAAGATGGCTCTCCAACAAAAGGGTAATTTAAACTTGGTACAGCAATTCTGTGATTATTTTGTAACTATGTTATTGCCAAGGGTTTTACCCCACAATATAAAGTACAATATCATTATCCTTTTAGAACGTCTCGCGTCACCTCATAAAGTCTGCACAGTGTCCAATAGCCATACTCAGACAATTAATCCATTCACGCAAACAGTCTGTGGCCTTTTAATAAGACATTCACCCTTTTTAATGTGCATTTGGAGCATTGCTACCCAAGCCAGAAGCTAATCAAAATACTTGTGACGGTTGAGTTTTAATAAAAGAGCTACGTCAAAGCTGCTGCGGAGTGGTTAGCGCACATGCCTCTTATACATTTTTCGATCTCTGCTGTCTGTAAATAAAAGCCTTCAAAAAGGTTAGACACAAAAAATACCAATATTTAGCTGGCATACACCCTTCTGAAAGTTTTTCCCTGGTTTATCCAAAAAGCAAAGGTAAATAATTTTGATATGTTATGTAATCCTTTTGACAAAGCACTATAGTGTTAACCCCCATACTTGTATGTATTAGGGCGAGTGCGAAAACACTGTGATGAATGTATTGCAGTATACAAGGTTGGTAACAAGCAGGGATTTGTTTTAAATCATTTCATTTAAGAAGGCAGTGTGCCCGAGTAGTGGTCTTGAAATTGAATTCCACATCCCATCGTGTTTTAATGAATGCAAATGAGAGCTCCAAAGTGGTTTTGTCTGTGTGTTTATGCTGCGTCGGCAAACATATGGAAGTAGTTTTGACCATCTGGCACATGTCTTGGCTGAGGTGTGCTCGAATGGAAGATGGTGAGCTCTGTCTGATTGGGTTGAGAAGAAGATTAGGAGACAATGACTGTTCCATAGATTCTGAAGTGGGATTCATCTGTGCTCCATTATTCTAAAGTGAACTGCTTCATTGTCACTGCATAATAATGAAACCTCAGCCAGATTTGTGTATGTTTAAAATGATCTGGATTGGTTTCCCTTGTCTTTGAACCGTTTCATCCAGAAAGTCGAGTGTCGGTTTTAATGAAGAATACACTAATATCCTGGAGAATAGTAGTTTTCTATTTAAAAATACATTATTAGTCCTTTTTTAATAGTTTTCTGTTAAAAGAATACCTTAAAATTCTTAAAACAATATAAAACTAGATAAAGTATTGTTAATTCAATCTTGCGTTTAAAAGCATCTTGAATATTTTTAATAGATTGTTTACACCACAAAATAAACTAGTAAATACACCTTTGAAAACAAGTCTTACGTGTGTTGCTTCTAGAGTAAACATGTTTATATATTTTAACTAATTAACTTTTTTCTGCTGTGACTTTACCTTTATAAGGAGTGTAAAGTGGAGTAAAATCATGGTAACCAAGAATCGAGTAACCTAATGCATTTGATAAATATAAAATGGCGGCGACAGCACAACGCCAAAGGAAACTAATGTTCAATAAATAGCAATTTATTATTATTTATTATTGTATTAACAACCATTTCCCTGAAATTCAGTGCAACCAATTAGAATTTAGTCAGACAGATTTTTTTACATACAGTTAGCTGTCACTCACGGAAAAGAGTGAAATTGAGACTTGTAACCTCTCAAACATTTCCTTTGATCCCTCTTTCCATCCTCTTTTTCACATCAAAGCAACAGAGATCGATGTACCGGGCAGCTGAACTTCAGAGCGAAGTGAAACATCTGGAGAATAAATCGTTTGAATGGAGCAGATTAGAGAGTGGCAATATTTATTTTGGAGAGTTGAAAATGACTTCTCCGTGCCCTGGATAAAGCTGGCACGGATGCGCAGGCTTGCAGCTCATTACCGGATGACTGAGCGACATCTGGTTATTTAAAACCGAATTTTAGTCCTAAAGGTTTTTAAAAGGCTTGAATTAGAGCTCAGCAATGTCAGGCGCTATTTTCCGTGCCAGCTGTCTACGTGTGTTGGGAAACAGGTAATAAATTCCGTGGAGAGGTTGAGGTGGACGGGATATGAGATGGAGTGACAGTAAAAGGAATAGAGGTAGATGAAACGGTGCTGCTCCAAATTTCAGTCAGGGTTGGTGGGCAGTTTCCCAGTATTCATGACAGTTAGTCATTAAAATAATGAATTCCTCAACAGTCATAGGCTACTTTACTTTTCCAATACGAAGACGCGACGGAGGAATAAGAAATAGTTTGCATTACGTTTAAAATAATGGTGCTTTGTGACACTCACTATTTTGAATAATTATTTTGAAAGGAAATTTAATGAATGACAATTTTCCACTTCTGATTTCATGTCCAACCACTGTAGTGCAGTTGTTTACTGTAATAACAGCTGGAGCAGATGGTAGTTACTTAAAATTCACATTCATCACCTTCATATTTTTGAATTTACAAAGCCCAATTAGTAAAAACTTTACTTTCAAAGTGTCGATTAATAGCAGTGAGGCAAACAGAAGCAGTTCTGTGTGCAAAAACGGTGATTTACTAAACATAACTCCAGCCATGTAAGTTGATAAAGCTCTCACAAACAAACAAGCTCTCACTGTTTCCCCCCCTAAGTCTTGTGTGCTGACAGCTGTACAAAACTGTTACATAAACAAATAACATCTTTACATGTTCTAATTAAGACAATTATGAGATTATTTAAATTACATTACCTTGTGCCAGAGACACAACAAAGACAGCAGACAGCACCAACGTCACGACTGTGAAGTCCCACATAGTGCCACAGCCACTGGTGGGCAGCTGTTGGTAACAAAAAATAAATTAAAGACACACACCAAAAAAGGTTTAAGTTCTTGCGTGGCTTGACCAATGAATTTGTTTCCCCCCCGTCCTTCAAAATCAAGTCTGATAGTTTCGTGAACTTCCCAGAGTTTTAAAAGACAGGATGGATTGGAGAGTGGTCCAGACCAACCCCCTCCTGCCTGCCATTGGCTATTGCACTAACATCTGTGTTCTTATATCATTCCAACAGACAAAAAAGAACACACAGATGTAGAAGAAAGGTGAATGTTGCATCAGAAAAATGTTACGTTTGGATTTTTAATCAAGATATTCTGGATTACTGGGTGTTTGAGCAGCACATTGTGTGTTTTATTATGTTCTGGACAGTTACTTAATTTCCGCCACAAATGAAGATGTTAATGCGATGACAGCAAATGAATTACATTTTTAAAAATCTGTTTATTTCACAATGTATTTTTCTTATTTTACTCACATGCACCTATATCGAGCATTGCATGAATGCTCGTCTAACATTCAGTGACTCAACAGACAGTAAAATGACTGTAATGTGACGCACCTGTTGCGTACAAAGGGAGATGTAAACAGCCAAAAGGTTTAAAATGTATTACTGTTAAAGAAACTGGTCCATAATAACTATATCACATTGCTTGAAGGTGAAGTGTCTTTTTTTTCTTTAAAGGAATAGTTAATCCAAGAATGAAAATGTACTCACTTCTTGCTATCCAAGATATAGATGAATTTATTTCATTAGAACAGATTTGGATAAATTTAGCATTACATCACTTGCTCACCAATGGATCCTCTGCTATGAATGGGTGCCATCAGAAAGAACGTCAATAATCCACAAGTAATTCACACCAATCCAGTCCATCAATTAACTTCTTGTGAAACAAAAACCTGCATGTTTATAATAAAAAAATCCTTATTTTATTGCTTTCTCCGGTGACAATTTGCCTCGTATTAATCAGGAGAGAAATATGCACAGATCAAGAACCATTTATGAGGGGGATAAAAACAGTTTTAATCAAATATGTTGGTGATGTGAGAGGACAACAGGGGATGGACTTTTTTTTGCTGAAGGAAGAGTTATGGATTATGGATATTTTGGCCAGAAACAATCATTTGAATTTAAAACTCATAGATGGATTTGTTTCTTACAACTCACAGTTTTTTTGCTTGAGAAGACATTCACTAATGGACTAGAGTCATGTGGATTACATGTGTAACATTTTTGTTTTTATCAGCTGTTTGGACTCTCATTCTGTCGGCACCCATTCACTGCAGAGGATCCATTGGTAAGCAAGTGATGTAATGCTAAATTTCAACTGTTTTCCAACAAAGAAACAAACTCATCTACATCTTGGATTCAAGATTATTATTTGTATAGCACTTTTTACGATACAATCGTTGCAAAGCAACTACACAGGAAAATAAGTTTCTAAAATAGATTTATATTGTAGAAACTCAATATAATTAACTTATGTTAATAAGTTTGGTTAATAATTTGGTTAATTCAGTATAATCGCTGATGGTTGGCTTCCTCTGAGGTCCTCTGAGGGGTTTTATCGTCTCTTTTCAGGTGTTTGGTCATCTCAGATCATTTAAGGGTTGGATCCAGACTGAAGCTTGTGTAATTATGGGATGTTAATCCCGTGGCAGAAACAGAGAAACAAATAAAGACAATTAGCGTAGCTGTTGTTCCATCTAGGAACAACCCTGGATGAAATTATCAGTTTAACCCAAGCTAAAGCATAATAATGTGCGTTTGATCAGATATACCTGCAGTACAAGATTATGAGATGCATTATATGAATGCTTGGCTAAAGAGATGTGTCTTTAATCTAGATTTAAACAGAGAGAGTGTGTCTGAACCCTGAACGTTATCAGGAAGACTATTCCAGAGTTTGGGAGCCAAATATGAAAAAGTTCTCCCTCCTTTAGTGGACTTTGCTATCCTAGGTACTACCAAGAGTCCAGAGTTTTGTGACCTTAGGGAGCGGGTTGGATTGTAGCGTGATAGAAGATTAGTTAGGTACACAGGAGCTAAATCATTTAGGGCCTTATAGGCAAGTAATAAAATTTTGTAACTGATACGGAACTTAATAGGTAGCCAGTGCAGAGACTGTAAAATTGGAGTAATATGGTCATATTGTCATTATGACCGGGTAAGGACTCTAGCCGCAGCATTTTGTATGAATGCATGAACTAACTTTTCTGCATCAGAAACACTTAACATGTTCCGTAGCTTGACAATGTTTCTAAGATGGAAGAATGCTGTTTTTGTAACATGGGAAATATGATTTTCAAAAGATAGGTTACTGTCTAATATATCACCCAGATTTTTGACTGTAGAGGAAGTAACAGTACATCCGTCTAGTTGCACATTGTGATCCAAGAGATTCTGTGTACTATTTTTAGGTTCAATAAGTAATATCTCTGTCTTATCTGAATTTAATAGGAGAAAATTATTGGTCATCCAATCTTTTATATTTTTAACACACTCCGTTAGCTTAGATAGTTTAGAAGTTTAATCTGGTCTTGTTGCGATATATAGTTGAGTATCATCAGCATGACAATGGAAATTAATCCCGTATTTTCTAATAATATTACCAAGGGGCAACATGTATAATGAAAATAGCAGAGTACCTAAGACAGATCCTTGTGGTACTCCATACTTTACTGGTGATAATTGAGATGACTCCCCGTTTAAATAAACAAAGTGGTAATGATCGGACAGGTAGGATCTAAACCATCTTAGAGCCTGCCCTTGAATACCTGTATAGTTTTGTAATCGATCTATCAGTATGTCATGATCTATAGTGTCGAACGCAGCACTAAGATCAAGTAAAACTAGCAACGAGATGCAGCCTTGGTCTGACGCAAGAAGCAAGTCATTTGTAATTTTAACAAGTGCAGTTTCTGTGCTATGATGGGGCCTAAAACCTGACTGAAATTCTTCATATATATATTTTTTTTGCATGAAGGAGCATAATTGAGCAGACACAACTTTTCTAAAAATGTTGACATAAACAGAAGATTTGAAATGGGTCTGTAATTTGCCAGTTCACAAGGATCTAGTTTTGGTTTCTTAATAAGAGGCTTAATAACTGCCAGCTTGAATGGTTTTGGGACGTGACCTAAAGATAATGATGAGTTAATAATGTTGAGAAGCGGTTCTTCTGCTACAGGTAACAACTCTTTCAATAATTTAGTGGGTACAGGATCTAATAAACATGTTGTTGGTTTAGATGCAGTGATACGTTTGTAACGCACAGCAGTTTTTCTTTGGGTGCGATGAATGAAGCTGAAGTACTAGACGCTGTAGAATCTACATTTGTTATTGTATTTCTGACGCTATCTATTTTATCAGTGAATAAATTCATAAAGTCATTACTATTAAAATGTGAGGGAATATTTAGATCGGGTGACATCCAAGGTTTTTAGATTGTTTTGGTGATAATCTATGAGTTTGTGGATATGCTCGGCCCTGGCAGCTTTTAGAGCCTGTCTATAGCTGGACATACTGTTTTTCCACGCAATTCTAAAGACTTCCAAGTAAATTTTTCTCCATTTAAGCTCAAGATTACAAGTTTCTTTCTTGAGAGAATGAGTATAACTGTTGTACCATGGCAAAGCACGTTTTTCTCTAACCTTTTTTAATTTGATGAGGGCAACAGTTTCTAACGTATTAGATAAGATAGTTCCCATGTTGCTAGTAATTGTGTCTAGTTCATCTGTATTTATGGGCACACGGAGCAGTTGAGATAAATCAGGCAGGTTATTGGTAAATCTGTCTTTAGTGGCTGGAACAATAGTTCTGCCTGGATAATAACACGAAGCCGAATAGTTAAAATCATTAATATGCAGCATGCATGGAAATGGTCAGTAACATCATCACTTTGAGGTACGATATCTATATCAGTAAGATCAATTTCCATGCAATTATAATTAAATCTAGCGTGGTCTGTACACAGTAGCCAGAGCAAGAGATAGAACAGATTTATTTTGCATATCTAACAATGCAACATTAAGCATAAGCATTTTGAATGATTTAAACCTGAGGATGGCCTGAGGATGAGTACATTTATATTTTTGGGTGTCGTATGACAGCAAAGATAATCTAAATGTTATAACAGGAGGAAATTAATATGCATAATGAAACATCCACTATTTACTGATAATAAACCTTTTTTTGTCTTAAGAATTGCAGATATTGTATCAATATTGCGCATCCCATTTTCAACTGTTTGATGAAGTAGTGAAATATAGGTTGTAAACAGAGTGCCACACTAAAAGCTTATTGTTGCAGTCCAAAATGTGAAGTCTAACTCACGGTTCATGAGCAAACATAATTGTGTTTAACCATTTGTAAATATTCCCATGCATGCTACATGTACAGTCCTGTTCCACTGTCTAGGATCGTGCATGACCAGCACATCCATGACTGGAGATGCGTTCGCTCGCCAATCCATGGTGCCGTCCAGCATTTCGAGTCATTTTTGCACAGCTGTTTTGAAAGCTTTGCGAAGCACAGAAAATTTTCACTAAATGGGTCTGACAAAAAAAATCAGGATCAAAAGTCAGAAAGATCGAAGATTACAGGGAATTGATGTATCAAAACTGAATAAACAGCCAAATTTGCAAAGAAAAGCATGGACCAAAATATTTCCCCCAATTCGTTCGCAGTCTAAACAGATTCTCATATTTTCCTTTGTCACCATATTGAGTGCATATGGCTTCTTTTGTCGGTTACCTTTTTGGAGCTCTCTATGCGTGTTTAAAGACAATAAACATACTTTTTGGCCTTCAGTGGGGTCGACAGAAATGTAAAATGTTTATTGGCAGACTAAGAAATATGATCTCCGGATGAGTTAATGTCCACCTTTTGATGAATATATCCGAGTTTACACAATGTCCTAAAATGGCCTATAATGCATTAGCGATGAATCATTACACTGTTTCGGTATCCCTGTCCACATACTGTAACTGTTGTTGCTTTAGACAGAAACATTCCTTTATATCACCCACGCCTTTTCCTGACTTTTGAATAAATCTCTGGGAAGAAATAATATACTGTATGGTCTAAAGAATATCGTAGCTACCTCTTGTTCCCAAATATTGGCTAATGGAGCACATTTTCCAAGGTTTGGCTAAATAATAACATCCGTGGGTTTTCAACATCCAACGTTTCTTTAAACACCCGACTTTTGACATTTAAATGAATAAACTCAGTTTTTACGTATATCATTTATTCATTCAACCTATAAGAACTAAGAAAACACATGTACATTGAGCAATGTATAGTAAAAATAAAATGATTTACACACATGTTTGTCATCCTGGCATTATTATTATACTATACAAACTTTCCAATAAAGTACAGATAAATAAGTGTGTAAATGGAGTAAAATTCCAGCAGAAATACGTTGGGTTTGTAGATGTCTTGCACATTAGACTGGAGGCACTATCAGGGTAATGCATTTTGAATATATCTAACATTAAAAAGACTTGTGTATTAAACAAAACTGTATATTGGCGATTTTGAGAACTCAAGAGACATGCCGTAAATGTAAAAAAAATTGCTAAATGGAATAATTCTAAACCCATCTCTTAGGATTGATTGCTTGTTTCTGCCACAAGATTAAACAAAAATTAAAAGGCAATTACGACTTTTTTTCTTGTAATTCTGAGAAAAAGTGAGAATTTTGAGATATAAAAACAGAATTGTGAGTTCATAACTCGCAATTGTGAAATATAAACTCATGATTCTAAGTAAAGTCACAATTCACAATTGCTAGGAATAAGTCAGAATCTTTAGAATAAAAACTCAGAATTCTGAGAAAAAGAGTAAGAATTGTGTGATGTAAACTCTAAAGTGTGAGAAATCTTTTAAATTTTTCTCAGAATTGCGAGTTTATACAGCCCGATTGTGAGATATGTACTGAGAATTTCATGACAAAAGTCACAAATGTGAGATTCATTAGCAATTACCTTTTGAATAGTTTCATTCCGTAACAGAAACGAGCTTCCACAGAAACTCACCTTAACTATCCAAAGTATCTAGTCATATTTGTCAGTAACTGAATACCACAGAACAATCTATAAAATACAAAAGGGGAAAACATATTTCTTATTGAAAATACAAGTCTGAATGAATGGCTACAGTTCTATAACACATTCCGTGCCGGGGAATTCTGGCAGATTAAGTTCATATTTTTTCTGAATGTCATAGGGCAGGAATCGTCCCGCCAGAAAGTGCTTTCCCGAGAAACCCATTGCGCACTTTTTGGGAGCTGTCAGAGAAATGAGAACATCTGGATTTATCCCATCATTGGCTGGTTCATCAATATCCCAACCTTCAGGAAACAGAGATAGAAAGAGGAAATCCTTTCTCACTATCACAAGCCACTGGTTATTAATTGAAATATAGCAATGTTTCTATATTCTTCCAGATAAGATGTGGAAAACTGGCTCGTAAAGATCATTCATCACACTACTGTCATGTGGAAAGAGAGCACAAAAATTACAGTGTGTCAACCATCAGATGCAGTTTTCAAATATGGTCTCCCGATGACATAACGTCTGTGAGTTTTCTTTTCTTTTTTTAATAATTTGGCTGTTTTGCAAACACTTCAGTTCTAGTGCAACACATTTGCACATTAAGGTCTCTGGTCAGCTCATTTATCAGAAAAATTGGCTGCTAAATCAAATTTCATCAGTTGAAACTCCTTGGAGTTAGTAACCCATTTAAAAAAAATATGGCAACTATTTTGCATGCTTACAAACATTAAGTTTATCTAGTATACGGTTTAACTTATTCTACGTAATTAACGAGGTAGCTAGCTATTAAACGTGTCAGTAATAAATTTCTCAAAAATATGATGACTATTCTTACAAAAATGTATCAAAAAGTCTTTATAGTATTTCGTTTGACCTGTTCTATGTAAGTAGCTAGTAGCTATTAGTCTTGAACATGTTAGTAGGCCTAATCCACATCTCAATAATATGACAACTATTTTGCATGCTTACAAAAAATGCATCAACAATCTCTTTTTTTTTAAAAGTGTATCTAGTATTCAGTTCACTTATTCTACATAATTAAATAGATAGTAGCTATTAGTCTTGCACTTCTCAATTTGACGACAATTTAGCATATAAAAATGTATCAGCAATCTTTTGATTTGTAATGTTTATCTACACTCTAAAAATGCTGGATTAAATACAACTCAGCGCTGGGTAAAATATGAACGAACCCAGCGATTTGACTATTTTACATACCTGTATACAAATGTATCAAGTTTTATTTAGTATGTGATTTACCATCTAGTATTTATTATTTAGCATCTATTGTGAATGCAGCTAATAGCTACTTGCTAATGTTAAAGCCAAAGTAATTTCTGTGCCACTACCATGACCAAAATAAATAACAAAATAATGAAACATGTTTTCCGAACGCTCAAACAACAAAATGTAACATTTTGTAGAATGGTAATATGTAGCTGTCCGACTTTACAGTGAAAATGCTTAGTTCAGTGTATAAAAACAGGCACTTCAGATTTGTTTCGGTTGGTGTGTTAGAACTTTTTCTGATTGCGTCGAAGAATGCTAAAGCTAACGCTTTTATGTCTTGATAAGCTGAGTCTGACAAAAATAACCAAAACCGTCCTCTGAACAGATTGAGACCTTTTTCATGAAACATTCTTTTTCTGAATTTACTGAAAGTCTCTTTAAGACAAGTCATGTCACTTGGCGGCCATCTTTGAAACGCCTCTCAGGCATCCAAGTGCAGCTCCTATCACTTTGTATGGGGAAACATCAAATTGTCTAAAACTGTGCATTAAGCTTACGATTAAATTTCATATTTGAAATCACAAATGAAATCTGACAACAACTGTGTTATAAATGTTGTTTCTTTTGCTCAAATAGCATTATAAAAAGCATATTTCTCAGGCTAGATCAGCCCGTGCGCATGCGCAGTCCTCAGCGCTGACTGTTTCTATGGCAACCGGGACTTCAAACGGCAGCTGCAGTGACGCACTGACTTCAGAAGACGGGGCTTCCTGCGATTAAGCGTCCATATAAAGCGTTGCATTTTCCCCATTCAAAACTATTCCAGTGACATGTCTTAGGTATTCTATAGTCTTTGATGTAACTTATTTTTTCATTGTGGTATTGAATACCAAAGAATGCCACGGGCAAAATAAAACATAAGGTTGTGTGTTTAATGAGCAAATACCTGAGGGCACGTCCACACTAACGATGGGTATTTTGACCTGTTTGAGAGTCACCAGCATCCCAGCGTAGGGCTCTTTAACATCCTTATGGTCGGTTTCTGGTCCCAGGATGGCGTCGATCACCAGATTGTAGGCATCATTTAACAGCTGGACCTAGTCGTGGGGTCAGGCAGGATTCGATTAGGATTGACAGATGTCCAGAAGGGTGAATATCACATTGACATCTCTCTGCCGATGGGCTGAGCTTCATTATTCAAGACTGACACCTACCTCTGTCGGGAGATAGGACAGGAAAGGGATGTCCATTTTCTCGCACTGAACAGTGAAGTCTTGGTGCAAACTCTGAGGAGAACGCTTGGGATAGAAAATGGTGGGCTCATATTCCTACATTAAAGAGAGATGAGGTAGATGATTAACACTTTTTTTTAAATATGTCCTTTAGTTGTGAAAAATAAATATGAAAATGTGTTGCCATACATGAACCAGACAGTTCAAGCTTAATGTCCATAAAGGCTTTCTGTTTTTTAAAGTAATATTTTGTCCCCCTGTAGATATGCAGGGGGATTTTTGAGTTTATAAATCACAAAATATAATTACCTCATAATTTAATTTCAGAAGAACATTAGAAGTGATTAATGTGGACTAAAATTTATGGTTTTGTACACCTCATTTGCTTGGGATACTGGATAAAGTCCATACAGTCTGGATAAGTTGCCGGGTAAGTTCATTACAATCCTGCAGTTAAACTTAATGTATTTCTTACATAACATTGGTACGGACACAAGAATCCATGCAGATGTACAGCGGGAATGTATAAAACAGCTGCCATCATGTGATGACCCTCTATTGTTCTATCGTTTTTTTCCCTCCAAGTTTTTTTATTTGTTCCAAGAATCTCATATTGTAAACTGGCCAAATCTGGACTGGCCAAAACCTCACTCCATCAGAATGAAAAGAAGGATCTCTTTAACAGAGTGTACGTTTATTAGACTAATACTGGTGCTCCATAAATCTAGCATAACAAAAGAGCATGATGGATATTTTTCTTATCGTTTTCTTTTTTTCACTGCTTAAATGAGGAATTGAAAAAGCTGAATTTGAATTATGTGTTGGAGTATATTCTTTAACCGCTAGGCACAGTCGTATATAACATCTAACATTTTGTCCCTTAGCCCATAAACAAATAGCCCTTTCCCCCAAAGAATAAAAAAAAAGATAATTGTGACCGTTTATGAAACAATTTGAAAAAAAATGTGGACATATAAACTCAAAATTGAGTGATATAAATTAGAATTGTACGATATTGTAAGAACTCGCTATTCTTGCGAACTTGCAAAAAAAGAAAAGTCTGCATTGTGAGATATAACCTGCAATTGCAACTTTATATCTCACAATTCTGTTTGTTTCTAATAATAAAAAAAATATCTCACATTTCTAAATTAGATTTCTATGCAAGAGGGGAGGGGCTAAAAACTAAGAGAACTTGGCGATGTCATCAGAATAAAAACTTGTTTGAGACACCAAGCAACCTCTTATCTTTCAATGAACAATTCCAAACTAAAGTAAAATCTATACCACTGGCCCGACTGACAAAATCAGTAGAAAAAAATCCTTTGCATTGAGCCCTGAATAAGCAATGAATTATCCACAATAATACCAGGAAAGTGCATAAAGAAAGTAAATAGGCACAATTATGATTTCATGTTGACTTTAAACAACAACACAGCACCCCATTGGTATCCATTCTTTCTCCGTACCCTTCGGCACAGTGCTCTATACTTACAAACATGCGCAGATGGCGGGCACACACCAGACCAATGGAGCCATTCTGCTCAGGACCACAAACAACCAGCAGGGTGGGCTGCTTTTTACTCAGGGAGCTCAAAGGAAAAGCCTGGAAAGAAACAGAGGGAGAGAGAGACATTTCAACAGGGAGGGAGACATCTCAATTCAGTCATATCTGCATTTGCAGAGGTAATGTTCATCAGAATAACCCAGCAACAGTTGCAACAATAGTAAAGAGCTGTGGAGACACTGCCACAGGATGCAGCCTTAAAATAACACACTTTCTGACAGGTTTCTAAACTGCACCAGTGCTGTTTAGATTTTCTGAAGCGTGTACACACTCACAAAACTAAGTCTTTAAAGTTGAGGCATGTAATTTCTGTTATTAAACAGAACTGAATTGTTTTCAAATAGGTTTCCATCTGCTATTGGTCAGCCAAACATAAATAGCCAAGCCCCAAATGCACGCCATTGGTTGAGCTGTTGCTATGCCTGGCTGGTTGTGAAATATAAACAAACAACAATGTTTTGATAGAACCACAGAGCAAGTGTTTACTCTCTTATAAATGTCTTATAGTCATCTATGCATATGCTGTAATTGAAGATTGAAGTATTTTATATTTTAAATCTTTGCAGTCAAGTTGGAAGGATATTTGTTATCCATATACCTGATGAGTATCTTGCCATAAAGATCACGTTATGAACAGACGAATGAAGTAAAAACAACAGTTACGGTAATGTGCATGATATATTCATCTCCAATTAACCGTCGCTGAAATATGGACCGCGGCACAAGCGTGGGCGTAATTGCAGACTTCCGAGAAAGAGAGGAAGCCAGACGCTAATGAAGCTAATAGCACTTTGGAGAGAAATGATCAACTGACATGGATGTTCTGTTAGTGAGCTGATGAAGTTTAGATTACATTATCATTGCTGGTTGTCTTAGTCACAGCGCCAGGTGAACAAGAGTTGAGTGTGTGTCTGAGTGTGGAAAATTAACGTCTGTCTCCATCTGTTGTCATTTTGAGGAGAATACGAGTAGGAAATTTTCCTATTGGCCAAAAGTGCTTGTCAATGAAGATGATTATAATGGGCAGTGTTTGGGAGTAACAAACAAAAGGTAGCACAGCTGTTAAATACATTTTTCAGATGCGTGACTTTAGGTAAGCTGTTTTTCAAAATGGTTAAAATTGGATTTAAGTGGATAAAGTGGCTTCTATGTGACTGGAGGGGAGGGGCTAAAAACTAAGAGGGCTTGAAGATGTCATCAGAAAGAAAACTTGTTTCAGGGGCAGAGCAAGCTGTTATGTTTTGATGAACAAAGTCCAAATCTTGAATGAACATATATACACAAAATTACTTAAAAATGCTTTGTGAGTACCTTGTAAACAGTTGGTTACTAGTAAAAAGTCTAAACATTTCAAAAGTAGTTTTTTTTTCCTTTGAAAATGTGCAATGAAACAAACAGTAATACCAGGAAATTGTATTAAGAAAGTAAATAGGCTCAAATAAGATTTCATGTTGACTTTACAAAGTGCAACATAAACGATTATCTGATATGCGCAACCCTGCACAGAAGGGTTGTAACAAAGTATTGTAACAACATTTTCTGGCAAATATTTTTCTTGGTCATTTAAGTTACTTTTGCAACACTGCTAATAGTTGCACTGTAGTTTTATTGCACCGCTAGACATGGTTGTATCTACAGAAAAGCTACCTCTCAATATGTGTCTCAATATGATCCCTGAATGTCTACTGCGCAGGAAACTCTTTCTAGAGCTGTACCATTGTCAAAATCAAGTTCACAACAACATTCACTACCAAGAATTTCCCAGAAAGCACCATAAAAACAGTTAACATAATCTACTAATGATAATGATAAACAAAACAAATGACTTCAGAAAGATACCACTCATGGTGTTATTCAGATGTATTCTTGATAAACACCAGTTGCTGGTTGGGTTATTAGTTTCTCAAAAATGCATGGATTAAGGCCCATGCTAGTGCTCAAAATCATGTTCACTGTAAATGGTATGTCCAGAATAATTACTAAAAGTTCAGCCCTGTGATACTGACAATGAATTCGCATGAAGCTGTATGAAATCACATCCATTCCCTTTGTCTGTGTTCTGTCCATTTCTCCTTCTCTGGAAAATGACATGGAATGGAGTGTTCCTGAGAGCCGTAGCCAGTGGATGATTTCTTTTACAGGTCTGCTGCAGCTGTGCTGGAATCCTCCTATGTGTCATCAACTGCCAGGACTCTGGAGACCGCCACTCTGATCTTCTCCTGTTCGGAGCCACTGAACCTCTAGATTTAGCTTCCATGCTTCCAGCAAATGAGCTCTCTAGAGAGGGTCTTGACTAATTGCTCTTGCACTTTTTACCCTCAACTTGACACACATTAACACCAGAGCTGTGTTTAATTTAGAATTGAATTGAGAATGCTTTTTAAATTCTAATTAAATGGAGGAATTCGCAAACAGGATGCAGAATGTGAATTTAAGGCAGCAGAATCAAAGTACAAAGAAATGTCGTATAATGATAAGAGACAAATCAAGATTAAACTAAATGAAACTTTCTAACAGAACATCATGTCCGAACCAGATACAGTGTAATTTGTTCTGTCTACATTTACTTAATGTGAAACTGTTGCGCATGCGATTTCGAGCAGGATTTTGAAGTAATGAGATTTCACAGTGGGCCTGGCTCCTCAGAGAGGCAAAGTGTTACCATCGTTGAAGAAAACTAAATGAAAACGTTCTCAAATTAAATTAATTTAAATAAAAACTGCATAACTGGAAAAAAATGAAATACCTGTTATTAACTGACAGCCCTAAAATACTAAAACTACATACAATTCTACAATTCTATGTACAAACAATACATACAAAACAATTAGAGGAAAAACAAATACTGACAACTAAACTAAATAGACAAATAAAATAAAAATGAAATCAAAAGTAAATTAAAAATGCTGAACTATAAACCGGACACAACACAACACTAACTTTGGTGGTCCTAAAATGCTACAATTAAAATATAGGGGAAAAAAAGACAAAAAAAACTAATACTGAAACTTGCAACAATAGAGTGAAAACTAACAAAAACTGACTCTACTTTTATAAATAAAATAGAAATAAAAACAAAATGAAAGGTCAAAACTATAATAACTGGTGTAGTGCTGCAGAAATCACAGCCTGCTTGTCAAAGTCATACTTGGTTAGGATATGGTTTAACCCAAAACACTAATCTACATTTGAAAGGAAACATTTAGCAGTTAATTTTATTTAAAAAAAATGTTTTCTGTTTTATTATGTAGTCATGGGAAAATACAGAGAGAAAATACAGAGAGATCACAGTGTTGTATGAGAGGTAACATCAGTCTGCATTTTTTCCCTCAAAACACAAAAAAAAAACGTTTCATGAGCCATGGTGGTAAAAATAACTTCCTGATATCTAAAGCAGGGAATGATCACAGACATCAGCCTTGACATAGCTCAACACCAAAGCACTTATCCCCCGATGTAGACGGATGACGTTGATCTTGGCGTCCACTGCGGTGGATAGTTTGGTTGTGAAATCACAATGTGGTAAAATATAACCAAGATTGCACCCCCACCCCACCCCCTCACACACACTAGTGTACTGATGTAATGCTTGTATCAGAGCTACCGGCCGGCGTGTTTTCTTTAGCTGTAATTTATGGCGACCTCACAGAGGTCACAGCACAGGAAGTTTTGTTGATGCTAACCGTGGCAGCTGCTGGTGACCGGGAGCCTTGGAAGGGCGGAAGGTTCAGTTTGTAAAACGCTTCTTAACAAGGGTTGAAAATTCACAAAAGCCAAATCAGGAAACAATTTGAGGCTTTAACCGACTCTCAGGTAGGTCAAGAGAAGCCCAGCGCTGCCTGTCAGCTTGACTGAATCCAGATGGAATGGTGACCGCAGTTGTCTGGTTTGAGTTGGCCTGGCTCTATCATAGCCCTCAGGCTGCCCTGAGACGTAAGGCCCGAGACCGCCCGACTGCAGCCCAGCCACAGACGAAAGACTTTCAACACCTTCAATGATGGTGCATTGGATTTGTCACAAGGGATTTTTAAGAAGTCAAAGTGCAATTTGGAGGTGAATGAACCCGACTGGTGCTGATTTTAGTGCTCAAGGCAAGATATAACATGAGCCCGCAAAAAAAGCTAAATCACCTTTTTTGTAACCCTTTTGTATGGATAAAAATAAATAAAAACAATAAAATAAAATAATTGCTATTGTATGTATTTATATATATATATACTGTACCTCTCAAAATGTTGTCTTTCTACAAAAAAAATGTATTTTTTCTAAAAATGTTGTCTTTTTTCTGTTTTGTCCCCATAATTACACCTTTATATCTCGCATTTAACTTAATATATATATTTTTTAAGAAGTATTACATTCTGTGACTCATAATTGTGACAATTTACTCATTATCACAAATTTAGATCTCAGAAATTGTGAATACCTCACAAAGTGACATATCTCACAATTGCGGCTTTTTTCTCAGAACTGCAACTGTTTCTCCTAATTCTGACTTTTTGAGACTTTTTCTTGTAATTGCACATTTATATCTCAGAATATTTCTCGCAATGACGACTTTCTTCAGAACTGTACCAATTTTACACAACCGTAAACAATAAAACATTTTGAAATCTTAGTAATTGTAACTTTATATCCCACAAGGTTATTTCATACTTTACAGTTTAGGCTTTTTTATGGATTTGGAACTGTTTGTCATAATTCTGACTTTTTGTAACTCATAATTGCGACTGTTTCTCATAATTGCAAATTTACATCTCAGAGATTGTGGTTTCATACAGTAACTCACAATGTGAATTAATATTTCGCAGTTGAAGCTTTTTCATAAATTTGCAACTATTTATTATAATTACGACTTTTCGTAACTCATAATTGCGACTATTTCTCGTAATTGCAAATTGTATCTAAAAATGTTTTACTATTACCTAACTGCAACTTTTAATCTCACAACATAATTTTGTTCTTCATAATTGCTAATCTTTCTTGTAATTGTGACTGCATATCTGACATTTATGACTTTATGTCTAACAGACAGATACAAAATCGTTTTTCGTTGTTGTCTGTTTCAAAGCGAAAGTGCCAGACTGCTATCATTCTTTAACCCCTTTTCATGAGAAAACCCCCAGAGCAGCAGAAGCAGTCAAAGCCTCTACAGAAACAGCGAGATCAAAGATTTCCTGCTGTTTTCATCATCAAATGCAGCAGGGCCTCGTCTCTTAAGAGCATTGGTTGAAGTTCGGCAAATGCCGACAGACGCTGAGAGCAGAAAATGCAGAGAGTTGTGTATCACAGCAATTCTTGTGTACAGTAAATACAGGATTAGATTCAGGATTTAGATATACCACTTCACAATAGTGTAATTCATGTTCACTTGTCAAACAAACCTTTGTGATGGCAATAGCGCAAGCATGGCCCCATATTTCAATCAGCTGCTGTTGTCCAAAGCGATAGTCCCTCAGGATCTCCGTCTCAACGGACGCCACCTCCGTTTTACTATTAAAGATAGACAAAGAGACAAAACGCATTGACACAGAGCTCATGACACGCATGGTATTAGCTTACCAGATGGGACAATAAATAAATCATGCTTTATGTTCCGGCATGAATGCTAACAAGTGCCAAGATGGAAACTGGGTGGGTTTGATTACATGGAAACCAAGGACTGCAATACAGCACCTGACGATGTGTGTATTCTGAGCACATTGTATTAGACATGCCATCAATTCCAGGCATGGTGTCTCACTGCCTAATGCCTGTTTAGCCACACTCAGAGCTTATGTTACTGGGAGTTTAATGTGGGCTACAGGGAGCACAACGTAATTGTACAATACAGGCCTTTACTTCACGACTCAAACACAGGGAGCCTTTCAATAACCTACAGTATGGCCGTAACATCAGAGCCCCCTGCTGGAAGTACTGCTGTCAGGAAGCTGATGCTAAATTACAACTCTAGCCCTAACATTAATGCATTATGAATGAACATAAAATAACACAGTAACACAGTATATTTGTTATGCTAATAAATGCTGTAAAACCTGTTTATTGTTAATAAACCAATCAGATTTTATTTTAAAGTGCTACCATTTTTTATTCTTATTTTCTCATTTATTTTAAAGATTTCTCTATGTTATCAGCTGTTAATTATATTTTCAACATAAGAAAACTTATATTATTTTCATAAGAAGGCCTTTAATTTGCTTATATTTTCAACATAACAAAGGTAATAGAGTGTTGCAGAACAAAACCTGAAAAGTAATAAAATATAATAAAATATAAATATTAAATGACTAAATAAATAAATGAAATTTTTCGAAGTACTAAAATTACTAAAAGTAAAATAAAGCTATATAGAAATATAAAACACTAATAAACATTACAAAACAACATAAAAATAATATGAATAAAACATAAATGTAAATACAAACTGAAAATATACAAATTAAAGCTGTCACAATATTAATAAATACTATAACAGTGCTATAATATAGTATAGTACAACAGCACTATAATGTGTTTTAGACATCTTTCTGTTCTATGCAGCTTGTTGATTTATTGTTGTATTTCAACCCGAGGCATTTTTCCAGTATGTTTCCAAGACAACAGGTTTGCTTGTATTGTGTTTGTTGTCTCTTATTGCTTTAGGCACCAGAATAACAGAACAAAGAACCATTTATGATAATGATTATACATTATTGAGTTCGCTCAACTGTATGCATAAAGTTCCCTCGCTGAATGCGGAATTTTCCATTTCATTGCAAAGCAATTTTCGGTCACTATCTAGAATCTATCTCGCTTCAGAAAATGTAATAATGAGTTTACTAACTAAAAAATAATGAGCTTGTTGTCTGAAAGGACTGTATGTTTTTTATATTTTATGTTTTTTATATTTCATATATTATATTTAGATAGATAGATAGATAGATAGATAGATAGATAGATAGATAGATAGATAGATAGATAGATAGATAGATAGATAGATAGATAGATAGATAGATAGATAGATAGATAGATATCAGTCATATTTTTGGCATTGGTCAACAGGTCTCTAAGAGTTTACTCAGCTCTGATCATTGCCGTAACCCTCAACATGGGGTACTCCAGCTTTCTGGCATTTACCGTCTCCTAGAGCTCCACAGCCGTCAAGCCGAGTTTGCAGGGGGAGATTTCCTGGCACACTGTGACACAGTGATATTTGTAAAGTTCAGCCGAGTCTAGCGCTTTTGATATTTCCGTTCTCATCGACCTATTCAGGGAAGTCCTAACAACCATATATTCCCAAAGTTCTCCGAAAGGTTCCAGGGACAAGATAAAGCCCAGAAATATCAAGCCTCGACATTGTAATGTTTCCATTAGAAACAGTTTTTGGCCTGCAAAGAAATCTTACTTCACTTAATGTCTCTCGAGCATTAAAACAATTGCAATGCATCCCTGAGTCTTTAGTTAGGCTTCTTTGTAGTGGATCAACTGCGACGAGCAAATCTCACCAGCAGAGGACAGCGTGGCTCAGAGTGCTCGTCCAGCATCCAGATCACCCACCAGTCCAAATTACATCACATTATTAGGTCACTTAACATATATCAGCTCATCTACAGTCTTAGATATAACAGATTCAAACGGGTATTTTGCAGTAATGCCACAGAAGAACCATTTTGGTTCAAAATAATCTTTCAGTGAACAGTTCTAGTAATATTTTTCTTAGTGTGAATAATGTTTAAAAAAAAAACTAAAGAAAATGTTATGTAACGGAAAGCTTCTACATCCATAAAAAAATATTTCCCAATACAAATGAGACAATTTTCCATTAAAGAACCATTTTTGGTTCCCTGAAGAAGCTTTCGATAAAAAGCTCTTAAAGTTTGAATAGAATGTAATTTAATTTAATAATCTAATCTAAAGAATATTTCCCACTATAAAGAATCTTTTGTACAACGAAAAGCTTTGGGAAATCATTTTGGGTTTCCCAAAGAACCTTGAGTGAACAGTTCTTAAAGTGCTCCTATTATGGGCAATGAAAGGTTCATATTTTGGTTTTAGGAGTCCCCAACAACAGGTTGACATGCATGCAAGGTCAAAAAGCACTTTCATTGTCTTATAATATGCATTTATTTATACCTTACTTGCTCAATGACTCCCAAACGATTCGCTCAACGATTCATTTTTTCAAACCCCTCCTTTACGTGTCGCTAATCTGTAGTGATTGGTCCGATTGGTCTCATTTGCATTTAATCTTGCATGTAATGCCTGATAAAGCAGTGTTTGCAGTGCTGCTTTGTGTACAGCGTTACAAAGGAAACAGCTATGGCACCTAGTGGCAAAGAATGAATTAGCATTTTCATTCAGACAAATGCCAATACATCAACAAGTGGGCGGGCAATATGCTAATGATTCATGTTGACGTCAACATGAAACGGCTTGGGATTCGTTTTTAAAACGACTCATTTCAATGATTCATTGATGACTCTTTCTTTTGAGAGGAAATTACGTTATACATTTAAAACTTTGTGGGATTTTTTTATTCACTTAGAGCTGTGTTACATGGGAACTATCTTCTCTGATACTATAATACGTTAGAAACTGTTGCCCCTATCAAATTAAAAAAGGTTAGGTAAAAACATGCTGCGCCATGGTACAACAGTTATACACATTCTCTCAAGAAAGAAACTCGTAATCTTGAGCGCAAATGGAGAAAAACTAACTTGGAAGTCTTTAGAATTGCGTGGAAAAACAGTATGTCCAGCTATAGACAGGCTCTAAAAGCTGCCAGGACCGAGCATATCCGCAAATTTATAGATAATAACCAAAACAATCCAAGGTTTTTATTTAGCACAGTGACTAGATTAACAAATAAACAGATGTCACCAGATCTAACTATTCCCTCACATTTTAATAGTAATGACTTTATGAATTTATTCACTGATAAAATAGATAACGTCAGAAATACAATAACAAATGTAGATTCTACAGCGTCTAGTACTTCAACTTCATTCATCGCACCCAAAAAAAAACTGCTGTGCTTTACAACTATAGGACAGGATGAACTAAATAAACGTATCACTGCATCTAAACCAACAACATGTTTATTAGATCCTGTACCCACTAAATTATTGATAGAGTTGTTACCTGTAGCAGAAGAACCGCTTCTCAATATTATTAACTCATCATTATCTTTAGGTCACGTCCCAAAACCATTCAAGCTGGCGGTTATTAAGCCTCTTATTAAGAAACCAAAACTAGATCCTTGTGAACTGGAAAATTACAGACCCATTTAAAATCTTCTGTTTATGTCAAAAATTTTAGCAAATTTTGTGTCTGCTCAATTTGAGTGCCACAAGGATCTGTCCTAGGTCCTCTGCTATTTTCATTATACATGTTGTCCCTTGGTAATATTATTAGAAAATACGGGATTAATTTCCATTGTCATGCTGATGATACTCAACTTATATCTCAACAAGACCAGATTAAACTTCTAAACTATCTAAGCTAACAGAGTGTGTTAAAAATGTAAAAGATGACCAATAATTTTCTCCTATTAAATTCAGATAAGACAGAGATATTACTTATTGAACATAAAAATAGTACACATAATCTCCTGGATCACAAGTTTGCAACTAGACGGATGTACTGTTACTTCCTCTACAGTCAAAAATCTGGGTGATATATTAGACAGTAACCTATCTTTTTAAAATCATATTTTCCATGTTACAAAAACAGCATTCTTCCATCTTAGAAACATTGTCAAGCTACGGAACATGTTAAGTGTTTCTGATGCAGAAAAGTTAGTTCATGCATTCATGACCTCTAGACTGGACTATTGTAATGCACTGCTAGGTGGTTGTCCTGCATCTTCAATAAACAAGCTACAGATAGTACAAAATGCTGCGGCTAGAGTCCTTACCCGGTCATAATGAAAATATGATCATCTTACTCCAATTTTACAGTCTCTGCACTGGCTACCTATTAAGTTCCGTATCAGTTACAAAATTGTATTACCTGCCTACTCTGACTTTGCTGCAGTTGGAACAAACTACTGATTCGTCTGGCCGGAGGGGAACTGGCCCCCCGACTGAGCCTGGTTTCTCCCAAGGTTTTTTCTCCATTCTGTCACCGATGGAGTTTTCGTTCCTTGCCGCTGTTGCCTCTGGCTTGCTCAGTTGGGGACACTTCATTTCCAGCACAATCATCGACTTGATTGCACAGATATTATAAACTGAACTAAGCTGGACAATCCCATTACTAAATTCAATAATGAAATGCATTCAGCTGATAATTGAGTGTTAAATCCTGTCATTTTACATTATTGACACAATTTGCCTATTTTGATATTGTGCAGTGCTTTGTTACAATTTGTATTGTTAAAAGCGCTATATAAATAAAGGTGACTTGACTTAACTTGCCTATAAGGCCCTAAATGATTTAGCTCCTGTGTACCTAACTAATCTTCTATCACGCTACAATCCAACCCGCTCCCTAAGGTCGCAAAACTCTGGACTCTTGGTAGTACCTAGGATAGCAAAGTCCACTAAAGGAGGGTAGAACGTTTTTCATATTTGGCTCCCAAACTCTGGAATAGCCTTCCTGATATTGTTTGGGGTTCAGACACACTCTCTCTGTTAAAATCTAGATTAAAGACACATCTCTTTAGCCAAGCATTCATATAATCTTGTACTGCAGGTATATCTGAACAAATGCACATTATTATGCTTTAGCTTGGGTTAAACTGATAATTTCATCCAGGGTTGTTCCTAGATGGAACAACAGCTACACTAATTGTCTTTATTTGTTTCTCTGTTTCTGTCACGGGATTAACATCACATAATTACACAAGCTTCAGTCTGGATCCAACCCTTAAATGATCTGAGATGACCAAACACCTGAAAAGAGATGATAACAACCCCTCGGAGGACCTCAGAGGAAGCCAACCATCGGCGATTATACTGAATGAACCAAATTTTGCCATAAGTTAATTATATAGATTTTCTACAATATAAATCTATTTTAGAAAAGTAATTTCCTGTGTAGTTGCTTTGCAATGATTGTATCGTAAAAAGCGCTATACAAATAATCTTGATTTTAATTGAATTTTTACACACTGCATCAAAAATCCATAATAGGGGCACTTTAAAATAACACTTTTTTAGTGTGAAGAACATTTTAAAATCTAAATAACTTTTTGTAGAATCAAAAGGTTCCATGGATGTTAAAGGTTCTTCATCGAACCACAGATGTAAAGAACCTTTATTTTTAAGAATGTACCTTTTTGTCATGAATCTGGTTGCCACTCTCTACATCTCTTGCACCACACTACAGCTGCACATCACCTATGGACTGCATCTCCCATCATTCACTGCACTCACACATTCCAGTCCACCATTACACCAATCACACAGCTGTCACCAATCACTCATTAGCCTTGATTGTCTCGCCACACCTGCACCTCATTCACACACACACACATTTAAGCAGCACTCTTACATGCACTCACCGCAAAGTCTTGTTCTTGCCCCGGCTGACATTTCTGAGCGTTATTCATCCTGCTATTTGTTATCTCTGTGTTTGACCCCGGACTGCCCGACCTTGGAACTCTGAACCCGTGCCTGTGACCCCGACTTCTGCCTGGTATTGTTTATGTCTCTGCCCTGCCTCTTATATTCCTGTTTTTGCCCGCTGACCTTTGCCTGTTTGATTCTGTCTATTAAACATCTTACTGCACTTGGCTCCACACGCCTTTGACCAGTCATTACACTTTTGGTGGACAGTTCCTAAAATAACAATTTTTTTCCCTCAGTGTGAAGAACAACTTAAGAATCTTTTTCCACTATAAAGAGCCTTATGTACAATGGAAAGGTTTAATTGATCTTAAAGGTCCTTCAATGCAAATCCAACCATCAATGCAAATAAAGAGCCTTGATTTTTTTTACAGTGTAAATCTGATTTGTACCAGAGGCTCTGAAAATGACAACAGGTTTTCTTTAGCATCTCCCACAGCATTGCTATTCCGTAGGGCTAGGGCTAATTGGTGTTGATCACCCATACAAATAATACACACATGAATGCACAGTCAAATGAACAACAGTATCAGCCTGGGCACCCGCCCTGAGAGTCTTCCTAATTTCCCCACGAGGAGCCGCGCTATCTGTGAGTCGCGAATTGTGCTGATCAGATGTAATAACAACTTGGCTAATGAGGTTGTTTACCTCCAGTCCGCTAGCTTGCTCAACATGCAGGAGTGTTGAAATGGTTGTGCCTGTTTGCAAGAGGATACATAGGTGTTTGTGTTAAGCATAGCACAAAAAGGAGGATACTTCTCAATATACATTTGGTAACATTTTCCCTCTTTTTCTTCATTTTCAACCACTGTAATTACCTCAGTACACCACGACAACTAAATAGCCACCCCTCTCATTTTAATCGGTGGGCTTGTTTTAGGGGACCAGCCACTTTTGACAAGAATCCGGTTTACCACCCAATGTTCTCAGTGAGGACTGATTTAACAAAGGAAATGAGTGGGTGAAAACGATATAAAAGAAAAGTAATGACTATGGATACAGGAGAGTACACAGCTATTTGCATAACCACCAAAGCATACGGCCTCTCCAGGCTCCCAATAATGTGATAGACAGAGGGTTTTTTACATAGTGTTGAATGCACCCTTTAATGACAGATGTTGAATATGTGCCCTGGTGTGAATGCTGCTATGAGCATTTGCTTGCAATTTAATGTAACATTTGAAAAAATAGAAAAATGATGTAAGTGTCACTCTATAATTGTGGTGGCATTTCCATCTTTTTTTTTTGCTAACCACACATAATCTTTTTTTTTTCTAAAAAATGCAAACATATACATCATCTTACTTACATATTATTATAGCAAAGTTTGTGCTGAACACAAAACAAAAACATGTTGGCCAATAGTATGTTATAAGTAGCTGAAATAAGCACAAATGTCAGGGCATGTCAAAACATCTCAAGGGCCCCAAAATTACCTCAGACCCCAAAGGGTTAAATAAAACTAATAAACCATACATGAAACCTACCATGTTACATTAATTAATAATTTTTTTTAAATAAATCTAGAATTATATACACACATAAAATTATTTTATTAATATAATTTTTTTTATTATTTTGCATAATAATAAAAAAATGTAATTGTTTATTTTATTATTTTATAGAATTACTACAATACTTTATGTAATGTTTTTATAAAAAATAATAAATTAATGTTTATGTAAAACAAATGATGTAACATATGTGTGTGTGTGTGTGTGTGTGTGTGTGTGTGTGTGTGTGTGTGTGTGTGTGTGTGTGTGTGTGTGTGTGTGTGTGTGTGTGTGTGTGTGTGCATGTTTATGTGGTTTATGAGGACACAAATTTGTATAATGACATGGGTATGTCAAGGTGATTTATGAGGACATTTTCAGTGTCCCCATAATTAAAAAAAAACTCTCTAATGGGTAGATTTAGGTGTGTGTGTGTGTGTGTGTGTGTGTGTGTGTGTGTGTGTGTGTGTGTGTGTGAGAAATGTAAAATATAGCTGTATTTTGAACGAAGTTGGCCCTAATAGTTTTGACATCTAAAAGTGACCGACAGCATCTGCCATCACAATTATAAAAGACTAGCAATCCCAGTCAGCAAGTACAGAGGATACTCAAACTGAAGTTTCAACTGCCTTAAATGATTAATGGAAAAAGAAAAAACAACATTTAATGATATTGATGATCCAGGAGCTGAACTCTCGTGTTACTCTTAAAGCAATTAAAAAAGTATAAAAGGGGTGACGCTCAAGCCCTTGCTGAATCCTCCCTAATGGGCGTCTCGACTTCCTGCTCAATAATGAAATAAAAGCCCATCAGAGGCATTGGAGTGGAGGAATGGTCAGCAGGGCTATAATTTAATATTATAAGTTAGGGCTGGGTGATATAGCATATATCATGTGATATGCAAGCACATCTCGTCAGTAAAGCCGGTTCCTTGATTAGCGGTAAATTCCCATCACCTGTTTTCAAATGGAGCGGCAGTTAATACACAGAACCGTAGTTCACTGACAAGCTATGCATTGTCGAATGTGATTCATCTGCGATTATGAAAGCGATATTGCGTAGCTTGTCAGTGAACTATGGCTCTGTGTTTTAACTGCCGCTTATGGAGTCAAAACAATGCCTTATATATTTGCAAGAGAATTAAAGTTTTGCAAACGAAAATTAAAGTATTGAGAAAACTAAATGTGCTTTATGTAAACAAAACAAAACATTTCAAAAGAAAATTAAGCTATACCCCGTGGTGGTGTTAATATAATAATGTTTTTTTTTATAATTTCTTAATTCAAAATAAAATATTAATAAATACATATCTGATAATCCCAGGTTGCTATGGTAACGCGGGTTTGTTTACCCATCAATATCTCGTGGCCACGACAAAACTAAACCAAAAAGATTTAAGCTTCGTTTTTTTGCATCTTCCAGAGACAGAAATTTCTTAATTTATGCCATGAGTTATGTAAATGGAAACAAAGTCGAGATTGATATGAAACTTGAGTCTTAGACCTTTTTAATGATGCATAGTTTTAACGTCTTTCGGATGAGACGTTAAACCGAGGTTCTGACTCTCTGTGGTCATTAAAAACCCCGGTGTCCTGGTCAAATTCCCTCCACTGGCCCTTATCAAACTTAATTGGCTCTATGACTCTCTCTTCTCTCCATCTGTAGCTGGTTTGTGGTGAGCGCACTGGTGCCGTTGTCCTGTGGCTACCGTCGCATCATCCAAGTGGATGCTACACACTGGTGTTGGTTGAGGAGAGCCCCCCCCCCCCCCCCCACATGATTGTAAAGCGCTTTGGGTGTACAACAATACACAAAAAAGTGCTATATAAATGCATCATTCATTCACACATTCATTCATAGTTTATTAAGTTAATTGCATTCTTTTACATTAAAACTAGCAGTAACTCTGAACTAATGTAAACAAAGAATGATGTGTGCTGGCGTCCTCCCATAGGTTAAGAGATTTATTTAACTAAATGAAACAATAAACATTTTTATGCTATACAAGTGTGCAAATTGAGAGAAATAAACAGCAGATGTTTATATTAACAACTTCTTTAACTTGAGCAAACGCTGCTAATACACATATACATTTGTTAGTAAAGTTAATAAAATGAAAACATGCATGCTGTAAAGCTAGTGAATAAAAGGAAATGATCCACCCGCATGCCTCTGCTCAATGACGGCGCCTGGATCAGTTGTGCTCGATGACGTCACTTCCAGGGAGGCGTGCCCAGGCCTGTTGTACACGCCCCGTCCCTTGACTCCGCCCCCATGCCAAAACAGTGCCACAAAGTGAGACACGCAGAAACGTGAAGTGCAAAGGGAAAAACGGTATCGCAAGCTCAAACTTGATTGAAACGCAAAATAAAAGCAGCGATACAAATAAATTAGTAGATATGGCCATGGAAAATATGTATTGCAAAATAATTGCTTTTTCTCACAATTCTTCATTTTCTTTTGCAATTCTTTATTTTGGTTTCCAGAAAGTTAATTTAGTTTTCTCAATACTTTCCTTTGCGTTTGCAAAACTTTATTCTTTTGCATATATATATATATATATATATATATATATATATATATATATATGGCATTCCATAGCCGCTCCATTTGAAAACAGGTGATGGAGATTTACCGCTAATCAAGGAACCGGTATTACTGATGAGATGCGCATGACTATCGCATGAGATATATAGCCCAGCCCTAGCAGGGACCAGCGGACAGCTCACTCTAGGGTGACGTCCACATAAGGGACAGGGTGGCCCTATTCGACCCAGACTAATTCTGGACCATCCCAATCAAATCTGGAATATCACAAATGGTTTGGAAGTAATGTGAAAAACAAATAAAATGGTCCTTGGAGATGTTTAAAACAAAATATGTGAGAGTGATGAATCAAGGGTATAATTTTAATCAGAAAGTATCACAAAAGTGGAGAGAACAGTGAGGCAGATGTAGAGAAAAGCAAAAGGTGAGCTGAAAAGAGCAGATATGGTGAGCGGTGGTGATGAAACCTAGTGTAACTGTGTCTGAGTCAGCAGACACGTCTCTTTCCAAAGGTAATTTCAGAGCCAAAGAACAGAGGGATGAAGCTGACACCAGCGTTCTGGAACAACTTCACAGTTCTTGGCAGCAAGGACCCTGGCTTGCCTGACATATGTTTAAAGAGGAGATGAAATATGCATCAAACATAACACTCTTATTCTAAGATTAGCCTGAATTTGACATTAATTGATCTGGGAAGTGTCATTGTATGATGAGAGAACATACTTAAAGTGTCTTCTGTTAACATCCAAAGAAGTATGTTTTTCCTGAGCCTATCCATGTTCAACGAACTATGTATTAAAATGATAAACAAATGCCAGAACATGCCGTATGCTCTTCACATTTTTCCATGCTGCCTTTCATTTATCCACTCATCATAAACACTGTATTTCAGACCCACTTCCTCTATTCATCTCTGCCCTTATACCCACCCTGACCTTTCCAAACACATTTCCAGGCCTTAACTGCAAAGTACAAATAGTGCAAAAAATACAACAGACTGTATAATAGAAAAGATAAATCACCATTTTGCCAACTCATTGCCCTGAGGGAACCTCTATAACCCGCTCTGGGTGCACAGTAAGAAAACGGCTCAGTGCAGAATTGTCAGATCTGAGTAACAAAACTAGCCCAAAGGCCAGTGAAAACCAGACACACACACTCACTCAGACACACACACACACACACACAGACACAGACACTCACTCACTCACACACACACACCTACACACACACCTACACACACACACACACACACACACACACACTCATTCAGACACACTCACTCACTCACTCACTCACTGTGGAATACACATACTTTCAACATGTAAATCACTGTATAGGTTATAAAAATAGTCATTAAGGAGCTCACAGGAGCTCAAAGATTTTCTATCAGTGTCCTTTCCTATAAAAAAATGTAAACAAAAAAAATCCTTGCAATCCAGATTTGTCTGTCTAAACCAGTGATTTTAGCTCCACAGAGTTTAGCTCCAACTGACTCAACTGCTTGGAAGTTTATAGAAATCATGAAGGCCTTGATGAGCTGGTTCAGGTGTATTTAATGGTTGGAGCTGTTATCTACACTAGCCTTCTACACACTGCACTGCACTGCCAGCGTTCCCAGATGAAAGATTGGAATCGTGAAACGATCGTGGCGATTTCTGTGATCATGGCTCCTAATTGGTGAGCCTGTGTTGTACAGTCAGAGAGGCTCAAAGACGGCCGTTGTCACAATCTTGCGACCAAATATAGCCTGCAATCATTTTATGACAGTATCAGAAATTCATCATGATCATATGACAGTGTGTTTACTGCCACGATCCATATTTACTGACCAGCCAATAAAAATGAGACATGAAATGGCTTATTAATCAGCACGACATGGCGCTAAAACTTAAAACTGCGTACCTCAAGCTCTTTTAACTTCTTATTTCACAGCTTCCTCTTTTTAAGCAAACATTAAAAGTACAATAGTAGCCTACGAGTCACTAGGTGCCATCATCGTACAGTCTGCATACATGTCGTACCCAAGTTTATAGAGCCATGTCGCACAGTGTGATTTGGACAACGTCTCATGCTAATTTCCTGCCTGAGTTGAAAAGTTTCAACTTCAAATTTTCAGATTCATGTGAATATCGCATATTCTTGGTAATCACATTGGCCGATGTGAATTTGGATCTATTGTCTTTACATTGAGTTTGTGTGTAATCAACTCACGCAAATAATTAAACTCACTTTTTGTGTGCACGTGCACATTAGACCACTGGTCTGAACTTTCCTTTTAGCTTTTGCCATCATTTTTACATTTTTAATTACAACAGCAAAAGATTTGCAAAAAAAAGCAAAATATTGACTGCTAAATATTGCAAGATATTGAATGCTAAAAATGATTTTTTTTTTCTTGAAGAAAACAATATCTAGTAAGAATAGGATTGTTTCAAATAATCCACTCTAGTCAACAGTCTTGGGACCCACTTGAATTGCACAAACTGAAGCCAAACAATGAATGAAAATCATTAAATTGAAGTGCTATGCTAGCAGCCTACCTAAGCCACATAAACTCACCCAAAATGCGAGTTCAATACGATATATACATGACATAAACTTAATATTACAATTTAAATTTGATCAAAATAATGCAAAAGGCACACGTGAACATGAGGTATGTGCTAGAATGTTGCATCGTGAATACACTCTTTGTCTAGCAATGCGCCAAAACACCAACAACAAAAAACTAAATCATGAAGAACATTACAGAAGCATTTGCATTAAGAAACATTATAAACCCATTCTCATGATAAAATGTAACTATTTTACGTGGTGGCAATTTCGTATGAATTAGTACACTGTGATTTGCCCGTAATGTACAATAAAAACATTTAAAAAAGAAAGCATGAAGGTCCACCACTAAATTTAACTTTCAGTGGATCGAAAATAGATTATACGAAAATGTACAAAGAACATCACACAAACTCATATGACCATGAAAATTTGTTGACATTACGATAGTGTAATCATAATGTTATTTTAGGAGCTTTCCACGTTAAACTGTCACATTATGTTAAATGTTAATACATACTGGCTTAATTCTAAGCGTATTTTTGTCAAAATACAAAAATTATGACTAAAACTTTAAATACTATTAAGACTGACAATGCTCTTCAAGAAGCTCTTCATTCATATCAATGATCAAGAAGAGCCGATGGTTACAGCAGGTCTAGTAGGGCGTCATCATCTTGGCCTGGTGCATCGGAAAGAATGTTTTCAGAGATTAAGATCCACAGTGCTGGATTTATGGCAGCAGTACTTGGACTGGTGACAGGAAGGCCAAAGCGACAATGATTTGACAGGAATTAAAGGACTGTTCCATAATGCAGGAGAATTATGATAAATAAGTTCTTGCCAGAAATGTTACGACATCCATATTGCAGGTATCATCCTCCCCACTTCTGCATAATCAAATGCTTACCTCCCCATTGGTCCAAGACCAAATCCTTGAACCATAATACCTCCCTTATTATGCATTTCAACTGTCCACTGGGGTGTAAGGGATCCAGAAGACCAAGCACACCTGAAAATGGTATCAGGCCTCGGCCCAGATGGCCAGCTCACTAAACAATGACTTTCATTTGACCAGATGAACCGGTAAACAACAGCAGGCTATGTCGGAGCTCAAATTGTTTTTTGAAAGCATGAAAGGAAGGAGCTACGATAATGCCTTAGAAAGGATCACGTATCGGCCATTTATCTGGGAAAAATCGTTAAACGGGTCATAGGCATTGTCTCAAGTCCTATCGCTGACCTATAAACTCATCTCCACAACACTTTGGATGGGCTTGTTAACTCGATTTTGAAACCCATTGCTGAGGCGGCTCGACTTCCCTTCCAAAATGACAATAATACATCAACTGTTCCATTTTTGGAGCTCTGGGAATCTGGCGGAGAGCGTGCAGCGCATGGACCTCTTCATGAACGGGCCTGTTCGGCAGCCAGTCAGCTCCGGGATGGCTGCCCATCGCCATGGCAGCGTTTTTTTGGTGATACGGAGGCTTGATTTTGATGGACTGCATTTGTCACCAGGGAGCAACTTCAGGAAAACTTAATTTGGAAGCTCTGCTCAAACACCCGTTGTAAAATACGATCTTGAATGATAATGAAAGTTCCATCGAGGGATGTTGCATTTTAACACAGGCCGTTTAGTCCAAATAGATCAGACAATGAAGTCCCGAGCAGCAATTCTGCTTGCCAAAGATGGAGAGACCACGAAATGTGATTAGCAACCACAATTCATGGCTTAAATCCATTAGTTCCCTTCAGCAGCATTACATCAAAGTGGAACTTTTTCGACGGTCATGTGCTTATGTAATTATGGCCTCTGCCAGTTGGCAGTTTCTCAAGCAACCGTGCCCAACTAGATATAGCGAGAGGACCACAGGAGATTGTGCAAGTGAAACCATGGCAACGGAGCAAGTCAGGTCGCCGAACCGATGGTGCCCGCAGACAGGTTAAAGGATGTAGGGAAGAGAGAGAGACTGAAAATAGGAACGCAGGTACAGTCCTTCAGGCCCAATTAAAACCCCAGCATGGCTGAACTGGAGTTCCACAGCAAATTAAGAAAGTGAATATGCAGCGTTAGTAACAGTTGTGTTTAGCCATAGATATGGTTGAATAAAAGGCCCTGTGATTATTTTTGAAGTGTAATTTAACAGGCTAATTTAAGGCAATAAAACAACAGTGACAGCCATCTGGAGTAATGCAGGATGTATGCAATGTGAAAACACTTAATCATATCACATGAATGCATTGTGGAATCAGTACAACTTAAGGTTAGGGTGTTATCTTTTAGCATTTTGGAGTGTAATCTAATGACACATATGCTTAGAATATGAATTAAGTTTCACGCCTGTCTGCTTTTGATTGTGGCGTTCTAGAACAGAGTATAAGAATGTTAAGATTTTGTGTGAAGCAAGAAGCATTTGATAACTAAGTCTTATGAAAAGTCTTAATTTGTATGAGATGGTGAAATTTTAAGAAATCATACGAGAAAAAATTTAGGCTAAGCCTAAAACATAAAACCTTAAACTTAAATCTAACCAAAAACATTTGTTAGTGTAATGAAAAGTCACAATTTGTATAAAATCTTATGAAAGCGTAGGTAATAAATATGACTAATACATACAACCCAAACTTAAACCTAACCATGAGAAGTCATAATTCATACAAGGTATAAAAAAAAATACAAACTCTTAGTCTGGTAACTTAGTCTAGTCTAACATTCTAGTCTTATGAGCAGTCATAAAGCGAACAAAAGACTTAAAAGAAAAATCTAAAAATACATTAAAACATTTTTTTTTTTACCTCATCTCATGAAAAGTCATAATTCATATGAGATTGGGAAATAGCACGAAATTACTCTGAAAAATTATCATACAACCTAAATCTAAACCTAACCAAAAAATAATAATTTGTTACAGAAGTTAGTCTAACTTAGCCTTATGATTTCATAAATTGTACAAATCAAAAGAAATCATACATAAAAAGCATATATGACAACAAAAACCTAAATCTAACCCCAAAAATGTGTAACTTCTCATGAGAAATCATAATTCATTCGAAATGGCAAAAATATCTTAGTCTAACTTGGTCTCCTTAGAAGTCATAATTTGTATGAGAAGGCAAAATTGTAAGAAATCGCACAAAAAGTATGAAAAAACAACTCAAATCAATACCTAACCACCACCACCACCCACCCCACCCCACCCCCCCACCCCCCACACACACACAAGTTAGACTGACTTGCTCTTAAAGAGATGTCATAATTCACAAGAGATCGTAAGAAATCATGCAAAAAATAATTAATACTATTTGAAAAAGCAGTTCATACTAAAACATACAGCCTAAAACTGAGCCAAAAAAAGTGAAGTTGCACAATATCATACTATTTTCGCAAGTAAGTATTATTGAGACACATGAGAGACATTGAGACATATTACATTACATTGCTTAGTTATTTCCTGGTAGAGAAGCTGCACAAATTCAACCTAAAGAAATATGGAGTATATCTTCATTAGAATGCTGCCTTTCATATACTCAGGGGATGTTCACTGGCTTTATTTTTCGAAAAATGAACTGGAACATAGTGGTCTGAATAGACTGTAGAACATAAATAATGGACAGCAGGAGCAGCTTCTGTGTTTTCGCACAGAACTCAAGTGTTCCCTCAAGGAAATCGCAGATACATGACAAGCTAAGCAAGCCAATGTATTACAACTGACCCCAATCTGCCATTGCTATTTATGCAGTGATACTAATATGCTCTTTCTCTTTCTCAAACAACAAATGTGTCATTACGATGCAAAAGATCTAATATAAATGTCACGAAAACATGTCCAGCTCACATTTCAGCCCAAAATCCAAAGAAAAAAATGAGAAATGAAATTTTGCATGAACAAAATCAACTCTTTTTTGCATAATTACAATTTTTGTTGCATTGGGATATTATTTTCAAGACAATTAAACATTTTCCCCTAATTAGAGTATTTGTTTCACTGTAATATCATGAAAAAAATAAAAGTAATTTATATTTTTTATTTTATTATCATAAAATACAAAAAATGCCACTAAGCGATAGAAAATAATTTAGCATATATTAATTATATATCATGTCATAATATTTTATATTTTATAGTAGATAATAATGTAATAGTCCCAAACAAAACGGGGAGACAAAAAGTCCTATATGGCCCTAAAATTGATTTTGAGGACAAATTTGACCTGGAATTGTTTTTGAGGATTTATTTAAATGCGTTCGTTACAAGACAGAGTTGTAAATAAACTGCGTGTGTTTAGTGCGCCGACAAAGTGTCTCTTAAACTGTTAAAGTGTCTCTCTTGAGGTGTTACTCACTGGAATATGGATTAACAATGGTTTCAATCATTCTGACCAATAGCGTCGCTCATGTCCTGACCCAGGCTGTCAACACGAGCCAATGAAAGTGCGTCCTCTGAGACGTATCCTTGTTCTCTCGTCTTCCTTTTGCCCAGGACATCCATAAACTACATTGTGACTATGCCAGAGCATGAAGGCCGAGGTCCATGTCCTCATCTGGCTGCTCTGAGAATCACAATTTATCCTGAAAATAAGTCATGTTGAGAACCATCATTCTCCAGCTTTATTATAGTGATACGGCCATATGGCACAAGGAGATTGTGTGCTCGGATGTTCACAATTTGCTATTTGAATTTCCATCAAGAAAAACGCAATAAAACATCTCAGTTTAGACAGTTTCATAGCTTGTTTACCTACTCTGAAGTCTTTCAACAGGAAACAAGTACACTACAAAGACGTGCTGAATAAAAGCTTTGTTCCTCCTTTCTGTCATTCTGATGTTCCCCTGTTGAGGGCTTCTAAAAGGAGAACAAGCTCGCATTCATATTCCATCACCTGATTGCATCGTGCGCCCTGAGTCCAATTCATACTTTTATAGACATCTTTAATGGAGATTAAACCACCACTGTTACTAGGATGCCAACCTGGGGAGGGCATTTAGATGAAGACAATTGAAGTCAATATGAGAATATGAAATAAATTATGCCATCTTAAATGTACAAAGCACTACTGCCACAATTATAAAACAAACAAACAAAACAAAATACAAAGAATACAATAACACTAAGCAGTCAGTTAACATAGATCAGCCAATAGCAAAAAAATGGAGATGGAATAAAGAAAGAAAGAAAGAAAGAAAGAAAGAAAGAAAGAAAGAAAGAAAGAAAGAAAGAAAGAAAGAAAGAAAGAAAGAAAGAAAGAAAGAAAGAAAGAAAGAATATATAATAGTAATATTACATATTTTCAACAAAACATTTAACTAAATACAATTTATAAATATATTTTAAAATAATGAATTACAATTTTTTTTAATTATGACTTTTTATTTAAAAAAAAAGGTATATGAACAATTGTATTGTTATTATTATTATTCCTGTATGGGTAACACATAAAGATGTAAAAATACTAAGATAAAAACTGAAATTTAAAAAAGTATCTATCTGTTTAGAAAAACAAAACAAAACTAAACTAAAACTTAAACTAAACTAAAATGAAAACAAACAAATTTTAAAAATAAAAGCTGATTAAAATATTTATAAATAATATTTTTGAAATGTAATACTTTCTTTTAATTGTAATAATCAAAAACATCCTCACCCTTTTCAGAAATCCTGTTTTTACATTTTCCTATTACATAAATCATGATAAATATTCCTAATAAAATGTTTTTATATAATAATTGTATTATTAGTAGTAGTACAATAATTACATTAAGCAATATATTTCTTGTCAAAGTTTCTTCAAGTTAAACCAAACTTTTATTTTGACAGGTTGCTCTGAAGACCTTGACGTTTCAGTTTGTAGGCTATATGATATGACGACAGATTATCTCAAAAGAAACAGTAAAATGCTCATGAAGTGACTTTCAGAGCAGTTCTTGAGATCATGTTCATGTGTTCATGTACTCATACTGTATATTGAGAGGCTGAAAACACTGCGTGCGTCTGTGCCATTCATTCACACAGAGACATGTTGAACATACATAATTCGTAAATTAATAAAAATTCATAAATTCATACATTTATTAAATAGTATTTTTATAATAAATATTGTGAATATTATAGCTTAATATTCACAATAGTCCATATCATGCTTTGATTTAACTGTACTGGCCTACTTTTGATTTATACATCCACATTTCATATTTTAATCATAGGGCCTTATACTAAAATAGCACTGCTAATCTCTAATTTCTTGACATCTTGTATTAAGCCAGATCAAAAGAGGCATGATCCAATCTCATCTTTGTGTTGTGAAACCTAATGCCTGATACTTACTTTATAGGAGCAGTTTGGATATTTAAGAGTGGCACCCTTATTTCAAGACGTGCCCAGGATATTTTAATTTGAAGCATTTCAAATGAACAGAAAGCTGAACTGATATGCTTTGCAGTGAGGAATGGTGATACAAAAATAATTAACAACACTAATTGGGACGGGAATAGAAAAATCTAATAGAAAGGATATGACTAAAACCGAGGAAAGATTATATCAAGTGGGAGACTGACAGTGAATGAATAAAAGAAAGAAGGAGGTGGGAAAGCAAGATAACATTATCCTTCGTTCAAGTGCCCTATGTAACATTATTACAAAATATCAATTTTAATTATCAATAAAAGCCCAAAAATATAAGTATGAAACCACAAGACGTACATTTCATGGAAAGGTGATGTTCTTTTCAGTCTTGAATACATTTGGAAGTCACTTTGTTGTCTCATTAAACTGTGCCAAGCAATAAACAAGTATCACAGTTTGTTCGTTCTAGCGAAACTAAAGAGTAATATCCCAAAGGTCCTGGAGTGAAGCATTTTGTCACTTTTATGAGCTGTTTATGTGATGCTGCCAAACTTGTTTATTGCTGGGGGGTTTTCGGAGGCCTCTAATAAAGAGAAAACAAGATGTAGCTGCTGGCTCATATAAGAACAATGAGTCCATTTTGCATTTTTTTTATTTTTACACACAGAGATGAGTTAAAAATGGCTGCCGGGGCTGGCAAAAATCCCTGCTATGTTCCATGTGTTCTGTCTTTGCTGGAACATCACTGAGGAGAGTCATTATGGAAAATGTGTGTTGTGTGGGAGAGCACAAGCAAGTCAGGTGCCAATATTTTTCTGCCCAAACCTGCTGTAATTAATGCAAACAGCAATGGATATTACTACTATCACAGACACCTTCCAGTTCTGGTTTTGCATGTTGCTGATTTTAGTCAGCATAGTCAACTATGTTGTAAAAAAATTTTTTTTTAAATTATGCTATTATCCTAACTGATTAATATGACTGATTTTCACAATGATGTAGACAGTAAAAAATGTTTTATGGACCTCATCATTACTATATCCAACTTGTAATTTTCACTTTAAAGTGAGGTGTATTACAACTAAAATGCAATGTTTAATGTTTCTGTATGATGCGCAAAGCGCTGAAAAAAGGCATAATGCAAAGTTTGTGTAATATTTTATGTAGGTTTATAAAAAATAAAAAATAATAAAAAAAGGTTTATTTTGAGCTGTAATGTTTGGGGGGAAATAAGTTCCACAAATGTTGTAAATTAGTCAGGCTCTAATTATTTTCTCGATAGAAAAGCACTCTGGTTTTCGTAGTAAAAATATGTTATTTTAACGTTTTAAAGCTAGCTCCACAATGTTTCTGAAATATTTTCTGTTGATTTTATTTATTGTATTTTTTTTAAGTGGGGTTTACAACAACCAAAGTTCACATTTGTATAGCGATTTATTTAAGTTTAAAAATAACACTAACAAGTCTCTTTGTAAACAAAGCTTACAAGGAGATGTGTTAGTGTTATAAAAAAAAACTGTAAAAAAAGTTTTACAGTAAAAAAAGTACCGCAAGCATAGTGAAATTGACAAAATGTATGTTTTCTCAAAATTTTGCTAAAGTTCAGTCTAGATTTTTTAAGTAAAAATATATTACATTAAAATGTGAAGGCTACTTCCACAATGTTTCTAAATAATTTTCTGTTGATTCCATTAACTTTGACTTTTATGTTTGGTTTACTGCAACTAAAATGCAATGTAAAATGCTTATGTTCGATGCACAAAGCACAGCCAAAGAACAGGCATGATGTAAACGTTTAGTTTTATTTTAAGTTTAATAATAACACTAACAATAAAAAAACGTCTCTTTAGAAGCTTTGTCCATTTTTACATAAATAAATAAATGATGTGCCCAACAAGTTATGACAACATGTGTTTTTACAGCACTTTAAAGGTAGGGTAGGTGATTTCTGAAAGACTAGCGATAGCAAGTTAGCTTTGAAAGCAAGTTCCCCACCCTCCCTGCATAATCACTTTGCAAAGCCACGCCACCTCCAAAACACATGAACAGGCAGACCAGAGACTAACCTGCGACAAGATGAGAGACAGTGTTAGTATAGAGCAGCGGTTCTCTACCCGTCACAACTCCAAATGCGGCCCACCATGCTGAATCTTACAGTTTTATGTGTTGAACATAATTTAAAAATTACTTTCAGTTTTACAATAAGTTTTAGTTTTTACATTCATTTAAAAATGTAATGTAATGCCACCACATGTTGATTGTTGACTGTGATTAGCAAGAGCGCTAATCAGCAGACCACTAGCGGCCTTGAGAGCAGGTCTCCTTTCACCCCTAGTCACGGTCATTCAGATCACAAGACAGCAAACTGCCTTTGGCTGATTCACATAAAAAAATGCAGATGATGGGCTTTACATGCTTGGTAAAGGTCAGTGATTTCTCCTCTAAGAGCCTTTTTGTTCTGACATTAGAAAAAAACACACTTATTAAGACAAGCAGACATGTGTTTTCAACGGTAAATTCAACATAATTTGTTCATATACTGAGAGTCGTAATGGGAATTGTTTGTTCCCATTCCCAAGAAACGCTATGCAGAATTAATGGAGGTAAACAGAGGAATTAAGACATACCAAAAAGGGCAACGGGTACTTTTTTCTCTGAAGTGTCAAAAGCAATTATGTGACTTCAAAAATGTAAAATAAATAATCACTCCCCCATCTGCCATTTATCGGACAAACCGACTGTGAAATGATTTAAGCTACAGTGCTTAGCTCTTCAGTGTGTGTACTGTTTTTGTTAGTTTTGCCTGTTTTTTGTTCCTCAAACACGATCAGTTTTACCAGGGATTGGCTGCTGAACATTCGGCAGAACCCACCACATAATCTTTTCCCGGATTTCGATTATTCAGACGTTTTGCTGGACATTGTAGTTGGCAGAGCTGTCACGCTTCAGGACGCGTGACAAGCAAGCCGATGCGCTTGTGAATCCATCTAGCGGTGTCTAGCATCCATCTAGTGAATCTCCGCTCTCTACCCAACAAAATGGACGAACTTCTTCTGCTCTCCCGGACAAATAAGGATTTTCAAACTCTGCTGCTCTGTGTTTCACGGAAACCTGGCTGAATGACACCATACCAGACAACGCGTTACCTCTGTCGAACTTTCAGCTGTTCAGAGCAGATCCCAGCGTGGAATCAACAGGGAAATCACACTTTTACATTAATGAGAGGTGGTGTACAGATGTAACGGTGTTAAAGAAGATGTGCTGTCCTGATCTGGAAACGCTCTTCATTAACTGAAAGCCGTTCTATTCTCCATGGGAGATTTGTTCGTTCATTCTCATGAGTGTCTACATTCCTCCGCAAGTGCACAAAAGCTCAGCTTTAAAGAAACTAGCTGATCAGATCTCAGAAACAGAACAAAAACACTGGACTCTGGTTGAATCATTCTCGGGGACTTTAATAAAGTAAATCTCTCCCGCGAACTGTGAAAATACATACAGCATGTTACATGTCCCACCAGAGACAGTAATATATTGGATCACTGTTATACAGCGATAAAAGTATCACTCTGTTCCACGGGCAGCTTTGGGACTCTCTGATCACTGTTTGGTTAATCTTATACTGACCTAAAGGCAGAAACTGAAATGAGCTAAACCTGGATTAAGAACTGTTAAAAGATGGACTAATGAAGCATAGCAAGATTTAAAAGCTTGTTTTGACCTCACTGATTGGATTTTTTTTTTTAAGCTGCTGCAAACGATCTGGATGAGCTCACAGAGACTGTAACATCATATATCAGTTTCTGTGAGGATATGTGCATTCCTACCAGGACTCATTTATCCTACAACAATGACAAACCATGGTTCACTTCAAAACTCAGACAGCGGCATCAGGCCAAAGAAGATGCTTACAAGAAGAGGGACAAGGTCTTGTACAAACAGGCCAAATACACACGGGAAGTGGCAAAGAGGAATTATTCTTGAAAGCTAAGGAACAAATGATCTTCTAGTGATTCTAATTCAGTGTGGAAAGGTCTGGGGACACCATCCCCTACCACTGTGGAGAATCAACAACTGGCAGACAATCTGAATGAGTTCTATTGCAGGTTTGAAAAAACACAATTCACACCTCCTGCAACCCCCACCTCACCCAAACCTGCACTGTATATATGAGAATATAATATGGGCCAGGTCTTCAAAAAAGAAAAAGAGAAGGAAGGCACCAGGCCCAGATGGTATGACACCAGAAATCCTGTGCTGACCAGCTGGCCCCCATCTTCACACAGATCTTCAATAGATCACTGGAGCTGTGTGAATTCACCTCATGCTTCAAACGCTCCTCCATCTTCTCCGTCCTAAAGAAACCCAAAATTACTGGACTTAATGACTACAGACCTGTAGCTCTAACGTCTTTGGTCATCATTTGAAAGACTGGTTTAGGCTTATCTGAAAGACACCACTAGACCCTTACTGTACCCGCTGCAGTTTGCCTACAGAGCAAACAGGTCTGTGGACGATGCAGTCAACATGGGACTGCACTTCATCCTGTAGCTTCTGGACAGACCAGGGACTTATGTGAGGATCCTCTTTGTAGACTTAAGCTCCGCTTTTAACACCATCATCCCGGACGCCCTTCAGTATAAACTGACGCAGCTCTCCGTCCCCACCTCCATCTGTCAGTGGATCACCAGCTTCCTGACAGACAGGCAGCAGCTAGTAAGGCGGGTTAAATGCTCATCCAGCACCTGTACGATCAGCACTGGAGCTCCTCAGGGCTGTGTTCTCTCCCCACTGCTTTTCTCTCTCTACGCGAACGACTGCACATCTAAAGACCCCTCTGTCAACCTCCTGAAGTTTGCAGATGACACCACACTGATCGGCCTCATCCAGGATGGTGATGAATCTACTTACAGACAGGAGGTTAAGGAGATGGCTGTCTGGTGCTGTCTTAACAACCTGTAGCTTAACAGGCTCAAAACAGTGGAGACGATCGTGGACTTCAGGAGAAACCTCCCTGCTCTCCCCCCACTCACAATCATGAACAGCACTGTGACTGCAGTGGAGTCATTCAGATTCCTGGGCACCACAATTTCTCAGGTCCTGAAGTGGGACAATCACATTGAGTCCATTGTGAAAAAGGCCCAGCAGAGGTTTTAATTCCTTCGTCAGCTAAGGAAGTTTAACCTGCCACAGGAGCTGCTGAAACAGTTATACTCTGCCATCGTTGAATCCGTCCTCTGCCCATCAATAACTGTCTGGTTCAGCTCAGCTACCAAATCTGACCTCAGAAGAATACGGAGGGTAGTCCAGACTGCTGAGCGAATCATTGGTACAACCTTCCACACTCTCCTAGAACTGTACTTATCCAGAGTGAGCAAAAGGGCAGACAAAATTACTCAGGAGCCCTCACATCCAGCACACTCCCTCTTTGAACTGTTACCGTCTGGTCGATGCTACAGAGCTCGGAGCACCAGAACAAATTTTTTTTCCCCCAAAGCAATCCATTTCATGAACACTTGACATTAAACGTGGAACACACGACACATTTATACATTACTTATTTATCACACATACTAATTTTTCATTTCAAATTTGCACATATCAGACCTGTACACACATAATTGTCTATATATACTGTATATATTGTGTTTTTGCTTTTTTATGTATATATATAATTTGTATATTATTCTTTATTATCTGTGACTTGTCCTGTTGCTGAGATTCTGTTGCACTGTAGAGCTTCTGTCACTATAACAAATTCCTCGTATGTGTAAACATACTTGGCCAATAAAGCTCATTCTCATTCTCAAACATTTATCAGACAAACATCTCAATTCACAGCATTCATAAATCCCTAGGCAAAAAAAGTATTTGGATTACCTAGTACTAAATCCGCAAGATTCTGAAGTGTGCAAACAATGGACATTTTACTATTCCATAGATATGTAAATGGAAATGAATCTGACACTGGCAGGTCACTAGATTTAAAAATAAAAAAGTGACAAAAGTAGTTTTGTGGCTGCAGTGTGTGAAAACAACCAGCCTATAATGTTTAAAATCCCCCAAATCCATACAATTTTTTTTATAATCCCAATAAATCATTAATCCCAATAAATCATTAACAGTCTCTCAGAACAAGCGATTCCAGATTTCTCCCTACGTCATCGCAGGGAAAAAGTCCCGCCCCTTAGTGACAATCTCTCCCCTATTAACATGTCGAGATGTGAAGAGACTTTCAACCAGCATAACAACTTTTTTTAACCAAATCACCTATGCTACCTTTAATTAAAGGAATAGTTCACCCAAATATTAAAATTCTGTCAGTCATTAATTAATTCATTATTGTTTCTGTTTTCTTTGCGCACAAAAAGCATTCTCGTAGATTAATACAATTACAAACCATTAACGTCACATGGACTATTTTAACGATGTCCTTGCTATCTTTCTGTGCCTTGACCGTGGTAGTTCCTTTGCTGTCTATGGTAGGTCCGATTTCATCAAAAATATCTTAATTTGTGTTCAGAAGATGAACGAAGGTCTTACGGGTTTGGAACAACATGAGGATGAGAAATTAATGACAGAATTTTCATTTTTGGGTGAACTATCCCTTTAAGGTTAATAAAATTATGCATATGGTATCCCAAAATCCTGAAATTTACATACCAGCAAACAGGCTATCCTGAGAATGACCCACAGCTGAATTTATTCAATTAGATAACGTAATAAATGTAGACCAAGTATTACAACAAAAACAACATTTACATGCTATAAACCAAGTATGTTTGCGGAGCAGAGGAGGACATGGGATAAATTATAACTTTGGGTTTCTAGACTGTCAGCTTTTGCCAGAGCATAATGGCTTTGTAACAAGCCCAACCGAGCGAGACGGTCAACCCAATTACACTGTCTCTGGCAAAACAAAAAGAGACAATTTGAGACAAGCATGGCGGTAGAAAAGAGCTAAAATGTTGGCCATCCACATCAGTCAAACTTTACAAAGAACTTGAGCTGGAGCAGAACAGTCCGGATGTTTAATCAGGACGAGGCTGCGGGACTTCGTTCAATCTGACGAAATTCAACATATAATTAATAGAGCTCAAGCACATATTCACACTCCCTGAGGTTGTGACTGGTCAACTGTTTCTCCTTTCTCATCCCTTATTCTCTCAGAACCTGCCATGCTGTCAAAACATTTATATTGACTTCATAGGAATATGTTGTAGTCCCACTGTTTCTATGGTGATTTGGCCATATATCAGTCCCTGACTCGCAGCTGTTCTCTGCTAATGGAAATTGTACCATGTGCTCGTGAAAACAGCTCCTATCGATTCTTTTAACAGTTGATGATTCCCTCCTACATGCTGTAATCCAAGTGTCACGCCTCACTGATAATACATCACATACCTGATGCGTTTCCTGCGTGATTACCTCTCGACTCCCAAAATTACCCATACCCCCCTTATTCCACCCTCTTACTCCACCCTGCTGGAATTTGGGCTAGTTTTCAGGAGGAAAAGCACAAAGGAAAAGGTCTTAACATGAAATTCCTGGCTAAACACACTTCGCTTCTGTAATATGGCGTATTTCTGAGGAAAACAAGGCATTTAATGAGATCAATGAAATGTAGGGCATTCTTGCAAGATATTTGAATGTTTCTGAAGCAAAAATGATTTTTTTTTCTAAATAAAGCAGAGAAGTAAAGGACAGAAATGGAGGACAGTGACTCAAAGATATCTCAATCAAGCTCCATTTCCCAGTTACTTGTTGAGGATCGCGAGCCTGCATGGACAAAGGTGTTTTCCTCGAGGCACTTCATTATACAGTAGCTTAGCAGTGAAGACACTCATTAAACACACCAGGGGAGAAAAACGAAACACTGTCAATCTTATCCAACAGCCTCCCCCTTCACAGCCTCAACTGCAAGCAGTGATGAAACTCATTATATGCGTCAAAGGGAGAAAAAGAAATACCGTCAGTCTCATTCAACGCCTTGACTGTAGAATACACAGTAGAAAAAAATGTAACCAATCTTTACCACTAAATTAATGCGATATAGAGAGATTTGTGCCTGATTAACATAAAATAAACTGATCTATAATAGAGCTTTGATTTCACAAACAAACTGTGAAAGAGGCTCGTCAAAATTAGTCAAATGTTTTTCTGTACCCAGTCATTTTGCCTGTAATGTATACTTCTATCCATACTCTTTATAGCTCAGTAAATGAGGCTCTACATGAGCTTACTCGGGTGAACTAGCTCTCGGATGGATAAGCAAAGGGGCTGAAATAAAAAACAAACATTAAAATCCTGCATCCTAAAAGAGAACAACAAGCACTTTATCTGCCTCTCTGCCCTTTCAGACATCTTAATAATCAAGAAATGGATGTATTTAACTCCGCTCATAGAGGTATTCGCATTTATTAATCATTTTATCTTGAACTATAGTGAACTTGAAATCAAAATAGACTGAATTTACTTTCATAATACATCTGGTCTTATTGTGGACGATTCACTGTACATTATTTGACAGAAAAACAAGGTTTGTTTTCATCCTCTTTTATAAAGCTTGATAACTTGCTCAGTTTTAGTTTCTCATGTAAAGTATAATTTAATAAAAAATGTTTTAACAACACATAATGTGTATACTATAATACTAATACTACTATCTCTCGCAATGTTTTTTTATAAAGTATGCTGTTATTCCAAATTCTACAGCTTCAACCAGACTTATAAACAGTTTCAATTTATTTGAGTTATTAATCTATTTTCTACATTTAAGAAGATTTTTGGCTCTTTGTCTCTGGCCTGAGTCATGGCCCAGTGGTTACTTTGAATAATTGTGCTCACATGGTCTTTATAGTTTGAGTCTAGCTGGATCCCATTTGATAGATCTGGATTGATGGCATCAGACAATTTCTGGCATCAAAGCTGAAGTGACAGATGGTGTGTGTGGCAGTATTTTGCTTGACCAGCTGAGAACAATGACAGTGGACACCTCTATGATCTTGTAAATTAAATTATCATTAGACATCAATAAATGAGGACCCAAAAGGGTCAGAAAATATTCCTATTGAACTGACTGAAAGATATTCAGCCAATCGCACCTGTATCGCAACACCTAGCAAGAGTGCACACACCTCTGTTGCACATTCTTGACAGCCTGAGTAAATTGAGATTTCCCCTCCATAATCTAACTTTAATGGGTACCACCATTAGAAGTAATACAATGCCTGGTAACAAACCACAAATCATGCAGGCTGCTCTGTTATTGCATTTGGAGTCTTGTCCTATAAATAAACCCCAACGCCCAGCAGAAACGAAACAGTAGGTGCACACGACTGTGGAGAACAACAGGGTGGATGCGCACACACCATAATAACACCTTGTGACTCCTACCCAGCTACTTTTTTCTTCATGTTTTGCTACTGTTGGGTAGAAAATGTGTGCAATTCTGAATAAAGAAGAAACAACAAATTTAACATATAATATGTGAAGAAAACTAGCTGTTAACATTCCTTTTTATCCGAATGAGAGGTGCCAGGTTAGTGCAGGAACCCTCTGAAGTAGACGGTTTGAAATCTGTCCTGTTTTTTGAGCCAATCATCTGCCATATGATTTATTATTTTGAAACAAGAAATGATGTCATGACAGTAGTGCATGCTCACCCTGGACTAGTGACTATCCTTAGATGTAATGCTGAAAACATAAACGTTTTATCCACTTTATTCTTAATGTAATACATATTTTACTTGAATGTGTGAGGCTTCCAGTTGTCTTAGCTGTACAAAACAGTCTGTTATGCTGCTTGGCATTGCAAACTTGACAGTTTTATTGCACTTTATTATTCTTTTAGTTATTTACAGCTGATGATTTACAAGCCTTGCCCATTCACAAGAAATCTGCTTTGAAATTAGTGGATACTGTATGCAGCTTGCAAAAATATTTCATTAAAATTTTCGTTTTGAATGGCTGTCAATGAAGAAAGATCCCTGCGATTCTAAAATCCAATTTTTCGAACCCAATGTTGTCCATCTTGGTTTCGGTGTCAATACCTGATGTCAATAAAAGGACACAGGGGCCATTAACCCATACAAATCCCAAGATACACAGTACAAATCAATCTGTTGAAAAAATTATAATAGAAACGCCAATTGTTTTGTGTACACGATGGGTATGTGGTTTCCACACAAAACCATTATTAGCTATGAGGGTTGTAAGTTAATTAATTAATCTCCCCTGAATCCACGCTGTTCAACCTCAAATCCTTAAATCCTATTATTCCATCCTCCCTTAAAGTGTATAATTTGCCTCGTCTCTTGCCGACCACCGTATTTTAAACGCTGTGGGCTGGTGTGAAGAGCTTCAAGGGCCTCTCTTGCCAGGAAAGTCCAGTACAGAAATCAAACCTCGTGCCGCTCGGGCTACTGATCAAAACATCATTTATTCTGTGTCATTTTTTAATTAAGTATTTCTCCGGCTACATCTGCCATATCTAAACCTCACAGGGAATATGAGGCAATTTGTAGATGTTAGATTAGATGCTTTAGAAAGCAATTCTAACATGCCATATTTCACTCAGCTCAGGAAACAGGCGACCTCCCATTTGTTTAAAGAGCAAATCGCTAGCCATGATGTTGCCATCACAACGTCCAGCCGTTAAAATGTCACATCACCTTTGTCGACATGCCTAAATAACCAACAAACTGCTGTAGAGAGAACTGAAGTGGACCGTTCCTTCCACCTGTTTGCTTACAAGCCACATTTACAGGTTATTAAAGCATGTTGATCATAATCAATGTGTCTTATTTTTGTAAACAGGAAAGAGGAAAATGCATTTTCTTTAGACAGCCAGGGATTGTACAACCGTCCTTCTGTCACAAATCGCATTTATGTAAAAGTTAGACTGAAAGGATTGTGGAAATATTACTCACCCTTACTGTAATCCCTTTTAAGACGCATTTAAACACAAACCTGTCTTAAAAGGTTCTGTATGTCCAATTTAGTCACATTATGGAAAAAAGAAGAAGAAGAAAGAGCATACCTGAGATAACGCAGTGGCTCTATGGTCTCAGCAGGTTCTTTCTCATTGGAGCTGTGGTTCATCTTGATTGATTCAGCCTCGCTTATCTCTGGCAATAGTCACCCTCTTATTGCTCTTTCTTTTCTCACTGTGTGCCCTGCTTCTGTCTACTGGCTGATAAACCCAGGCTCCAAGCGTAGATCAGCTACTCTTGCTGGAAGTGTCAGCCAATTAAGAGACAGGGAGACACCGGGAGCGCCGTCTGATTGGCTGAGCGCCCCTGATGCTGGAGAGCTCAGTCAAGCATGAACCGCATCCCTTAGATGTAGCATCCTCAGTACCAGAGTGTGGATATGTCATTTCATTTCAAACTCTTATTCATCACGGTGCTGCTTTGGTACATTATGTATGTAATACTACTGGTCATGCATATATTCATGCAGTGAGGAATTGATATTTAAGGATTGATCATTTAAAATTACTTTAGAGAACAAGGTAAGACTAATCCATGTAAATTGTGATGCTGCTTACATATATAAAAAAACATTGCAACATGTTAAAATGCTTAATCCTATTATAAACATGCACGAATTGTCTCATTTACATTAAATACATTCGTTTTTTAAATAATACAAATAATAGAACGTTAAGCGTTCTAATAAAAACTGGATAATGGAGATGGCTATAGTTTAGCGCCACACTGCCGTTTAGCGGACATATCGTGTTATTGCAAGCACAACGTTTCCGATTGAAACATTAAATGAGCTCCAGTTCATCTACAACTAATGAGAAGAATTTGTGGACGTGCAATCAGAATCAACTTAATGATCCGTTCCAGCACTCACCGGCCATTAACCTGATGTAGGGCGTCGAAATGACACATTAAATACTCGACAATATGTATTTGTGCCCATCACATTGGTGGTTAGTGGATTACGGAAGTTTCCGTGAAACAATTAAGTGTGTTCCCGAGACATACTGGTATAAATATCTCGAATATTCAACTCTGGTCTCTCTTTGCGCATCATTAAAATGAGGTTGTAGAATCGAACTGCATTTATGGCGCGAACGGTGCCTGTTTCCCGCCTCAGAAATAAAAATAAAAATGGCAATTTTAAAATCATATTTAAAGTAATAAAAATGTCAGATATGAAGTCGTATTTAAAAAAACAACATTAATAATGAGATATAATTTAATATTGGGAAGTCAGTCTATAGTAGGCTACTCTCTCTCAGGGTGCAATTGCTCAATTTTTCCTTTTTTTTTTTTTTTGAAAAGGGCGAGTCAGAAATAGCGAACCCGATTGCATGTTTGACAGTTTTACAACAACTGACAATAGCTTGTTTAGCACCTTTTACTTCTGAAATAAGTTCAACAATCAGTCAGGTCTTCTTAAAATAAAATAAAAATGCTAAATTAGGCATTAATGTGGATTTAATAGGGCACAAATAAAAATCAGAGGGCTGACTTTTTCTTCTTAGTACCTGGTATGTGTCCATACGTTGCCCCCGGACTCCATTTTGTATGTTCTATTGTGACATCATAAATTAGAATGCTGATATATCTCAGAATGCGGTAGAATTCAAATGCCTCTTTCAAAATACTTTGCAGCAAGGATGAACAACGTGATCCAAACTCAAGCCAAAGAATCCCTGCTGCTGTTGTAAACTCCTTTTAAATTTCAAACAATGTCTGTTAGTAACGTTTTGAAAGGCATGGGCTACAAGTTCATAGCTGAGATTGGTGAAGGCAGTTTTTCCCAAGTCAAACTCGCCACTTCACAGAAGCACCACTGTAACGTGGCCATCAAAATTGTGGACCGTGTAAAGGCCCCTAAGGATTTTGTCCAGAAGTTTCTCCCAAGGGAACTGGCGATTCTGAGAAGAGTAAATCATGACCACATTGTGCAAATGCACGAGTTAATTGAGGTGGCTGGTAAACGACTTTGTATTGTGATGGAAGCTGCCGAAAAAGATCTACTTCAGAAGATACATGAAGTTAAACGCATCTCAGAAGACCAAAGCAAAAACCTGTTCTCTCAGATGGTCAGTGCCATCAACTACCTCCATCAGATGGACATCATCCATCGGGACCTAAAGTGTGAAAACATACTGCTGACAGCCGAAGAACAAGTTAAGATCACAGACTTTGGTTTTGCCCGCTGTGTTCAAGACCCTTCAGAGCTCAGCGAGACCTTCTGTGGTTCTGCAGCCTACACTCCACCAGAAGTCATCATGGGAATGCCGTATGACCCAAAGAAGTATGACATATGGAGCCTCGGGGTGATTCTGTACGTCATGGTGACTGGATCGATGCCATATGATGATACCAACTTGAGGCGACTTCACCGTCTTCAACGAAAGTCTTTGGTTTTTTCAGATGACGCCGGTGTTCAGGAACCATGCCAGGTCTTCATCCGTACTCTGCTCCAGTTCAATCCTTCCACACGTCCAACCATTCAGCAGGTGGCAGAACATCCGTGGATGTAGAAGGGAAAAAGCTAAAGCACACAAGCTAATAAAACAGTGTGCAAATGCAAAGAAACACAGTGTTACAAATCCATTCAGTTGGGAGAGTTTGGATTATCCTAATATTTGAATCCCAGTCAAGACTGAGGAAAACGATCAGTTTTGGGACAGTCTGAGGCAGAATAGCAATAGATTAATGGAGAAACTATCAAATGAATTACTCAAAGTAGTGGTTGAAAGATGTGGGTCTTTGTAATGGCCCATGATAATACAGTTATCTACAGAGCAAGGTAACCGAAGAGCAAAGTAATAAAATTTTATCTGCAGCAATTAAGATGTATACAAAATTGCAACTTATATTGCATTTTTATTTCAACATATTGTAAACGTATAGGCCTACTTAATAGTTACCAGTTAAAATGTAATTTATTTAATAATATTTTTAATAGACTTTAAAATACTATATATATATATATGTATATATATATATAACAAAAAAATGCTGAAAATACAAAAAATATATATTGTGGGACGCTATTTTAATATTAACATATCTTGATTCTGTTAATAAAAATAATTTGAATTAGGGGACTTCAAATGGGGGAAAAGAGAGCCACAGATACATTTTAATGGAAAATACACTCATGTTGTTCTAAACCCACATGGTATTTTAAAAAAAAAAGAATCTTTATAACATGAAATTAGATGATTTTCATGGCATCTTTGTAACTTGAACCTTACTGGTCACTATGAATTTGTATGGCTACAGACGCAGGAATATAAAAAAAATGAATTTCAATCACATTTGGAACAACAGGAGAATTGCCCTTTTTATTTTGTTCTTTAAAAACTTATTCCTATATCCCTCACACCCTCATTTTCATTCATATCAAATTAACATGTCCACCCTGACCAAAGGCCATTTCACACTCCATCAAACACTCAAAAGTTTATTAAACTCAAATTAGATCCTAATAAAAAATTCAAAAAAACTCAAAATACACTTACACACCAGATGAAACAGGTTAAAATTAGTTTTTATTATAATTAACTGAGAGTAGAAACAGATGAAAAAAAAGTATTTTTTTGTGTAAATTTTTTACAATTCTTAAGAGAGATGCTCCACAATAAACGACAGCAGCATCTCAGGGGAAATGGAATGGTGTTAGTTGTCAGCAGCAGGCAGTAGTCAGAACAGCAGTTGGGGGGGTGGGGGGGTGGTTGGGGGGTTGTTCGGTGTCCGAAACGCTCCACAGGCATTCAAGATCACTGAACGGATCATCTCGAGAAAAGGGTAAGCAAATCGACTGAAGCAGAACTGACTCGACGTGTTCATGGACTGCGATGACAAAGGAGCATATAGCTGTCATATATAACATACATAACTGTTTAGCTAAAATACCAAGCGTACTGTTAGCAAACCATATCAGGTGAAAGGAAAATAAGAGACGGTAAAAATAACATGACCATCACCTAACAGGTAGGACTCAATTTAGCTAAGATTGTGTTCTACATTCAATAAGCAGTAATGCTCTCAACCCAAACATTTCCTTTAAGGAAAGTTCAAGCAGTGACTTAAGCGGCACGACTTCCAACAGGATCTAAAATGGTAGACAGGACATGAATGAACTGTGGATTAGACAAAAAAAAATTGCATTTAACATCCTAAATACAGTCCAATCTTAAATTCACAAGGCTTTGAAACTATTTGGGAAGGAGCTAATGGGATATCCTTCATCTAAAGTGACATTTATAAATAACACAACATCCAAATATTACCTAGATGCCGTTACAAGAAAGCCTATGGGGGAGCACATCACAATGGTAACTAAAAGCGTAACATCAATTGTTTCTGAAAAAAAAGCTACCATCAGGCTCATCTGATAAACAAATTGCTCAAACATGAAGGTCTAGTAGTAGTCCTGTTTTGGCTGCTGCTTCTTGTTAGTTACGTCCATCTCCGTAACCATCCCTGATGCACAATTCTTAGATAAATGTCTTTTATAAGCTTACAAAGAAAAAAAGAAACAACCCAAAGTATTCAAAAAAAACACACTACACCAGATGTATAACCACCTCAACAGTATAACAATTCTTTAAACTTCTAGCCTTTAAAAAAGGCCATTTTGAAAAGGGTGGAATGAGTCCACAGTGAAGCTAAAAAACAAAAATCAATGTATTGACATCAAATACACAAACATACACTCCCATATCTGTTCAAGAGACGCTGTGGGTCGGAAAACGTAGCTGAAGCTGTGTAGATGGTCCACAAAAAGATCATAAAACAATCCCTGGCATCACGCAAGAACTCTACGGTCCTGTGTCCTCCACTTCCTGTGGGGAAAAGTGTCCATGAGCCTCTGGAAACGTCATACAAAGGCTTTAGTTTCACATAATGAAGCAATTACTCCGCCTGGAGGGCCGGGAATTGAGAGTTGTGGGTGATGTGTATTAGATCACTAAAGCCCATTGGGTAATGGAGGGATTCAGTAGATAGATACAAAAGGCCTGTAGAAAAGGTCCTTTATCTCCTGGATTTCTGATCACGGTACAGTTCTCCTCTAGGACGCTTGTTGGGCTAAGGGGTATTACCTTAGACTGTACAACGAAGGGTCTCAGAACAGAGAAATAGAGAGAATACAATAATTTTTAAATGTTTTATTACAACGGCTGGTTGTCTGATACTGATAACCGACCAAATGTCCAAAAAGACAGGATTATAATTCAGAGAAATTTGAGAGCGATTTAATCAGGGCATTATTTCCATGTGTTTGCCGTTTGGGAAATGGAGCGGGAAGGGATCATGTCCAAGAGGTACTCTCGCTGACGGTCCACCGGAGATGATGTCCTGTGCACAGACAGACTGGGGTTGACATAAGCCATGGTGACACCTGTCAGGGGAGAATGTAAAGTGGTTACCGATTTTGAAAGAATGACCAAGTACATTTCTAAAAGATCTGAAGTGTTAATAGCCTGCCCTACATTTCAAGCTAAATTAACTGACTTTTTAAAACAAGGTTGCAAAGTAACAGGGTTGATGGTATCAGGACTGACAGTTTGATATTTCACCAACAATTACTAGCCTTATGGCAATGGTCATGACACTACAAGGTGTTTTTAGAAGAAGAAAAAAATAGTGCAAAAGTGGTGGAACTATGATGTCCCTTCCGGTTCCATCATCCCAGAATCAATGTTTTTTTTTAATGGCATTTTGGTTAAATCCCAGTTACACCACACTCGTGATTTTTTTAAGCCGTTACTTTTCTTTAAAAAAGACGGTTGCTAACAAGTTGCTAAATTGGACTAGAGGCGCTGAGACATTCAACGTCATCACACCAAATATTAATTTACAGTATTTTCCCGCTATAGTATTTGTAATACAATTCATTTTAGAATAACCAATGAATAGTTTCCCGCATTTTATATTGTTGTTTGACAATGTTTTTTTTGCTTTGTCCCGAAATGCAACAAGGCTTCGGATGGGACATGCTCGTTTTATCACAGCTGATGCGGAGACTCTGGGTTCGTACCATAAGCTAAACTCATATTACGTTTATTACATGTAAACACCACATTTACCGGCTTTACGTGGTGAAAGTGAAATTTTAATGATGCATAGTGCTTAAAGCCAAGTTAAAGTTAAATGTTTACGGCCACATGAAACTGTTAGAAAGCATATAGATTGAGGATTTCCTAGAAGCAAGGATACTATAACATTTTGTGTAACCACCCTAACACAATGAGCTGAAATGTGGTGCTTAGTTAACTAAAATAAGTTTAATCTTACCATATACAAAAACTTGCTCACTCTGCTGTTATTTAAAAGATTGAATATGCGGCGATATGTTTTAATTCATATTAATCAATAAATTATCGACTTTTAATGCATCTTATTTCGAAATTTACAGACATACGTGCTTTCATATGTCCTTCTGTTATGATTATTTCATTTATTCACTATACTATTTATTACTAATGTTTCATTTCAGTTTTAGTTTGGGTCTAGTTTTGTATTTATTCCAGTTTATATCAGAGGTGGAAAGTAACGAATTACATTTACCCGCGTTACTGTAATTGAGTAGCTTTTTTGTGTACTTGTACTTTTTTAAGTAATTTTTTTAATCTGTAATTTTACTTTTACTTAAGTATATTTTGTGTGAAGTATTGTACTTCGCTACATTTTAAAACACATTCGTTACTGAGTAAAAAAAAAAAATCGCTCCGTGGAAACAACTGCAGCAAATAATGGGCAGAAGAAGAAACTGGCGCTAAAATCACAAGAAAGATGCAGACGGACAAGACAGGCGTTAATGGTGCAGCTCCAGCTGAAAACCAGACCCCGTCATATTCTGCTGAAGTTGAACTCGAAGGAAATAAGTGAACCCCTGGCCATATTCATGCTCTATTATGCAGTGTAAGCTGTGTTTGCCTCGGGAGACCGAACTAGCAGCTTATAACATCTCGACATCAACCATACAAGCATGTAGAGGTAACGTAAGGTAAATACTTACATCATTGCATTGGTGGTTAAAATGAAGCTTTGACGGTTTAACAAAAGGTTTTGCACAAATGAGCCAAAAAGACAGTGGTGCAGGGTGTGCAATATCATCTGAGATAATATAGTAATTGATGTTTTAACGATGTGCGATTTGACATTATCAGTATTTTGCCAAAAACCAAACAAATCACTCTAAACAGTGTGCCGTGAAATCTAGTAACGTTAGATTAGACTAATCCGCGAGCATCTGGAGTGCTTTCTTTCACTGCGTGATTCAGTGTTAAAATGTGTTTAGAATGATCACAAAATTGAAGATATAGAAGCAGAAAATGTATATATTTATATAATTTAATATAGTAAGTCAACATCACATGAAGAATGCCGTTTTTCTCAAAAAAAATCACCATGATTACATAGTTTTGCTTTTTACAACAGTTCAAAAAACAAGAAGTTAATTAAGAGACTTGCGTTTTAGACACCATATTGCCTGTTTTTGCTCTATTTCGACAACAAAAATTATTCCAAACATAGCCACCATACACAGTTTTGCGTCTCTGACTCTGAGCAATGATGTGTTTTGTTCCTGAATGAATTAACCGTTTAAATGATTCCGTTCAATCGCAATGATTCACTTATGAGTGACTTGCTGACACCTACTGGTGGTTCTAATTTAACATTTAAAGTATCTTTTTATTTTTGTATTTCAAATGACTATTTAACATTTGTGATCCTGGCATGGAGCACAAAACCAGTCTTAAGTTGCTGGGGTATATTTGTAGCAATAGCCAACAATAAATTTTATGGGTCAAAATTATACATTTTTCTTTTATGCCAAAAATCATTAGCATATTAAGTAAAGATCATGTTCCATTAATATATTTTGTAAATTTCCTACTGTAAATATATCAAAACTAAGAGCTTAATTTGAACAACTTTAAAGGAGATTTTCTCAATATTTGGATTTTTTGCACCCTCAGATTCCAGATTTTCAAATATTGTCCGATCATAAACCATACATCAATGGAAATATGATTTATTCAGCTTTCAAATGATGTATAAATCGCAATTTAGGAAAACGGACCCTTATGGTTTTGTGGTTCAGGGTCACATTTTATGTCTTATTTATCAAAACATTATTTCTGCATTTGTAACTGAGGCTAAATGCATTCAATGTCAGTGTGTAAATACATCTACGCCACTTCAGATGAAGCTTCTGCGTTTCCTCTGCATTGCAAAGATGAATTTTGTTGATACTGATTTAATTTCCCTGGTAACAGCCTAAATGTGTTATTATTCTAAATAACTGATTCCTTTAATTAAAAACACCTAGTTTGAGATTTATAGGCCTATCCCAGGTGTGTCAAACTCAGTTCCTGGAGGGCCACAGCCCTAAAGAGTTTAGTTCCAACCCTGCTCCAACACACACACCATGTAGTTTTCAAATAAGCCTAAATGATTAGTTTAGCTGTATCAGATGTGTTTAATTAGGGTAATATCTACACTGTGTAGGGCTGTGCCCCTCCAGGTACTGAGTTTGACATCTTTGGTCGATCCCATTTTTTCTTCCCTCCCATTGTTAAAATGTAACTAAGTAATTTTTACTCTGAGTAAATTTTAAATGAGCTACTTTTTACTTTTACTTGAGTATATTTTTAGACTGGTACTTTTACTTGTACTTAAGTAAAATTTCAGTAATGTAATGGTACTTTTACTTGAGTAGAATATTTTTGTACTCTTTCCACCTCAGGTTTATATGAAACGGTTCATGTAGCATGGATTCTAATTCATATACAGTGTAAATCATTTTCACTGAACATGTTAAAAATAAGTTTGAGAAAGTTGTCGGGAGCGCGGTGCTGGTGACGTTGAAGGCGAGCGACCGTGGTGCAGTAGTTCATTTACAGCCTAAGTATAGCTTTTCAGTTCTGGCGCTTTTATTTAGGCTTCAAAATTCGTCAAAGTTAAATTATTTTATGAAGATTATCTTGATGGACAAAACGTGTAAGTTTCATGAACTATGATTGAACACAGAGCTTATTTTTGTGATAATCCAAAAGCCTATGGAAAAATCCTATTTGCTTTTTGTCGAGGGAACCAGTTTCTTGCTAGCAGCCGATCAACCTATAGAGTGATGTCATACAGTGGGGCAAATAAGTATTTGATACACTGCCGATTTTTCAAGGTTTCCAACTTACAAAGAATGGAGAGATCTGTAATTTTCATCGTAGGTACACCTCAACTAGGGATGGGTCACATTTTTCGAATATTCGATTAGTCGATTTAATTATAGAATATCGATTAGGTTGTGCGATTATTTTCTAAAGGTGTACCAGGGCTTGACAATAAAGACTGTCCGATGGCGTGAAGGACGCTCGGATTTGTCACTTGCCAGATCGGGCCACTGCAGCGTCGTCACGAAATTGTATCATTTGCATGCGTTTTTAAGCCTTGTTTGTTTAAAAATGTAAGCGATTAAAAAGGATTTGGGCGCGAAAGACAACTCCTTTCAGTACATGCGCATTGTGTTCTGTTCTGTGTGAACAGCGCGAGCCGCTTGAATGGGCAAATACATGAAGTATGTCAAACTACCCCTCTTGGAAAGTAACTTTAGCAATAATTCATCTATATTGAATTGATATACTGGAGTACAGATGCACCGATCAACAGGATATTTGTTTGTTTTATTTTAGAGCATCTTCTGTTCCGTGCTTGCACACAAACTGCACTGTCGGCACTCGGGCGCGGCACACATACATAGTGTGTACACAATACATACACACACACTATGTGTGAGCGCTAACCACGCCGGAGAACAGAACTTCTGATACGTGCAGGCTGATTGCGTGAACAATAGACCTGTTAAGCAATATATTGTGAGAGGGCCGTTTGCTACAGCGTCCCAAACCACTCAAAATAATAAACCACAAAGTTAACAAAACGATGCACGAGAGTGCTTCTCTGTCGCCTTCATGCTCTGTTTCCCACTTATGAAGCGGTAACGTACTCCTTGTATTATCAAATTATTTTGTATCAAATTATTCGTTTTTTGTTGAAAGAATAATGTAATATTCCACTGGTTGATAACCATAAATATTTATATGCAAAATATTTGTGTTGTTTTTCGTGTTAAATGTGAGGAATGACAGGTTGGATGCCACACTTATTTTATTGGCAGAGTATACAGGTGTAATTTTCACTTTAACTTCAGGCAATGTAACATGATTTTATGATCGTAATAGATAGAGAGATAGAGATAGAAAGAGAGAGATAGAGATAGAGAGAGAGATAGAGAGAGAGATAGAGAGAGAGATAGAGAGAGAGATAGAGAGAGAGAGAGAGAGGGGCACGGGCTCTGGTCGGACTCAGGCGGAGAATTATGAGAAGCTGCAGGGCTCTATATTATTCCCTCGTTTCAATTAAAAGTTCCCTGCACTAATTGTGAGCAGATTGCACTCACGTCTTTTCCCGAGCATGTGAACTAGGGCTGCACGATATATTGCATGCGAAAGTCATGCGCATCTCGTCAGTAAAGACGGTTCTGTGATTAGCCGTAAATCTCCATCACCTGTTTTCAAATGGAGCTGCATTTAATATACAAAGCCGTAGATCACTGACAAGCTACGCAATTCGCGCTCAGAATCGCAGATGAATCGCATGCGATAGTGAACGTGAGATCGCGTAGCTTGTCAGTGAACTACGGCTCTGTGTATTAAATGCCGCTTCATTCACTCTACACATTCGTTCCCTTGTTTCAATTCAAAGTTCACCAAACTAATTGTGAACACTCCCGTCTTCTTCCCGAGCATGTTAATTTAATATATATATATGAAATAGGTTATTGTTATGAAGACAGACGTTAAAATTAATGTTCACATAATAAGTGCCGTCATTCAGGCGGTTCACAAATTATGTTTTAGCGTGTAATATGTTTTAAGAATGATATTCTGTTTAACGAGCAATATGTTTTACGCCTAATATTCATTGATGCATTAATCAAATTTAAGATTTTCTTTTTAATAATATGAATGTTCATGGTCATTTTTAAAATAGAAATGTCCTAGCCTTATGAGCAGTTGATAATCGGCGGACTGTTCTGTTAATAAATACCGTCATTAGGTTATGTTATATTAATATGTTTCAGCAATCATACTTTACAACCATTGATTTTCTTGGGTTAAGATAGACTATTCTCTAATTAAACAGTTTGTTATCATACAGATTGAAAGCCTGGATGGTCTCTCTCCCCCTCTCTCTCTGTTTGTTTGTTTGTGTGTGTGTGCATGTGTATGTGTGTGTGCGTGGGTGGATGGGTACATGCGCGGGAGGGGTGCGATTTTCGAATAGTAATCGAATACTACCCAGCGATTATCGAATAATACTTTTGCTTAAAATGCCCATCCCTAACCTCAACTGTGAAAGACAGAATCTAAAAAAAAATCCAGAAAATCACATAGTATGATTTTCAAATAATTAATTTCCATTTTATTGCATGAAATAAGTATTTTATGCAATAGAAAAATAGAACTTAATATTTTTTACAGAAACCTTTGTTTACTATTACAGAGGTCAGATGTTTCCTGTAGTTCTTGACCAGGTTTGCACTCACTGCAGCAGGGATTTTGGTCCACTCCTCCATACAGGTCTTCTCCAGATCTTTCATGTTCTGGGGCTGTCGCTGGGCAACACAGAGTTTTAGCTCCCTCCATAGATTTTCTATTGGGTTCAGGTCTGGAGACTGGCTAGGCCACTCCAGGACCTTGAAATGCTTCTTACGGAGCCACTCTTTAGATGCCCTTGCTGTGTGTTTGGGGTCATTGTCATGTTGGAAGACCCAGCCACGACCCATCTTCAATGCACTTACTGAGGGAAGGAGGTTGTTGGCCAAAATCTTGCGATACATTGGCCCATCCATCCTCCACTCAATACGGTGCAGTCGTCCTGTCCCCTTTGCAGAAAAGCACCCCCAAAGCATGATGCCCCCCCCATGCTTCACGGTTGGGATGGTGTTCTTGGGATGGTACTCGTCCTTCTTCCTCCAAACACGGCGAGAAGAGTTTAAACCAAAAAGTACCACATGACCTTCTCCCATGCCTCTGGATCATCCAGATGGTCTTTGGCAAACTTCAAACGGGCCTGGATGTGTGCTGGCTTGAGCTGGGGGACCTTGTGCGGTTTTAATCCATGATGGTGTAGTGCGTTACTAATGGTAACCGTTGAGACTGTGGTCCCAGCTCTCTTCAGGTCATTGACCAGGTCCTTCCGTGTAGTTCTAGGCTGATCCCTCACCTTTCTCAGGATCATTGATACTCCCCACTAGCCGAGATCTTGCATGGAGCCCCAGCCCGAGGGAGATTGACAGTCATCTTGAATTTCTTCCATTTTCTAATAATTGCGCCAACAGTTGTTGCCTTCTCTGTTTGCCTATTGTCCTGTAGCCCATCCCAGGCTTATGCAGGTCTACAATTTTGTCCCTAGTGTCCTTAGACAGCTCTTTGGTCTTGCCTACAGTGGAGAGGTTGGAGTTTGATTGATTGAGTGTGTGAACAGATGTCTTTTATACAGGTAACGAGTTCAAACAGGTGCAATTAATACAGGTAATGAGTGGAGGATAGGAGGGCTTCTTAAAGACAAACTAACAGGTCTGTGAGAGCCAGAATTCTTGCTGGTTGGTAGGTGATCAAATACTTATTTCATGCAATAAAATGGAAGGTAATTATTTAAAAAGCATACAATGTTATTTTCAGGATTTTCTTGTTAAAGATTTTGTCTCTCACAGTTGAGGTGTACCTATGAGGAAAATTACAGATCTCTCTGTAAAAACTTGAAAAATCGGCAGTGTATAAAATACTTATTTGCCCCACTGTAGTTCCCCCACTCTATTACTTATTTAAAAAGTTTACTATGACAAAATCATGACAACAGGAGTTGAAGATTAAGATTGTCTGCTTCTGACATACCTAATAATACAAGTAAATATATTTTAGTACAGTAAAGAAATAATTACTTTTTTACTTTCTTTGAAAAGTAGAAAGTATTATGCCATTTGACTGTTTTAAGTAATAGAATGCTACATTTTTATAATTTATAATGGTAACAGAGTTGGCAATTTAGGATTGTTCCCTTCTTACACATCTAAGAATGTAAGAAAAAGTTACAAAAAAGAGATATTTAATTGTCCATGAAGAGTTTGAAAAGATGATATTATAACTTGTTAATTGACTTTAATTCAACTAATTAAAATGCTATACTATTAATCAGTTTTTTAATTTAGTTATAATGGTAACAGGGTTGATAAATTAGTGATAAAAGAAAAGAGGTTTTAATTTATTAATTAAGAGTGGATCTCTTGTGATGGTTTTTGATTAATTGAATCGTACTAAATAAAAATAAATACAAAATGATGATGGTAACAGGGTTGACAATTTAAAACTGACTGCTTCTTAAAGGGGGGTGCAATGCTGTTTCACGCATTCAGAGTTGATTACACTGTTAAAGATTTGAATTCTCATGCTAACTGACAAAGTAAAAAAATTTAATAAAAATGTGGACGTATAACAAGAGTATTTATGTCCCAAAAATCTTACTTCCGGGTTCGTACAAGTTTCAGAGAGTTTTTTTCGATAGTGGCCCTTCATGACGTAAACGAAGGTGGAACTCCTTATATGGGCATTTCTCCCGGAAGAATGCGCCCGTGCAGGCATCGACCAGAGCGAGAGCAAAAGTGAGCCCATCAACGCACTTCATCTGGCAGCGCTGCATGGGACTCGCTCGGGAAGAATGTCTCCAAAGAAATGTGTTTTGGTTGTGAGGATAAGATAACCTTGTTCAGCTTCCCGAAGAACCCGGCGTTATGTAAACAGCGGATGCAGTTTGTGTTTTCGGGGCAGCAACGGAGTGTCTCAACGTGTGTTTGTTGATGAAGGTTTTATAAACAAGGCCCAGTTCGATGCTGGATTTGCACATCGTTTGATACTGAAAGATGGAGCAGTCACAGTTATAAAAGATTTCAGTCATGATTCAGAACTGCAGACGGTAATTGAAACGGCATCAAATGTCTGATTTGTTGGCGACCGGCGCAAGTGCTCATCACTCTTTAGTTCCGCCCACAACGCGCCTCCTGGAGTTTTGCCCCCTTTAAATACCTATGGTAATGTGTAATAGTACTGAGTATTAAAAAAATATGTATTTTAATTTAGTTGAGAGATATTGACAAGTGTTATGACTGGAATAGTACAACATTTTAATAATCAATAGTTATAACGGTAACAGGGTTGGTAATTTGAGATTATCCCATTCTTATCCACCTAATAATATAAGATACAGTGATAAAGCGCTTGTTCTTGTAGTTGTTCAATAATAGTTGAAAGGCAGCAGTGCTATTGCAAACAGGAACAAGTATACTACATAAACATTTCCTGTTCAGCGCATTATTTGAACGGACCTTGCTTTTCCGGTGAGCATAAGTGGAAAGCAGAACGCACAATCATAGAGCGGAATGTTGAGCTGCTAGAAGGAGAGTGAAACTTGTGCACTGAACACTGCTGGGCGATGTGGCGCGACATTTTCAATGCCATTTAATTGATTAGATGTTAATTTATTAAAATTGTGTACTATCCCAATCATAAATAGATCTCCGACACCCTGTGTTTAATAAAATATAGAGAGTAAACTATTTTCTGGAAAACTGGGAAACCCAATGCTGGAACAGGCCAAAACTCAATTCAACTAACTTTTAAAAATAAATTATACAGGGTTTTTGTTGATGTGTTTAGAAAAATGTTTTTGAATAAGCATTTTTGCATGTTAGCCTTTTGAAGTCAATCAGCGTAATAAATACACTAAAACAAAATATGTACAGACACAGGAAAAGAAGAGCTAGGAAAGGTGCAGACTGTTTTTTTCATTAAGTAGGCATCATCTACCTGCGGTGCCGCTGTTCTGCTTCCTCCAGGTATTGGTGGTGGGGTTTCTGTTGCTGGTGCCCTTTTCCCCTGCCCTCACGACATGCTTACCTGGCCTGCTGACCAGCGTGGCGGCCGTGACGGCATTCTGGAGCTGGGAGGAAGTGGAGAAGCTGCGGCTCACCCCGCGTGCGCCTGCACTCACTGCCTGCTGTATGCTACGGGACAGCTGGCCTGGAGTCTGAGGAGAAAAACCATGCTATAGTCAGAAAACACCGTGTCTGGGACAAAAGCAACCAAGACGGGAGTGTCCATTACCTGCTTGATGGTGTGGTACCTTCCGACCGACATCCCCCTGTTGGTCTGCTGGGTCAGCGACATGCTCAGCTGCTTATACTGTGGCGACACCAGCACATGATCGGATTTAATCACCGGCGAGCATGAGGAAGAAGAAGATGTGGTGGTGGTCTTGGAGACGGGCGAGGCGGCCTGCTGCAGGATGCGCTGCTCGATCTCTTGCTCCTGCTGCAGAGCTTTGACGAAGGCACCCTTCAGGCGGCTAGTGTGCTCAGCCTTCAGGGCCTTCTTCTGGTTGGAGCTCATGCACTGCTCACAGAGGATGGAGCCATTGCTCTTCTCCTGCCTCCAGCGAGAGGTGAAGTCCGTCTGGCACTGGGCGCAAGTAAAGGGCTCCTTGGGTGACGGGGTAGATGCAGACTCTGTCTGCGGCTGCTTACCTGGAAAGAAAGCAATAAACGTTAGCATGTAAAGTGTAATATTTCGTAAATACGCACTATTAGGGTGTACCCACTTTTAGCCAGTGTATCTAGCAGATTCTGGACCACCATTTCCAGCCCCACCAGGTAGATGAACTCATTATTAGCTGCCGAGGGCAGGAAATTGAGCTCTGGTGCTGGAGGTTTAGGTGGCGGTATGTCAAGAAGGGTTTTCTCCAGCTGTTTCCGTAACGCAAGCTTGGCGGCGGCCTGTCGACTGGCAGGAGACTCATTGGCGCTGCTGCCCATACCAGACTGAGAGCTCTTCAAACCGGTGGAAGAGGCCTGTACAAGGAAAAACATCATGCAAGTTCACAACAGCTTCTACTTAGCAGTCAGACAAACACAGATGTGATATGTAAAATATCTTTCATTAGTATAAGCATTTCTTAGTTTATAAAACCTCTTGATTCACTGCTTACATCGCAAACTAAATTCAATTTATATGTTAATTATACAAAATGTACATTAAGTATGATAGCAACTACAACTAGTTACTTAAACACAATAGTAGTATTAATATAAATATATTATAATACAAAAATTGTCATACCCTCGCATATAAAAATACTACACCTATATAATATCAATTAATTATCTAATAATACAATATGCATAATACAGCTGCTGTTCCTAGTTAATAAGCATGAGATAACGAATATTATATAATATATTATATATTATATAATTTATCATTTATAACAGTTATGATGGTAACAGGGTTGACTATTAGTGATAAAAAGAGACAAATACTTGTCCATGGAAAATAGAAAGGATGATGTCATATGATGGTTTTTTACAACCAGAATTTTACAACACACCATTTTGGCAACAGGGTTGACAATTTAAGGTTGTCCGATTCACACCTTACACACCTAATAATATAAGATAAAGTTATTTTAAAAAGTTAATAATCCTATAAATGGAATAATATCAAAGTGTATAACTACTAGAGGTGTAACGGTTCACAAAATTCACTGTTCGGTTCGATAGATACAGTGGTGTCGCAGTTCGATACGTTTTCGACACAGCTAAACGAATGAAATGGCAGATAAATTTCTTTCATTTGTACCATTTTTTTTTTTACTTTGAACAATGATGGAACTTGACCCATCTTCTGGGGTGTCTTATCAGCTTGTAAAACAAAAACACCTCCGGTTTGAAGTATTCCAGCTGATGTAGCCTATTGTCATGTAGCAGATCTTTACCAATGAGTTTCCAATAAGTTTAAATTGAAGTTCACTAGAGATGCACAGAGTACAATTTTCTTGGCAGATTCCGATTTTTTTGTAAGTGTGACCTGCCGATACCGATTTTTGCCTATTCCAATTTTCTTTCTAAGAACTATAGTTGACAGCATATGCAAACAAAACTATATGCAAATTTCAACAATTTTTTTTTTACATAAATTATTAAACATTACATATCCCCCAATCTGGACTGAGTTACAGATTTTCTCTCACTTAAACAACTCTCAAAATAAAGTGCTCTGTGAATGGAAAGAGGAAGAAATAGTTAACTTAAAAAGAGTTGCTTTATGTAACAAAACATGTTTACAAATGGTAATTTCTTTCCCCTAACCCAGGGGTCGGCAACCCGCACCTAACGAGCTGCATGCGGCTCTTTCATCCCTCTGCGGTGGCTGAAAGTGTGTTAAAGTAGAGGTTTTCAAGGGCCAATGTGAGTAAATCTATATTTAAACTAAAAGAGAAAAGATAGTCGCATCGTTTTGGATACGTTTTATTTGTATCCAAAACAATGTGAACATCACGGAGCACTGAACACTCTCACGCACTCGGTTTCATTCATTCTCGAAGCCAGAGGGCGCTCTCGCACAGAAAGTCCCTCTATGGCTGTAGTGAAGCTGAATAACAAGCATAACATTTAACTGGTGTAACGTGAAGACGATATGGTTTATGTGTTTTTCAAGACTTCTCCAGGTAATAAATATGAATATACAGTGGTAATTGACAGCATTAATTACAGTACAGAAGCTATACAATATGTGACCCTGGACCACAAAACCAGTCTTAAGTGTCAATTTTTCAAAATTAAGATTTATACTTCATCTGAAAGCTGAATAAACAAGCTTTTATCTAAAAATTGTGGAATCTAAGGGTGCAAAAAAATCTAAATTCTAAATCTAAGTTTTGATATATTTACGATACAAAATATCTTTATAGAACATGATCTTTATTTAATATCCTAATGATTTTTGGCATAAAAGATAAATCAATAATTTTGACCCATATAATGTATTGTTGGCTTTTGCTACAAACATACTCCAGTGACAATCAATACTGATTGTACAATCATAACCATATGATGTTATTATTGTCCAGCAGTATATTTAATTTCTTAGCCAATGAAAAGTAAGAGATAATATTTGTTTTGTCAATTGTTATATTACTACTACATTTGACATTTCTGCCCCCCTCACTTCTGAAATGATTGCTATTCCTCTGCCCTGTAACATAACTGAATATAAAACTTTAGCTATATGCCGTGTTATCTTTATTTGGGCATCAAATATTTTGTATCTCCTCGTGAATTTTATTCGGTAGGAAAGGGGCCAAAGTGGCCCTTTTGACGTTGAAGGTTGCAGATCCCTGCCCTAACCTTATTAAACGTGTCATCTTTCACATCAATATCTTTGTTTCAATTAATTAAGTTAGCATAATAAGAAACTGTAGAGTTGTTACCATTTAAAAGAAATTAGTATTAACAAACTATCTTTCCACTGCTGAGGAAACAGAAGCTGCATCTGAAGTGGTATTAGATGCATTTACACAGACATTTTAATGAAGCTGAGCTGCCATAAATGCATTTACACTGGAACATTTCAAATGCATAAATAATTTTATAAGATTAATGTTTTACATATTTTTTTTAAACATACAAATAAATGTTGAAAAAATGCAATGATACTTTTAAATATGACTAAACCACCAGTAGGTGGCTTTTAATGAGCGAGTCATGAGCAAAAGCAGTCAGTATTTTGTCTAAAATCGAAGTCACTTAATTTGAACTTGTTTATTGAAATACTATTGTATAAAATCAGTTACAATGCAGTCGTGTTGATATTGATATTCAGGGCAACATGGTCGTATAATGTTGCAAATATCTTTTTTTTTCTACCACAGTATGAATCTATACATTTTGAGTTACTTTGTGTGTGCAGTCTCTCTCACACACTCACTCAGGCTGTTCAAGCCTCATCTGGCACGACATAAATGCATTATCAATCGCCGTTTACACTGAATGCCATTAAAATTAGAATTATTCTCACGCGAAACGACATATATACTCGCGACTGTGATATCTACTGTGATTGTGTGCGTGGCTGTGACGCCTCTGCCTGCGCCGCTGGCAATAAAAGGATCGGCTCGGAATCGGCAAGCCGTGAGCCTGACCGGCCGGTCACCGATCCAGGCCGGTCATGTGAGAAATCAGCCGATTCTGATCACTGGCCGGTCAATCGGTGCATCTCTAATTTTCACCTTTCATGGGCATTTTTTACCTTTACAAAGCTATTTGTACCACCTTTGTATACCACCTTTTGAGTCCGTTTTTTTACATTTAACCAGTCAATAAGATATTTGGGCTGCTACCAAGCAAATGTAGTCCGTATTGACAAAATGCATCTTTTTAATGCAGAGGAAACATAGAAGTTGCATCTGAATGGCATTTAGATGCTTTTGAGTCAAAGACTAAAAAGGGTTTTTAGCATAAAAACAATAAGTGTAATACAGCTTTAAATTGTTGTTGTCTCAAAACCAAAGAGATATTCTTTATCAAAGTTAAGATTCTGCCACACTCTCTAAACGGCTCATTCAAACATGCCCCCACATGTATACATCACGATGTGGAAATATTTGCGTAATGCCGCCCAAATGTTCACGCAATGGAACAAGGCATGGTTTCAGTAACTGCAGTAGTGTTAATGCAGTCATGTCAGGGAGAAGCTGTGTGTTTCTATTTGAAAGCAAAAGCACTTTATTTGGCCTTCCGAAGGTAGATGAATTCAGGAATCATTAAAGGGTTAGTTCACCCAAAAATGAAAATTAGTCTGTGTTTTACTCGCCTACGAAGCATCTGAGGTGTATGTGACTTTCTTCTTTCAGACAAATCCAATCGAAGTTATATTAAAAATTGTCCTGGCCCCTCCAAGACTTACAATGGGACTAAACGGGTGTTAGCTGGATCGTGTTCAGAAGACTTGATATAAAGTATGCGCACTGTAATAAAACGTCCCTTACACAGCTCCGGGGGGTGAATAAAAATCCCCTGTAGCAAATTCATGCGTTTTTGAAGGATAAATATCCATATTTCAAATGTAATAAACACTTCTCTGTTGTAAACTATATTTTTCATTTATAATGAAATTATTGAATAAATAATTAAAGCAGTAGTCCGATAAGTAACGGTTATGTTACAGGGTGATGTTCAGCTTGAAGAATTGTATTAATTTAAATGTATTAAATTAAAAGTATTAAATGTAGAAATGTTGAACATGTTGTTAAATGCTTTAAATGTTTTGTTTTTGAAGCCACTTGGCAAACCTTCGTAAAAAAATAACTGAAAAAGTATACTTTTCCATGAAAACACAACTTCAGTTATTGTGCAACAGAACATTCAAAACACGCACACAAGATGAAATGCAGATATAGAATTTCACAAAATACACCTTGCTTATCAGGCCCATGAAAGCACACAAAAGATGAAATGCACTTAAAGAACACTTTCTAAAATTAAAATAGACCTAAACTGCAGGGAAATGCAGTTTATTAAAACGTCTGTCAATCTTCACAGGATTTTAGAATTTGCTTTTAGAATCATTAGTTTAGACAAACTATTGTTTAGCCGATTACCAAATTACCAAAGTGCATTCTGGGTTGAGCGAGTGGTTCTGAGCGTATTGAGCGGGATCTTCAGAAATGCGCTCTCCGCTCTGAAGGAAATATGACCACGCCGCTCACATGCTCTGGTGCCGAACCGAACGGTTCAATACGAATACGTGTATCGTTACACCCCTAATAACTACTTATAATAATTTGTTACATTGGGTACTCAAAGCGCTTTACATGTAAGGGGGGGAATCTCCTCATCCACCACCAGTGTGCAGCATCCACCTGGATGATGCGATGGCAGCCATAGTGCGCCAGAACGCCCACCACACACCAGCTTATTGGTGGAGAGGAGACAGTGAAGCAGCCAGTGATGGTCAGAGGCCAGTGGGCAAATTTGGGATTTTTAATGACCACAGTTTAACGTCTCATATGAAAGACAGTGTTTTTTTTTTACAGTATAGTGTCTCATCACTATACTGGGCCGTTAGGACCCACACAGACCACAGGGTGAGCCCTTGCTGGTCTCACTAACACCTCTTCCAGAAGCAACCTAGTTTTCCCAGGAGGTCTCCCATCTAGGTACTGACCAGCTCAACCCTGCTTAGCTTCAGTGGGAAACCAGTCTTGGGCTGCAGGGTGATATGACTGCTGGCTGACTTATAACTATTAAGTATTAGGTAACACTTTATAATAACTGCACACTATGAATCGTTAGGTAAGCATTAGTAAATAGTCAATTTATCCTTTATAAAGCATTGTTCCAGCATTAATAGGCATTAGTAAGCAGTTTATAAATACAGCTATAAATGCCTTGTGTTTGAGCATATCTATATTTTAATAATTGTATTTTCATACTTTATTAACAATAAATGTATTATTTCTAAATTGTTACATTTACAAACCAGTTATTTATGAGTTGTCAGTGGTTCATAAGATCATTTAGAAAGTGTAAGTAAATGATTAATAAACTATTTAAATTAACATTTATAAATCTTACTATTTATACATGATAATAGTGGCTCAGTGTGTTAATAAATGCTTTATTAACACATATTCATACATTGTAAAGCATTGTAAAGACTATTCATACATTGTAAAGCATTTACAAAGCAGATTTAAAGGCTCAGTTATCTTCCAAACAGAAAAGTTAAACAAACAAAACACAGAGGTATACAGAACTCAGACATATTTTTTTTAAGGTGCAAAAAATGAAACCGTACACTTTTATTTTTTTTCTATGAAAGTTTCGTCCCTCTGTGTTTTGTTTATTTTTTCTGTTAGGAAGATAACGGAGCCTTTAAATCTCCTTTGTAATAGATATGCCTTATAAATAAAGAACACGGCATTTTAAACTGCATACTAATGACTATTAATGTTGGGACAATGCTTTATAAAGGATGAACTGACCATTTACTAATGCTTACCTAATGACTCATAGCATGAAGTTATTATAAAGTGTTACCAAGTATTATTAATAATACAATTTAAAAACTAAAATAGCACAAATTATTATAAAAAATGGTTTACAGTAGCTAAACATTTTAATAATATCAATATTATATTATGACATGTATAACAAGTTATAAAAATTACAATAATATATTTTGATATGATTTGTTTACTTATAACTTTAAAATATAAGTTACAGTAGCTTTAATTGTATATTTACATTATATTTAAAAAAATTGTATAATATATATACGTTCTAAATACTATAATATTATTTTTAAACACTCAGCGTTATAAATACTTTTACTGCATCAAATACTATTATTGAAATAACCATTGTAGATATATAAACAGAATATCGTATATAACAAGTAAATGACAGTGACCTGTGAGACCAGGATGTTTGCATTGGCTAAACTGGCCACACGGATCAGGCCCTGCTGAATGATCCTCTGGCCCTGCACCTGTACGGTGGGTACGGAGGTGCGTGAGCCCAGCAGCAGAGGAGGAGGGCCAGAACCCGAGTGCTGCTGCCGTAGGGTCGCAATCTGCTGCGGGGTCACAGTGATGGGCTAACACACAAATGTCAGAGAAAAACGATTTGTATAAAAAGTACAATTCTTTTACGGGTCATCAAGCCACAGCAGTACATACCTGGGACCCTCTGACTAAGGTTGGCATGACTACGGTATTATGGGAGCCGTGCTTGGAGACCTGCGCTCCACCTCGAACTAGAGGAGGAGGAATGACTGTCCCTGAGTTTCGGTTGGAGACCTGAAATCAAAACATGTGTTTAAGTTTTAATTAGGGATGTAATGATTAACTTAACAGTTGAAAATCGATTCAAATATGTGACTATTCAAATCGGTTGAGATGCTAAACAAATAGCAATTCAATTAGGGGTAGGCGTTTATATGAATGTATATCTGAGGGGAACTTTATTTAGAAAAGTTTAGATGGTATTTTTTATTTTTATTTTGCCTCTGTATAGAGCATATTAAAGTTCATACGTGCAGCACTGCTTTGTTTACAGCGGAAACCAAGGAAAGGCTTTAAGCGCCACCTGCTGGCAGAGAGTGAATCTGCATCTCATTCAGCTCGTCTGCTGTTGCTTAAATATAATTTAGATAAAAAACTGCTCATGTATGCAGCATCTTTGTTTAGATCATGATTAAAATGTGGTGGTTTCCTCTCATTTTTAATGGAAAGAGAGCACATACAAAGCATTTTGTTTATATGAAGAGATTTATTTTATTTTATTCCATTTATTACTTATTTGATTTGGGGTTCGTTTTAAAATTTCAGTTTAGTTTTGTTATTTACATTTACATTATACTTTATATTATTCACTGAACAAAATTATAAACGCAACACTTGTTTTTTGCCCCCATTTTTCATGAGCTGAACTCAAAGATCTAAGATTTTTTCTATGTACACAAAAGGCCTATTTCTCTCAAATATTATTCACAAATATGTCTAAATCTGTGTTAGTGAGCACTTCTCATTTGCCGAGATAATCCATCCACCTCACAGGTGTGGCATATCAAGATGCTGATTAGGCAGCATGATTATTGCACAGGTGTGCCTTAGGCTGGCCACAATAAAAGGCTTCTAATAATTTTGTTCAGTATATTTACAATTTGTTATTTAGCAGACACTTTTATCCAAAGCGACTTACAAATTAGGACAATAGAAGCGATCAAACCAACAAAACAGCAATGATATGCAAGTGCTATATTATTGTGTTATATTTCAATTTTACAAAGAGACATGAAGCATTTTGTCCAAGCAATAATAAAAGCAATACAATTTATAATTTATCCAATTTATAATTTGTCTTAAAACTCATGTTGTTAAAAAAATCGTGAATCGAATCGTGAGTTGAGTGAATCGTTATTTCGCTAGTTCTATTAGCTCTTCACATTTCAACTTTTATACAATTTTAGGAACATGCAATGAACTCAACAGCACTGACCCTGAATATTATTGTTTTATTCATTTCTGATTTTTTTATTTGATTATTATATTATTAAGGGGTTTTCACACAAAATTTTATAAAAAATGTCAATTATTTGATCTTATAGTAGCAGTAGTAATAATAATAATAATAATATAATTAAATAAATAATGTAAAACTAAAGAATTTTATAATGGAGCTTACTAAAAGGTTTTATACAACATTTTTAATTAGATTAAAATGAGTAACAATAAAAACGTGTTCATTCATTATTTGTTTATAATACCAAAGGTTTTTACACAAAACTGGATTAAAAAAAGAAAACATTTGTCATCTCATTTTATGAATAATAATAATATGATTAATTAATTCCTGTTTTTCATTCATTCATAATTCCAAAGTTATTTTTTTATACATAAGACTGGATTAAAAATGCCAAATATTTTCTTTAGAACTTTTATCTCATAGTAGTAGTAGTAGCAGTACCAATAATACTATTATTATTATTAATAATAATAATAATAATATATTTCGATTGTTTATTAGTTTATAACCAGTCTATTACATAGAACTGGATTAAAAAATGCAAAATATTATCTTTACACATTTTATCTAATAATAATAATAATAATAATAGTAGTAGTTCCAGTCCTACTACTACTATTATTAAACATACAAATGCTTATCTATCTATCTATCTATCATATCTATTCATCAATTTTTTATTATTATTAGAATAATTGTTATAATAAATCACATTTTGTTTCCTTATTCATTACCTATAATAATTACATAGTACTGGACACATGCTGATTTAAACATGCACCATCGTGAGGTCATGTGCATTGTAGTGTACTACTGTTTGAAAAGTTTAGCATAGTTTGACACATTTTCACTGACCTGTAGGGGTCCTTTAGTGGACGAGATGCTACCCCTGACGAGAGGTGGTGGAGCAGCCACAGAATTGGTTGACTGCAATACAGAAGGGGTCAGTGTCAGGTCAGATTGAACTTCAAGCATCTTTATTGTTGAATCTGACAACCCGATTCGTTGCATTTTTTACCTTTTGCACAGCATCTTTTTGGGTCTGACTGTGTCTGAGTTTCTTCAGCAAGACGAGTTTGGCCTCCTGAAGACGCAGTTCTTCCTGCAGCTGTTTGATGAGGTGCTCACGTTCAGCCGGGCTGCTTTTCTGCAAGTGACAATGGACAAGAACAATCACGCTAGTAAGTGAACAGTAGATCTGATGCATTTTTATATCAAGTGCAAATGATCTGTAGATATAATGCCCTGAGAAGTCACATTACCATTAGCATCTCAGTGTCCGTCTTCTTATAACTGTAGCTGACCCCATTCATACAAGGACTAGAGGGTTCATTGTCAGACAGAACAATGACATCATCTGGCGTTGGAGGTCGCTCTTTCTTTATGTCACTGAGAGACAGATAGAAGAAAACATGAGCAATTGCTAAAAACACATTGATTAAGATACACGGTCTCTTTAAATGCTGGAATAATTATAATTGCATATTACTCATATTACTTCTGTAGTAATAGTAATAATACGTTTATTTATATAGCGCCTTTCAAATACCAAAGAACACTTTACATAAAGGTAAATAAAAAAATAAAATAAAATAAAAACAAGAACAGAAAGAAAAAAAAACAAGAGTACACAAATGAACAACCAAGCAGCAGACATGGATGCAATAATATGCATTATACAGATAAGTTACAAAAAACAAAGCATAAAATTCAAGCAAGCAATTAATTAAGAAAACATTGTAAATAAGAGTTTTGAGGGCGGTTTTAAAGGTCTGGAGTGCGGAGATAACACTGAGACATTGTGGTATAGGTGCTAACTCTAGACTAACTGGTTGCACTGGTGCGCCTAACTTTTTTTCTTAGGTGCATTTGGCCTCGGCTAAACCAGCTGGCCACACTCTCTCTAGCATCAAACTCTTCCAGACTTGGCCCCTCTACACTGATTCTTATCAGATCTTCCACTGTGTCTGAATCTGAATGAAGGGATGCTCTAGTGCAGTTCAGATAATACACAACATAAGACAAGACAAAGACAATTCCTGTGCTGTGATTTCTTCTATATTTGCATGTAAACTCAAAGAAGCAATAATATCTGTTTACGCTCACTGAACAGAGCAGATGCAGAGAAAGAGCTGCGTGCGCGCTAATCTCGCGCCGTTGCGGAAATCACACAGACACTCTGAGAGACTTGCTAAAGTTTGTCCAAGAAGTCGCTAGATTTGCCACTAGTCGCTTTTTTGAAAGAAAAAAAGTCGCTATGGGGGTCTAAAAAGGCGCTAAATCTCGCTAAGTTGGCAACACTGCGGGCATCTCTACTACTCACCTCTCTCTCTGTCTGACTGCAGCAGCACACGTGACGCATTTGTAAACATACACACACGTACAGGAATATCTGGACCACGGTCAATCAGAGGGGGGGTCCACCCTTCACTATCTCTGATTGGTTTAGACCACGATATGAGCCTAATGTGTGTCTGTTGTTGAACAGCATGGAGACTTTCAGAGTCACGGAGACCTTTTTTTTTTCTCAAACGGCTGGTCGCACAGGTTGCACCATTGAGAAATTAGGTGCGACCAAATTGGTTGCACTCTAGAGCCCTGAAAACAATAATCTTAAACTGAATACGATAGGTGACAGGGAGCCAACGTAATTGCTGTAAAACCGGAGTGATGTGGGCAGATTTTTTAGGTCTGAATTTTGTTGTTTTTTATATTTTTGTTTATTAACATCAGAATTGTTTTATAAATTATGGAATTTTCCAAGATATATATACACAGGACAAAACGTACTGATTTAAACATGCGACAATGATTTGTACTGATTTAAATGTTTAGCATTTACAATAGTATATATACACTTATGTGACCATGAACCACAAAACCAGTCATAGGTCGCTTTAAGTTCGTTTTTTTTTAATCCTATTAATAATTTCCATTTAAAAATGATAGGGCTATAACGATTAAGCGACATTATCGCCAACGTTCATCTGAAAAATCTTGCATGCGTTGGTTTCATTTAGCACCTTCACACATGCTTCCTCCCGAGAATAATGTGACCTGTACTGACAAAACGAGTCGAGCAAATATGAAAAAAAATATATATTTTTATTTTTTTTCACATTCTCCATTAAAAGACCTTCAAAATTTATGTGACAAAAAAAATGACTGCTACACCCGTTTAAAGTCAATCTAGAGTCAGCAAGGTTGATGAGAAAGATTACATTTTTCCTCCAGTTCTTTTCTTATTAATAATTAGGCTACATATTAATGATCACAATAAAGCAGTTTTTTATTTTATCTTTCCTATTATAAATAAGAACAGATGCCCAAACAAAACAGTATAGGAACGAAGAAACAAATAATGCATTACCTTTAGCCTATCATTTTACATCTAAACAAAAGCATCCATATAGCCTACGAAAAACTAATTATAAATTTAAAAATCACTTCAGTGAGTTCATTACAAATAAATGTATTATTAAAACTACAAAAGCAGTTAAATTAAGTGCTACGAGTGATTCCCTCTTTTATTGATAGATAACATTGAGACAGACGCCTACTGTAATGCACAAATCATACAAATCAGATGTTTTTCTCCATCAGTTCCCAAGTGATCATTTAAGACAGAACAGATTGCGTTTGCAGGAATACTGAAATACTGTAATTCTGTGTATTTATCAGGATCGCGCGCTGTGAGAAGCGCCGTTATGCGTGCTCTTCATCGCAATAAGCAAGCGGAGAAAAGGTAGTCATCTCAGAAAATAAATAATTAAAGATACTTTCAAATGTTTACTTACTATTCGGAGCTTTGGGATAGCTAAACGAGGGCTTAATATATATATATTTTTTTTTTTAAACCTCAAATGTTACATTTGTCACTTTTTTTCTGCCTGTAGTTCAAAATAGTCTGTGCGCATTATTTGCCAGCATGGGTCCCATAATAACGCCATTAAACCACGGAGAAGTACCAAATTGTCAAGTTTTAATGATGAAAGTTACAGAATGCGATGCCTCAGAAAATCCGATCTGCCTGTTTACATGACAGTCACATATCCAATTTATTTCCACGTATGAATAAGCCCTGAATCCGATTTCGCTATATCCAAATGCAATGCGTTTTTTTTCCTGTTTACACTGTCATAGAACAGATCCGATCTGTCTCACATATGAGCAAAGAAATCGGAATTGAGTAACATTTAACTGACAGTGTAAACGGGGCCTTAGACACAAAGACATGTTCTTTGTGAACGGCCAGTAAGAACCTAGAGTAAATACACATGTAGAGTGACAGGACAAGATCAATGAGATGGTGCCATGCTTTTCTCTTAATCAGCAGTGTTCTATTTGCATACATTCATTTAGAACGTTTGTTTACAGGAGATGCAATTTATTATTTTCTACTTTTCACATTGCATTATTTAAAATAATATACATTTACAAGAAAGTTATTTTGAATGACAATATTTTTTTATATATTTAGTGTGCAAGAGAGGCTGGTTATTTTCTATTTTTGACATGGTACGGTCTTTGCAAAAAAGTTATTTTCAATTGCTTTTTTTGGTAAACTTGCTAAAACTGAAATGTTACTTTTTCCATAATACGTTTTCATTTCAAGCAAGTTTTGATAAAAAAATGGGCCTACTAAAGTCCCATTGCTCCTCACCTAATGCTGCATTTTCTGCACTGCCCACTAGAGGTCATCCTAAGACCGCTGATTGCGCATTTTGTCCTTAAACACTTTAAGGAGTTACTCTTCAAGAAAGTGCCACAAGTAGTATCAGAAAGTCTCACAACACAAAAACACAATACATAAGCGGCTCCTAATGCAAATCAGCTCTAACAAGAGAAATATGAGAGCAGTGTCGTGTTGACGTGTCTAAAGGACAGTAGTGCTGTACCCAGATGGGTCTACGGCCCCTCGTGAGGGACGGAGGAGGAGGGGGGATGGGATGGCTAAGCGGCCAGGCTATTGTGTGTACTCAGTCCTCAACTTTCACTGCAGACGGGTCGCTCGCATATCAACAAAGACACCCGCTTTCATGCTCCTACTCCGGCCGCTGGTGGGTTCATGAGGGGAGTGTCAGAGAGGGCTGCTGGGAAATCTGCTAGAGGCCTTTTGCTGCTTATAGGATAAGGGTCAAATACTAAACGCAATAACACTTATCAATAGTGAAATTAGCTTTTGGGAGCAACTGTAGCAGCTACTTTTTAAAACAATGCAAGTCATGTTTGCTCACTGACACAACAAAAATAGTTGTTAAATGTGTTGCTCTGGTTTTATAGGTTGTTGTTAAGGCATTGCCAGGTGGTTTCTAGGATTTTCCGAGTAGATAAATATGGTCCAAGTCTAAAGAGTTTTGTCCAAAATCACTCTGGTCCATAGAAAATGTTAAAGTGCTTACAATTCTTACAATGCAACTTTGTAAGTTTTATCACCCACTAAATAAAAAATTGTAATCGCGCTTGCACCAAGAAGTAAAACAGGTTAAAATCTAAAGAGTTTATTCCCAAAATCATATTTGTTCATTTAAATCCAGGCAGAGATGGGCGATATACCAGTAGACCCGATTAACATGTAGAGATTTTAGACTATTGTCTCTATCGTGGTTACAAGCTCACATGACGTCACTGTACTTTCGTGGTCACGAAAATGTATCGTTTGCACAGGTTAAGCATTGCGGTTATTTTACGCCGTTGAAATGCAATCAGCAGCAAAAGAGAACTGATTTCGCTATGTGCGTGCTGTCTGTTATTCCAGTTAAATCTCTCACTGTTCTTGACAAAATCACTTTTGTAACTTAAAAATAACTATTTAATTTACACAGTGAAGAACATAAAGTGATGTTATGCATATTATTAATTTATATAATGTAGCATTTCATATATATTTGTTATATTGTAGTTTTTTGTCCTATTGCTTGTAATTGGTTTCGTATTCTTATTTAATCACTGACAGTTTACTTGTCTTCAGTGAGCAAGAGATATTTTGTTGGTTTTTAATTTAAGCTAGTTATTAGTTTTTTGTGAAATTGACACTGGTGACAAGAATTATGAAGTTTCTATGGTATCAAATTTTATATATCAAAGACTTCATTTAAAGCAAAAATAACTATATTGTGATTTATATTGTTACTGTGAAATAAAACACTCATATTCTGATTGAAGTTCCTTTGTACCAAGTGTTTATCATTCTGATTGCCTCAAGTATACAAAAAAATGGCACATTCCCCAACAACTATGGTATCATTTTCTTCAAGCAGCAGATGAAATGAGGAAATGAGGTACATTTTCTGAATGCACGGCCCTTTCAAGTAAATGGGCAGGAAGAAGCACCACTTATCCCTGGACGGCACTTAAGCTTCCTTAAAAAGCAAACTGGCCAATTAAATGCATCCATTGAAACATAGCATGTCCAAGTTTACAGGAATCACTAGCCACTAAATGCAGGTTCTTCTAATGTGCACAACCAGAACTTTGCCAGAATTGACTTTATATCACTTCCTGTGTATTAACCAGCATCAACAAGATCACATGATGCAAGCATTTCCCTCTAGTCACATGACTCACACCCTCCCTTTTCTTTAACTGTTCCTGCCAGTGTGGAAACCATGGCAACGGCCAGCTCAAACCAGTTTGTGACATAGGCCTCATTTTGCAAAGTCAGGCAGGGTTCAGGTGCGACGGAAAACACTTTGGACTTCTTTCTTTTTTTTTTCAAGCAGGGCAGAGAGCCACTCGAGAGGAGACTGACATGCTGAGCAAGCACATATTTGAGTGTGGTCTTTGGGAAAAGTTGTGCGTATGACGGTCGTGTTTGTAGAGTGTGACATCTTTCAACTCAACTTTCTACCCCTCCCCCTTTCCGCATGGCATAAGGCCACCTCCTTTGTTCTTTACCATGAGCTCCACTGTTTCATCACGACTTCTGTTTGTCTTTTACATTAATCGTGTATTCACAAATAGGAACTGTCTTCAGTTTATCATGCAATCAGTTTAACATCCAAACAACATCTCATTATGAGACTAAGTGTCAAGGTAAATAACCACCATTTGAAACTTTCTTTTGTATTTCAAGATCGATTTAAAAGAATCATCAAAATTAAAAGAATCTCTTGACTAGCAACCACCCAGCAACTTAACAATAAACCACTAAGAACAGCTCAGGCCTTAGCAACCAAACTACAAATGCCATGGGAAGTTTTATAAAAAAAAAATACACAAAACATCTAGTTTTGTATTTTTTCTACTACTATTGAGGCATTAGGGGAGAACGGAGAGAAAATAAAAAGGTTAATGTGCAATTATGATAATATTAACACTTTACAGTACAGCTTAATTTAACATTCAAGTTAACTACACTAATAAATTAAAGTTGCATAAAATAAAAATGTCATGCATTATGAATGAACACTAAATAAACAATGAAGATATAATAATTAATTATATATATTTAGATCACACATATGCTATCCATAATGTATGCATTACACTGATATGCAAATCAGCATATTAGAATGATTTCTGAAGGATCACGTGGCACTAAAGACTGGAGTGATGATGCTGAAAATAAAGAATGTGACCCTCTCTGTGAAAACCCAGCTAAAGTATTTTTTTTTGTGATTTGCTGTTTTCTACAAAAAATCATCCGCCATATGGTAAAGAACATTCTGTGAAAATGTAACCTTTATATCTTTAATATTGACTGAGTAAGGTGTCAAAGATTTAAATTATAGTGAAATTAATGGTAGAAATCAAACGTTGATGCTTGTTTTCTCCTATTTAGATTTTGAGACTTTAGCCTGGAATTCACAGAGAAGGTCACATATTTTAAAATATATCTTTATAGAAAATCGTAATTTTAAATTGCAATAATTTTTCACAAATAGCACTTATTTCACAAATTCTTACTGTATTTTTAATCAAATATATGCAGCCTTAGGGCTGAGACGATAACCGCATTACAGCTTCACCGCGGTAATAAGATGCCGACCGCGGTGTTGAGGTCATCACGGCACTTTTTTTCGCGAGACCTGACCAGATTTCTTGCAACGTGGGAATAAAACACGGTAACGGTCGGTAACTCTGGTGTAATTTGAACGGGAGAGAGCAGTCTAACAATATCCCGTTCACGACATCCTTTCAGAACAGCATGTGCTTTTTTACTCCCTCTTATCCCTCACACATGGACCAGTGCTTCTGTGTAGTGATCGACCAAAGATTTTTTATAACCGATACTGATTATTTATACATTTATGTACCCGATAACCGATATGCATAACCGATATTTATTTACTGTTATAAAGTGAAGTCCATTCTTCGATATCCGATAATGGTAAAATGCTTAAATATAGGGAACAATATCGGTAAACCGACATATCGGTCGATCTCTACTTCTGTGTCATGTATTTTACTGCGCACAATGCGCAGCATGTGCATAACGGCCCTCAGACAGAACAAGCGGGCTGTCGATGAGTAGGGCCGGCGTGTGCATATAAGCGAGCTAGGCAGTCGCCTGAGCGGTAACACAGTCAGGGCAAAAGGACAGATATTTTTAGTTTATCTTTTGGGCATTCGTTATCGCCGCTTAGTTATTCTACATCTTAATTAACTTTGCTTTATAGTAATACTGCTCCCGCGCTGCCCCAACTGAGCACGGGAGCAGTATTACTATAAAGCAAAGTAATACTGCTCCCGCGCTGCCCCAACTGAGCATCATCAATAGGCTACTCTACATGCAAAACATCATAATAAGGCTGAAACGATTCATCGAGTAAGTAATTTTCGGCAGCCGAAAATATATGCCGCACCGCCCCGCCCAGCAGTGATCAGGTTCCCCTCTCCCTCAGCCGTCATCACTGCACTGCGTGACGCTCTGCTCTGTCATTCTGTTTAGTTACCGCTCATGCTCACCGGAAAAGCAGAGTCCGCTCAAATAACGTGCCGACAAGAAATGTCTATGTAACGTTAGTATACTGGTTGCTCATTGCAGTAGAGCTGCGACATGCAGTACAGCTGATCTGGGCAACGCTTGTCAAATCTCCCTCACTGATCTGCTCACCGCTATGCTCTGCTCACATTCGCTGATAATACATGCTTACTTGGTGCCTTTACACAAAATAATTTCTATTCATTTCCCACTCATATTACGATCATATCTCTGTATGAATGGATGAACAGAGATGCGCGTTTTCCTTTACCACACACACTGAAGCACGCGTGACGTCTCAATGAGGCCATAAACACACGAACAACAATCTCCAGAACTACTCTGAGAGTCACTTCATGAGCGTTTCATTTGAGTAAAACTATCCTCATATCATATACACAGAAATGTAAAGGTGTTCATGGCAACCAGTCAAAATAAAAGTCAGTTTTTTTGAAGAAATATTTGTTCAGCAGAATGTACATATGACTACTACTGCAATTATGAAAACTTTATTGTTTTTAAAGAATGATCACACAACATTTCCAAAATGTTTTAATTTTAATAGTAAATTCCCTTTATTTGCCAATTATAATTTTTTTTTCAAAAATGTAAAGATAAATGAAATTTATGTTTTATGCCTTCATTTGATAACCAGATACATAACAGAATTTTTGAGGAAAAATAACACATTTAATGAGGCTATTAAAAAAAAAAATTACAATAAAACATTAGGTGAGAGAAAATAAAACAACTTTATAATTGTCATTTTCTTCAATCATATAATTATTATAACACCTAAAATACATTGCATGTAAAAAGTGTTGAATGGTGTACATTGTGTGCACATGATCAGGATGGTACCACCTCCACCTCCGCCTCAGAGAAAGGAAAAACCCTGTTTTTTTTTGTTGTTTTTTTATATAGGTTTGTTTCGTTTAATCTATAAAACAGTAAACTATTTTATGCAAAGCAAACCAAGTCACCTAAACGAGCCACATCAGTGTTTTTGCGACTATTACATTTTTGATTTTTACTTCTAAAATGCTTGTTAAACGAATTTAAATATATGTTGCATACACGTTTAAACGGTGAAATATGTTGTATTAAGACTTGTATTTGACGAAAATAAAGGCATTAAGACAAAAAAAAAACAACAACAACAACAAGCTAAAACAAAACGAAACCAACAGCAACTAAATAATATAATCAAATTAATACTTTTCTGATCAATCTCAGCATACTTTAATTTTGTGTCGCTAGGGGTTTGCATCAATAAGTTTAAATTAAAATGTCTTTGGTCTGTGCTCTGTTTTGTTAATTCTGCTAAACTTTAATTACTAAAACTCAAATTAAAACGCAAATTAACCTGTATAGGGTAGAAAACTTCACAAAATAAAAACTATTGGTTATTTTACTAGTGGTTATTTATTATTTATTTTACATTGAAGTAGGGGGAAAAAATAATAAATCATAAAACATGCCCGTGTCTGCTTTTATTTTAATTGTAGTTGTGTCAATAAACAAATTATCCAATCTTTCACTTGCATCTTTAAATTGGTATTTGAGTGAAGTGGGGACGGCACGGCAGGGTTTTGCCTAGAGCCCCGTCGATGAGTGACCGAGCAGAATAAGGATGAAGCAAAGTGTGGATGCACTGTCCTTGAAGGATGTTCAACCCACGTCAGGCGAGTCTGACACGGGATATTCTTCGAAGTGATGATAAATTGTTTGGTTTCATGAAAAAGAGATTTCATTTTGCAATGTCTAAGCCAATGGTTTAGTTCATATTTTGCATAGAAATTTAAATGACACGACTTTTTTCCTCTGCAACACTTTTCCTACTGTGTTGACAGCAAAATGTTAAACAAATTTGTATTTTAACAAGATAAATAAAAAAGAACAAATATGCTATTTTTACATTTTTGTACAAACTGGCCTACATTACTATAATTTTTTTCTCTCTCTGCGACACTTATTATTATGTTGTTGACAAAATGTAAAACTAATTTGATTCTGGACAAGATTAATAAAATAGCCTACAATAAAATACCTTTTGTGCAGACTTAATTTTTATTTGTTATCTCTTTCAGTAGAGGAAATTTAATTGAGAGATTCTGGAAACGAGATATATTTCGCGGGAACGGTTGGGTCAGGAAGAAAAAAAGCCTCTTTTATTTTGCACAATTAAAAGGTTATTATAAATGTAGCCTAACGAATCGTCAAATAATATTAATTACATCCTAATTTGCCGTTACAACCTATCCGTTTCAACAAACACAGTTGTCAACAAGTTGCGTTTGGACAAGTGCGTTTATATCCACGGATTCTTACCCGAAAAACAATGTCTAAAGAAATAGGAATCGAAGTTTAGCACAAATCACCAGAACAAAGCACGGGGCATGTTAAACTCGGCTTGTTGTTTCTGCAGCTTGCTCAGGTTGTTATTCTTTTAATAATTTGTTGTACAAAGAATGGCTTACAAATGATGACAAAGACTGTTCTATAGTAATATTCGTGCTCGTGCTTATGCAGTGAGAGTAGGCTCTACCCATGAAGCGCTCCTGCTGAAAGTGCCTCTCTTCACGTGATCAGTGAAATCTGACTCCTGCTACAATGTGCTGTGGCTCTGCAGCGCGCAGAAGCAGACGCTTTGGAGCAGCAGACCATACACTTGCACAAGTGCGACCACGTAATTTTTTTTTACGAGGGGGGCGGGGGGGCATGCGATTAACCGCCAAACCGCGATATTTGTTGCTGCTTCACCGCGGTAAGAAAAATTCCAATACCGTCACAGCCCTATGCAGCCTTTGGTGATTGTAGATTTTTCACACGCAAAAAAATACACCTTTAAACTTTTGGATGGGTCTGAATGTTTACGATTAATCTAGATTAAAGTTTTTAGTTCATGGTACTTAATTAATGTTATTTAATTAAGCACTACTGTTAATTTTTTTTAACTGTAGATATTTGTGGATGCAAACATCTTTCATACACTTCATCCTTTATCTGTGCATCACTAAACTTAATCTGAAAGTTAGTATACATGCTTTGGTTCCTGCATGGTCTCTGATTTAATGCAGTCTTATCGTTTTATTTTTCAGTGTCGGTATTTAAAACCACCAAGCTAAACATAAATCGTACACATGGTAATTAATCATGGCCTCAAGTTTTTAAAACCAGCAAAGCAAAGCACCACCACAGTGAGCTCAGGAACTTCTCCTTTGCATCTACTTGAGACCTTGCATTTAGCAGATGCTTTATATTCAGAGCTACGAGCACAAAGTCTCAGCGGAGCAAGGTGAGGTTAAGTGCCCTCAACAAACATAAAAGCGAACCAGCAGGACCAAGATCACACTAATTCTACAGTTCACTACTACCAAAGATCAACAATTGAGTTATTTCATTTAAAAGGAGGCTTGGGGAAAAAAAAAAAATGTGATTATGTTCAGCCTGTGACCTACCTCTTAGATGTGCTCATGTCCACAGGCTCATCGCTGGTTTGCACCTCCACCTTGATGGTGGCCTTCACCTCCCCGGCCTGCAGGATGTTAGCCACCTTGTTGGCCTGTTCGCTTCTGTTCTTCAGTCCATCTACTACAGCTCCCAGCTCTCCTCTCTCCAGCTTGACCCTCTTCAAGTCGGCCTCCGAAGCAGGGGCATCTTGCTCCAGCGCCCGCTTTTGACTACGCGTCTGACGCACTGCGTCTTCTGACATCATCTCACCTGTAAAACAATAACAAAATGTCAATATAGTCAGGCATTTTCAGGCAGCTAGCAATATACAAGTTCTTTCTGGTTCTTGAATCTGATTGGCTGAGAGCTTTTTCCAGCGGTGCGATATTCTAGTGATAACAGAATTCTGTTTCACTGTATAACTTCACTTGCAGTAGCCTATTTCTCACAGCAAGCGTCATGGCGTATGCCCAAATCCACTATAATTTTATAAATAATACTATTTTTGGTGTCACAGAAGAGTTTTTTTGGTGAGAATGTATGCCTCGTGCCTATGGCCAAATCACAGCCGTACTGATATACAGCCATATCGCACTGCTATTCGTGTGATATTTCTCATGTATAGTTTAATTTGCCTGTAATGATAGACTTTGGAAATTAGTCAAGGTAGAGATCCTAAACAGGTTTGTTTTAGGTGGTGTTCACACAGGATCATTTGAAACCAGTAATATCAAATTGTCTAAAAACTGTCAGCTATCTTTACTATATCAGCTATATTTACTTTGGACTGGATATATACTTTGGACATCATGTGGCAACCTGAAACAATAACAAAATGAATTGCACCAGAGTAAAAAAAATAATTATAATTAATAATATTTATACAAAAATGGTTAAGTAAATAAAATATTAAAACTACTAAAAAACCAAAGCAAAGAAAAATCTGTTACAAGAAATTAAGTAGTATAAATAGTAAAATAATTTAAAAATAAAATAATACTACTAAAATATAACTTCATCATGATTTGTTGTGATGTGCTGCCATTGCTTCTTTTGAACAACTCAAGACTTCCCTTTATAGTTTGAGTGTTTCATTTCTAAATGTCTAATTCAACACACAAATCATTGCAGATGCCACAAACCATGTTTATCTCATCGACCCCATATTCAAAGAAGCCTGGATTTAACTATCGTTCTCGTTGTGTCGTTCTCTTTATAGTTTGAGGATGAGGGCATGCCATGCAATCAGTGCAAAGATGAAATTGCACTAATAGGCCTAGCCTATACTGTAGAGTTTGTTCGAACGCTCAGCCTTTACGTCAACGACACGACAAGATTCTCCTCCCTTACGAAACTCTAAACAATTAGCCTACTCGCATTTTACATGTTTTTTTGCGTTAATAGTTTCGGAACAGATCTGTGCCCCTTTTTTGGGTCACGACCCACTGTTTGAGAACTGCAGGTACATGATGAATGCACCTGTACAGGAAAGATTTTTAAAGCCACAGAATGGCATTTCTTAAAAGACAAACCACAGAAGCAAAGCTCACAAACAAGAAAAACAATCAAGAAGCCTTAATTGTGAGCTTTAAAACATGCATGCAAACATCATCAGCAGATCCATCATTCTGATACATCAAGACACATATGAGACGTGCCGACCTACCTGCCTTACATATGATATCAGCCATCTGATAGCAAGACAGCTGACTCAACACCCAGGCCTGCTCTCATCTGCCATGACATCACTGGGGCTTCACATGACCCTTCCCAAGATTCCATGGGACACAAAGCGTTTTCCCTGAAAACCAGTTTGAACCGGTCAGTGGACACAGCCGAGAGACTGAAGCAGGTTTTTAACCCCTTGAGAGACTGACTGGCAGCGAATGCGGCCACACAGACGCAGGAGTTTTGCCAGTGGGGGAAGGGCCACACGCATTCCAAAACACAAGTCTTTCAGAGATGAGGAGGAAGTGTCCGCCCCTTTGTTGCTCGCAAAATAACAACCGCCACAGCGGCCTTGACAATAAAAGGTAGTCAATAAACCAAATGAATAGACAATTGTAGCACATATGATCATGCAGATCCAAACACGCTTATGCTGCAGGATTTGAGAAGCTCGATTCTGAAGAGAAAGTTTCAGTGTCATTTGATCCATGTGATTCACTGTTTGATCCACTTTCCTTTTAGTTTGTGATTCTCAGATAAGGCTTTTTGGAGATTGCACTCACAACTTAAAAGGTAATGAAATATTTTACAGTAGAAACATATAAATCATGGAAATTATGAATTTAAGGCTCTTCCAAATCTGAAAGGCACAGTTTCCAATATTTCCAGGATTCTGAAGAGCATCAAATCGAAGTTTTCAAAGTTGTAAATAAAACAAAGATTAGCGGTATACGTTTTGCAAGAGAGTACTATTTCAGTTTTTCAGCTTCAAAATTGTTCTGTTTAATTCAATGTAATTTTTTGTAACTATTTGTGAAATTTACAAAAACTTTTGAGTGAAAATGGTTTCAAAGTATATCAAACAGCAATCATTTTTCGGTGTAACAAACTTTAAACAACCATTTAATTATCAATTAAATCAATTTAATTGTTTGCACTGGCCATTAATCAAATAATTATTAAATAATCTTAAATTAAATCATAATAAACCTGTAGTTAAATGACTATCACACAAGTAAATGACATTTACTTACAACACCATGGTATAAACGGCCACAACTTAAAACATTTTCATTGCACTAAAAAAGTCACAAGTATTTTCTCCAAGCAACTGTAATGATATCATTGTTTAATTAGTGACTTGGTGAGCAATAAGGTTTATGATCATTTATAGTTTTATTCAGCTCAGATACTTAGATACATTAAATTGATCAAAAGTGACCGTAAAGACATTTCTGTTACAAAAGATTTCTATTTTAAATAAATTGTGTTCTTTTGAACTGTATGATCATCAGAATCCTAAAAAAGGTATCAACAAGGTTTCCACAAAAAAATTAAACCGAACGATTTCAGATGATTTTTGACGATTTTCATTCTATTACACTAGATTGATTTCTGAAGTCTAGGGATGCAACAATACCATATTTTCAGAACTGATCCAATAATTCTGAGGATCGGCCAATACCGATCCAATCCGATACCAGCGCAGATTTTTCCATCATGCTCCTGAAGCGCTTACCAGATGGCAGTAGAATGAAAAGATGGTTACCAGGGTGATTTGAGTCCTTGATGATTTTAGCAGCTCTGCTTTTGCAGCGTTTGAGGTAGATGTCCTGCAGAGAGGGGAGAGCAGACCCTGAGATGTGCTCAGCTAAGCGCACGACTCTCTGCAGAGCTTTGCAGTCCTGATTTGAGGCATTTCCATGCCAAACTGAGATGCACTGAGTCAGAACACTTTCTATGGCCCCTGAATAGAAAGTTTTCAGGATAGCTGGTGAGACCCTGAATTTCCTCAGCTGTCGCAGATGCTACAGTCTTTGCCTGGCTTTCTTAACCTGTGTTTGAATGTGTGCAGTCCAAGTCAGGTCCTCTGAGATGTTTACACCGATGTACTTAAAGCTGCTCACCCTCTCCACAGAGGTCCCACTGATCATAAGAGGAGTGTAGGGCCGCTGCTGTCTCTTCCTGAAGTCTACAATCAGCTCTTTAGTTTTTCTCACGTTCAGAGAGAGACAGTTGTCCTGGCACCATGATGTAAGTCTCTCTACCTCATCCAAGCATGCGGTCTCATCATTGTTAGAAACTGGGCGATAGTCATTCAGGCAAGAGGGTTTACTGTTCTTAGGCACAGGGATGATGATAGATTTTTTAAAGGGGGTGTGGGAACCACAGAGCTAGCGAGGGACTCATTGAAGATGTAAACAAACCAGCAAGCTGATCAGCGCAGGATCTCAGAACGCGGCGAGTAATCCCATCAGGTCCGGCTGCTTTCCTGACGTTCACTCGCTTTAGTTCCCTCCGAACCTCGTCCTCCGACATGGTGATTACATGATCATCGCTGTTCTGTCTGCTGCTTCCTGACGCGCTGATCGGCAGAGTCACACAGCAGCCATTACATTCAAAGTGGCCATAGAAGGTGTTTAGCTCTTCGGCCAGCAACGGATCTGCTCTCACCTCTGCGGAGGAGTTATTTCCAGAGGAACATATGGTCTTCAGACCCTGCCACATGCGTCGAGAGTCAATGAGCTGAAAATGTGACTCAATTCTCTCCCTGTATCTGAGTTTGGCAGCTCTAACTGCCCGTCGGAGAGCATAGCACGATGCTTTGTACTCGCTCATGTTTCCTGACAAAAGACCGGCATTGTATGCGGCAGTGCGATGGTTAACCGCATCACGGATTGTTCTGTCCACCCATGGTTTTTGATTAGAGAATGTCCTTATTGTTACTGTTTCAGTGGCTTGCTCGGTTAGCGTATTGACAAAGCGTAATGCTACCTCCGTGAACTCGCTGACATCAGATGAACTCGCCCGGAACATGTCCCAGTCGACGTCATCAAGAGCCACCTGTAGCATAGCTTCAGAGTGGGAGGACCAGCGTGTCACTTCCCTCTCCACCGGCGTTTCCTGAACGATCCTTTGTTTATATTCCGGTGTGAGGGAAATGGCGGCATGGTCCGATTTGCCAAAAGCCGGCAGGGAACGAGCTTTGTAGGCATTTTTAAACGGAGTGTAGCAATGATCCAGTGTATTCAGTCCTCTAGTAGGACAGGATACATGTTGATGAAAGTTCGGCATGACCTTCTTGAGGTTGGCTTTGTTAAAGTCCCCGGCGATGATAGAGGCAGCGTCAAGGTGTTTATTGATGTAGCCATTAAGCTCATCGTGAAGTTTGGACAAAGCCAAGCTAGTGTCTGCCTGTGGTGGAATGTAAACGGCAGTAACGACAGATAGAATGGGCGAGAGATATTCCAGATGAGGCGAGCAGAAACGCGACATAATGGAGATATTCCTGGGGTCACACCATTTCTTGTTAATCATGAAACACACTCCACCACCTTTGGTTTTTCCAGCCTCGGCTATTCTGTCCATCCGTAAAACAGAAAAGTTATCAGACGGCCTTAAAGCCGTGTCCGGGACCGATGGCGTGAGCCATGTTTCAGTCAAACAAAGGATGTTACAGTCCCTTAAGTCCCATTAGAAACTTATCCTGGCTCTAAGATTGTCCATCTTATTCTCCAAGGATTGGACATTAGCGAGCAGAATACTCAGTAGAGGAGAACTGTGAGCCCTTTCCCTCAGTCTGTTGCGGATTCCAGCACGTCTCCCGCGGTGTTTCTTTTGCCTCCTGCGGTTATTCAGGTGGCCTTTGTTCACGTCGGTGTTCCGAAGTATCTCCAATGGCCACGCTGGATCCGTGGATATAGTGTCCTGAAGCAGGTTAGTGCAGCGGTGTCCAATGTCCAAAAGTGTTCTTTTGTCATATATAAATAGTGCAGACGTTATGCGTGTAAAAACAGAAAGTAAAAATACATACAAAAGTAGATAAAAGCACAAATTGAGCAGAGCCATCGTAACGTTGACTGTACAGTGCAGCGTCGGAAGAGTGAGGATTAAAGTGTAATTGCTGCTTTTTGCGGTGCTAATTTAGTTTGTCAATTTAGTTATTTTATCTATGGATCGATGCATTTCTAACAGATTTCTGCTCATTCGAAATTGGATACAGATGGAGTAGCACCGTAAGATAATTTGTTTGAAGGCATTATTGAGAGAGCGACTACGAGCGATTAAGTGTTGTAGTAGGCTACTTGTTTAAATCATGATTTTGGCTGAAAATATTCAGTGGCCTATCTAGAAATAACAAACAAATTCCTTGAAAACTATTATTTTTGTCCATTCCCGTCATTATCATAGCTTTCACATTTTTTCTGATTTGGATGATCCTTCTCGATCAAGCTAGCTAAATATGTTTAACATGTGAATTCTTGCTAAATATGCAGTTATATTACGGGTCGTTGGCATGAATTGTACTCGGGATGTAGTGGAGCGCTCTTGGAGCAAGTGAAAAACAACGCTCCGACTTGTAAAAAAATCTGCTCCTTGCTCCATTCAAAATCACACCGCTTCGCTCCCTCTCAGCGTATTAACTTTTAGAGTAACAGTTGCTGTCATGAGGGATCTATTTCAGAACCAGTCGCTATCAAAATAATCCGGCTGCGGGCGTGGGCCAGATATTATTGCTGGCTGGCCAGTTTTGGCCCGCAGGCCGCCTGTTGTGGACCACTGTTGTAGGCTATATGTTTAAAAGAATGTGGTGGCTCATACCAACTTAATTGTATTAACAAAAATGAGTTTGGGACTGCTATTAATAGCCTTACCTTATAGGCTGTATTTTCAGTCATATTCTTAATCTTAACTTAATTTTTGTGAAATAAAATTGCTTTGTTTTAGTTTTTTAACTATATACATATACATATATATATAAAATAACAAAATATATAAATCACAATCTTTGACAAACACTATTATAAACTAGTTTAGTGGACAATTCAGCAGCAAAAGATACTCTAGAAATCATGGGTGCACAATTTTTATAAAACCTAGAGAAACATTTTTACTTATAAAAGTGAATAAGTGTACGACTAAATATGGTCAAATTTCACACATTGCTCTTTGTATTGTAAAACACATTCATGAAAAAACAAGCAAATACATTTATATATACACTATAGTCTGAGTAAATGACAATTGTTTTTCTTTAGCTGAATTATCCCTTTAGTCGAACCAAACTGAATCATTTACATTTAGCTTTTGAATCAAATCCCCGTCATCTGAACGATTCACACCCCTTTGAATCACGTCTAAATTATGTTGTTATCTAAATAGTTGGCTTAACAAATCTAATGTTCACAACAACTTCTGGACATCTTTTGGTGAGGTCAGACATAATTGTCAATGTAAAGGAACACTGACTGGACGGACAGGGCTTTTGAAAGTAGGTCACCAAACCTGTCAATGTATACTGACAGTTAGAAATCCAGTCAGTCGAGTCCATTGCACAATCACATCTCCATCGACCAGAAAATCATTAGCTTAAAAGGAGTCGTCGCTGTACTTAAATTATTCAGTTTCAGAAATCATCTCCAACTAAGAAACGTTGCATAACCAGTTAATGTCACACGGAGAACAGGACTGCCATGTTTTCACACCAACTGACTAGTTTGGTCATACACAAGCCACTTGTACTGGTTAGGAAATGGATGCTTGTCTGCAAGACACATGGCTTGTAAAGCCTCATTGGAAGTGGATGGCATCAGATCTATGCACCACTCATGCCTCAACAACAGAGATTGATACAATGAACACAAAACCTTTTTAAAAGAATCAACCCGTTTTTGCACTTTCATATCTAATTCGAAGCTTAAAACAGACCCCAGAGTAACGCAAAACAAGAAGATTAATATTTTAATAACAAACATATTGCAGAGTCTCTTATTTGTTTGATTACTAACAATTCCACTATGGAAATACTCAAATCTCTGTGACGTCTGCACATAAAGCGCTAACAGCGCCACATGGTGTATCGAGTTGTCTCGGCTGAGTGAAAAACATGTCTGTACATGCCACGCTGCGGCAAGCTGGGAGTGCGATGACGATCCTCATGGGGCCTGATGAAGAAGAGTCGCCTGATGTAATGACTGCCCTTAGGGCGCAGATTGAGCAAGACAATAGGAGGCATGTACAGAGCTGTACAACCATACAGCATTGTGGCAATACAACCCAAACTGGATCAGTACATTCAGCTACGCAACAATAAGGATGACCCGCTGGCCCAAGACAGACGGGATGGTCACTTGGCTGAGTGCAAACCTGAATATCTGATTTTCAAGTTCTGCTTATGGACTTTTTTTAATCTGTCCGCTAGGTAACATTATATAGCAGATCGACAAACTAGATTTGAAGAGAAGAAATGGCAAGAATGAATTGTAATAGCATCAATAAGTAATGTTTTGCCAATGTATGCTACTCGTTTTCAGAATTCGGTTTGTAAATATATGGTTTGAAGTTTCCAGTCTAATTACAATAACCACATAATTTTTAGCTATTATTGGAAATTGTCTTTGAACAGGAATTTGTAAAATTTAAAATGGGACTTTTTTTTTTTTTTTTTACAAATGCACATAAAAATGAAATATTTAAACCAAAAATATATTTTCTTTATAAAGAAAAAAATTTCATGAACACAAGTAAAAAAAATTATAATGATATAAAATATATAGTAAAAAAAAAAAATCATTAAAAATTAAATATATTTTTATTTAAATTAATTTTCTTATTTAAAATATAAATAAAATAAAAGAATGTTGTATATATGAGAATGTGTGTGCATGTATATCATTTAAATTAAAATTGTTAAATTATAATTAAAAATAATTATAAATTGTGTGTGTATATATATATGCAGTGTATATATATATATGCAGTGTTTCCCATACATAGACTTTACCTGGGCGGGCTCCCGCATCTCTCACACACGAGTGCGACTTTAGCACAATATTTAGCAACTTTCAGAACATTCTGGCGGCTTTTTCCATAACAGGGATATACTATCAAACCTAATGACTTTTTTGAAAAAACCTTAGCTATCGTTCAGTTGGAAGATGTCTCCAGTACTGTCCCGCAAGCGCTAGGTCTGACTCCCGGCACAGTGTCGCCTTTCTCGCCGTATGTTCTGAGCAGTGAGAGAGATTTATATTGATTTTATCAGACGATGTCGCAATTTTAAATCAGGATTTAAGGAGTATAGTGAAGAGTAATTCCTGGTTAACAAGTAACATGTCGTGTTTACCATTTATAAATGTTTTATGTATGACAACAGAAAATATAATGTGAACAGCTTTTATTGGGCATTCAGTTGTATTACAGTATGTGACTTCATTGAGTAGAACAGATCTGAAGTGCCAAAACTCGTCTGAATGCAAACTTGACGCAATGACGTCATGAATATGCAAATCAATAAGTGACGTCACATGCCGCCACAAGTCTCACAAAATCATGTGGGAAACACTGATATATGTAAATATTTATTTATTATAGACATGCATAAAATATATAAATACTAGGGGTGTAACTATACGTGTATTCGTATTGAACCGTTCGGTACGAGGATTTCGGTTCGGTTCGTTGTATTAATCCTATTATGTTTAGAGAATAAAAGAGCTTAAAGTGTGTAAAATATCAGTGCCACTGCGCTCAACAACGCAGCCTGCTCCAAAGCGTCTGCTCCATACAGCGTTGCAGAGCCACGGCACATTGTAGCAGGAGTCATTGCGCCGATCACGTAAAGAGAAGCACCATCAATGAGAGCGGTTCAGGTGTAGAGCCTGGTTTATACTCGCCATGTCAGCATGTGCACGAACGTGTGGCAAAAATGATGCGAATATTGAGGAAATGATAGTAGACGGAGGATTTGGTTTTCACGCTAAAGTAAAAGTCAGTTTCTTAAAACCAGAGAAAGTGAACATGTTGATATTCTTGTGGAAAAAATGCAAGCACGGTCACCGACAGCCAGTTTAGTTTTGCTTTTCTTTTTGTTTTTATTTAAAAAAGCTTATCTTTGATGTTTATCTCACGTTAAGGCTTTCTTTTATTTATTTGTAGTGATCGACCGATATAGATTTTTTATAACCGATACCGATTATTTGTACGTTTATGTACCCGATAACCGATATGCAGAACCGATATTTATTTACTGTTATAAAGTAAATAACAGAGTGAAGTAGGCTTGCCGCGATAGACGTGATGACAGTTATACCAGTGTTAAGCCACAACACCTTTACGTCACTTGCTCACCATGGCACCATCGTTTAGATTGTTTTTATAGTAATAAAAATAAATTTGTTCAGTTAGAGGACACTACAATTAAAACTGAACGCTGCTGCTCAACGCAGTGCACTGAACGAATGAGAGTCTTGCATCACAGCAGTCTAGGTCTGCATTGCCGCGGCTGTCCCGACAAGACAGCGGGATTTCTTACGCCGCGGGATTAATTTCCCGAATACAAGGGGTAACGGTCGGTAACTCTGATGCAATTTGAATTTGAGCGGGCAGTATAACAATATCCCGTTCCCATACGTCCTTTCAGAAAAGTATATCTGCACTTTATTCTTATCGAGCACCGGTACAGCCTGCACTCGGACCGTTATGCGCGCTGCAGCATGAACCTGAGCTTCGTTTTATTTGCGGGGTCTGAGCAAAGCATGTGCAACGATGCAGATATAATATACAGCTCTCAAACAGAACTGGCAGGTTGTGATGAGTGACAGATCAGAATAAAGATGGAGTGTGAATGCGATGTCATTGAAGGACGTTAAACTCGTCTTTCCTTTTTTATTTTTTTGTATTATGCTTATTTTATCATTTTAAATGACAGACTGTCAAATTTATTTATTTTTCTCTGCTGCACTTTTCACTGTGTTAACAGCAAGATGTTAAATGAATTTAGTGTTTTGACAAGACTTATAAAATGTATATTAGGCTAAACCTACATTTTTTCCTATTGTGTTGTAGGCTGAATGTTAGCCTAAGCGAATTATATCCTGACAAAACAAATAAAAATAGGGATTACAATTTGTATATAACTTTTTTTTCCTCTCTGTGACACTTTATTCTGTGTTGGCAGCAAAATGTTATTGACATTTATCAGTCAATAAATTCAAGACTCTTGACAAGACAAAAATAAAATAAATACACTTTTGTGCGGACTACACTTTTATTTGTTAGCCTATCTCTCTTTCTTTCAGCAGAAATGTGAACAAACAGAATATATCGCGGGAGCGGGTGTGTGCGGAATACAACCTAAATTAGTCCCGCGCAGACCTCTACATCACAGATCAGATTTCATTTATCATGTAAAGAGAGATGACTGACAAGAAGAGTGAGGTGACACAGACAAGACGATGCGGAAGAGTTTCCAAACCAAATGTAAAAGCGCCCGTTTTAAGCCTGTTGACTTCTGAGTCTGACATTAATCTAAGTCAGGGTGAAAACTCACGGAAATCTACCAAGTGAAAAGTAAATAAATGATAAAATACATATTAAATAAATAATTAAAAAGGCTCGTTTTGATGTTGCATTAATTTAATAATACATAAAATAGTGTTTTATTATTATTCACGTCGCTGTATTCAACTATATACTGAGCTGTATTCAAGCAGAATAACGGACATAACGCGCGCCTAATGCACGATCATGTCACTGTAATCAGCTTTACCTTGATTACAAAACTTGTGTGTACTAGTGTGACACCGACTTTTATCCAGCCGAGAGCAGTAGTTTGTGTATCATGTTCTCATACAGCGGCTTTGAGCCGCCGTTCAGTCTGTATTCACAGCGCCATGAGAACCGTATTTCTCCTCCTAAACTCAGAATATGTAGAGAGGTGGTACTGTTATTTTTTTATAGGCTATATATTTTTTTTACATTACTTAACATGCGAGTCATAGTATTAGTGAATGTATTATATTTGAGTTTTATCTCTCGCCCCCCTGGTTGAGAAACACTGACCTAAAGCGCCAGCAATCTATTACCCCTGATCTAAGTGATAATGTTTAAAAAAGAAAACATTTGTTTCTCATTTATTTGGTTACACAGTATTTGCTGTTTTTTATTTTAAACACTGCTTGACGCCAAATTGCTGCTGATATTAAAGTCAAAGTAAAACGCGCACGGCGCTTACAGGCTTATTTAAAACCTAAGGAAAAGAGGGAAAACTCAAACTAAATATCAACTTCATTTTAAACTACAGTTTTAGGTTTATAAGCGGTTTAATAGGCTAAAGAGTGAATAATAATGCACTGGATAATGTTAATTCACTGAATAATATTCTCTGGAATATTGAAATAAGCTATAACAAACAAAACATTGTATTTGATTGCATTTCTTAACTGGCATGTTTTGTCAGAATTATTCAAATGTTTTTGTCATTCTAAATTATGAAAACTGCTGACATAGCGGTTTATCTATTTACACAGAACTATACTCAAACTGCGATCGCTTGCGGAGATAATAAATAATTAATTTCGATAGAGATGCATTTATTTAGATGTTTATTGGCGAAATAATGGTTAGTAAATGTTAATATAATTTTGGGTGTTTCAAACAAGTGAATCTTGTTAAAAGTTACATGCGGTGGACGTGCTGAGCATCAACCGCTGAGTGAACAGTGTCCACTGCTCCAGGTGTGTGTGTGTGTGTGCGTGCGTGCGTCCACTGCTCCAGGTGTGTGTGTGCTCTTGGATAGGTCAAATACAGAGAACACATTTCACTGCTGATTATACTCTGTATAATTAAGTATGTGATAAAAAAATAAAATTAAAATTCTAAACTAAATTTTTTTTTTTTTTTACAAAACCGATAACCAAAAATATTGGTCAACCGATATATCGGTCGATCTCTATTTATTTGTATTCCTCAGTGTTTGCTAAACTTTCTGTAATTTAATAGTCCGCATATAATACTGCATGTGGTGTATGCCATGTCTCACCTTATTCTTTTGTTAATAAATGTAAGATAGTTTGTCATTGTAGCCGACATTGACAATTGTAAGATAGTTAGTCATTGTTTTATTGTTCAACCCTCTACGGACACCTTGGCAATTGAATCGCCATTGGCTAGTACACACACACACATACATACATACATACATACATACATACATACACACACACATATATACATACATACATACACACACATACATACATGCTCCGTAATATACTGTATATGTTTGTAAAATGGTACAGCTTTTTAAATCTCTGAAAGTACACTCTTAACATCAGTCAAGCATTATAATATCTAGGGCTATAGCTATCGAATATTTTAGCAATCGAGTATTCTACCGAAAATTCAATCGATTAATCGAGTAATTGGATAAGAACTTCTTTTTCTTTTTAAAGAGCAATCCTAAATATACAAGAGGAAATAAGGAAAGACTCTTAATGAACAAGTCATTTGTTTCCTTTTTTAGAAAAAAAATATATTTTTTATTGCTGAAATAGCATTTATTAATAACTGAAATCTAAACCCATTTAGTGCATTTAATTGTCACATTACATTAAAAATGTAAATACAAATAAGGTAAGGTACAAATAAAGTAAACATAGTACAACCTAAAACTAAGACAAATCAAAATAATAGTATTAAAAAATAATAATAAAACATTGTGCAACTTAACTTCCAACTTTGATCGTAACTAAAGCTCAAGCATGACATAAGCCTTTACGGTCTTCTTAGAAGAATTGTGGCTTTTGTGAGAGGCAAAAATTAGTGGACAGGAAGCTAATGTGGAACAAAAACTAGAGTCCATACACATAACATTAACATTTTTTCAGCAACATGAATTTAATGTTATTTGGAGAATAAACCCTCTTAAATGTCTATGCATATTTAATTTAATCAGACAACGGCTCGATTATAAGGATTCTTGTGCAGATTAACATCTTGTAAAGGAGAGCTACTTATGTAGTCTAAATGGGTCGCGTTTCAATCACTATTTCATATTCATTCCGTTGTCTGACAACAGAAACAGTCAAATATATCAATGAAAACTGTTTTATTGAGAATTTAGCTGCATCAAAATACAGTATGTGGGCACAGAGGCAAACAAATGTAATAAACAATATAGCCTATGTACATTTTGCATGTCCGGAAGAAGTGAGCTGCCCTGTCCTACAAAAATGAAAACAGGTTTGTGTAAGTAAAGTAAAGGAAGTAATGGGAACCTGGTGTTTCTTTTGAAAGAAACGACCTTTGAAACATGTCTAGTCTTCATGCTCTATGTTGACTATGGTTTCAATAATAATAAACATACATTTGCATAAAGCATCCATATTTGTCCATACCCATGTTGATTAGAGTATTAGAAACTTGAAAAGTATTAATTTAAGGTACATTTAGAACAAATAAAAATTTGCAATTAATCATGATTAAATATTTTAATCGATTGACAGCCCAAATAAATAAATAAATAAATAAATAAATAAATAGGCCTATATGAGAAATATGTTTTCCCTTAAAAAAAATTATGGAAAACTGTGCAACAAGTAGCCTAGTATGCAGAGTTTCGGTTCATTTTTGTGCTGCACGAAAGGAAACCAGACAGCAGAATGCGGCATCCTATTTTTTTTGGCTTATTTTACAAAAGCGCAAATATTTGTTTTTATAGTGTATGTACACAAATAAAAGCAAACCTTTTACAATTCCGATTATCTTCATGATTGAAAGGAGTATTTGCTTCCACCATTAGAAGGGGGAAAAAAACAAGCAATTGACTTAAAATCAATCGGCAGATGACAAAAAAATTGTTCAAAATTAAAGGGACAATGTAAGTTTTCGCCACTGGTGGTCGCATTTTCAAAACAATAACAAAGGCTAAGCTTGATGATATTATGAAGAAGGATGTTCACGGAAGAGGTAATAGATAATTATTTTTTTATTATCTGTACCTTCCACAGTTATTTTTAAACAGCAAATACAGAGAATGTGAACAAAGAACTTACATTGTCAAAGAACATTATGACTGACTTAAGTCTAGCGCGAGTTTAAGCACTCTCAAAAACATGTCATTTTCTTTCCGAACATGTTATTGGCACGCAATTATATTATAATTATATTATGGCATATTTATAAGTGCTATAGTAATTATATGATTGAAGAAAATTACAATTATAAAGTTACATTTAAAAAAAAAAAAAAACCTGTTGAACATTAAATTAAATACAACATTTAGATAAAAAGGGGCTCTTTTATAGTAGGCTATAGGGGAGCATAAACATAACATTAGGTTGTTAAAGACTTCAAGAAATTGAAAATCTTTATCTACTTTCATAAGTGGGTGTTTTATTGTTACCAAATTCTGTGTTGTAGCATGTCTAATTATTTGAATGCATAAAAACAACTTAGGTTATTCAAATTTATTCTTAAAATAGCCTTATGAAATGTTTACTTTTTTCTCATAAATTCTGTGTTCTTTATCTGGTTATCAAATGAAGCCATAAAACTTTACTTTCATTTATCTTTAAATTATTATTATTATTTAAATTATTGAAAATTACATTTTATTTATTTATTTTGGCAAACAAAGGGGGGTTACTATTAAAATTAAAACATGGAAGAAATGTTGTGTGATCATTGCGTAAAAAGATAAAACTTAAGTTTTAAGTCAACTTAAGTTTTAATAATAGCCTAGTAGTAGCAGTATGTACATTCTGCTGAACAATATTAATATATTTCTGCCGCAGTGTCTTCCAAGTTTAACCAAACTTTTATTTGTATGGGTTGCCGTGAATACCTTCACAGTTCTGTGTGTATATGATATAGGGATGCAACGATTATAGATTTTGTTGGTACGATTATAGTCTGAGCAATAATCACGGTTTCACAATTATTACGATTATTATGCATTTATTAATTTCACAACATAAAATCCCAAACTCTTTAGATATTAAAGTGTTATTTATTGCTGCCTTTTGAAACAGAAATAACACAGTAAGCAATAATGCAGGACAAAATAATAATAATACTAAAGAATAAAAATAATCCATCTCTTCTATTGGAATTAAAAATGTGACATCTGCTCTGTAAACATCAGTCAGTATTTCCCTTTTGAAAATAACAAATGGAAATAGATCACAAATGTTTATGGTGTTTTAATTTTGTATAATCTTTCTACATTTCTTTTAGACCTAAGGTACAGAACTTGGAAAGATGGTGAACGTGTTTTTTAAACTTATGAATAATACTATAACATGAATGACAAATCACAATGTTAATTAAGTATTATTAATATAAGACTAATATTAACTTTATTTATCCCACAGAGGACACTGTTACTAATGAGGGGAATAAACTAAACTATTATTGTAATCAGCTATTATCCATACTTATTCATTTTAATAATCTTTATTCACCTGATTTTACATATGATCTGAGAAAATCATGTCTATTATTTTGGTTTGTGAGATCGAGATCGAGCTTCCCACACAAACATTTAGGAGGACAGAAACTTGTCAACGCTGCCCAGCGACTTCTATTAATAAAATAGCTTAGATACTGGATCGCTACATTATATTAATCAGCAAAGAGGGGGGTAAAATGACTGTTTAAATGACTCAACTCAAATCAATTTTTTGTAGTGACGCGCAGATTCCGGTAGGCTAATTCACACAAGCAACTGTCACCTCTCTCTCTCTCTCTCTCTCTTTCTGCATCTCTGTCTGAAGCGGGAAGAATGCTAGAGATTACGAACTTCGTGTGAGGTGGTCCTTGCCTTCACGTCGTGCATTAAAATCCTTTATTTCACAACAAGAACAGGTTGGCTAGCCATGCATTTTCCCTTATGTAACGTATACTCTTTAACAGCAATTTAAACAGCAATATTTAAAATGACGCCCTGGTTATTCTTGGTGTACCCAAAATGGTCCCACACTGTCAACATCAGTCATTCTCTGGTGGAAATAAAGGATCGCTGAATAAAGGTTCCTCTGTCATAGTTAAGCTAATGCGTGTAGTAGCCTCCATCTCTCTGATAAGCACAGCATTTTAAGCTGGTGCACCGCTAGTGTAACTTTTGTTTTGTTTTGTGCAAGCAGCAACAGTTCCGTTCCGTGCAACAGAAAAACTCGGTTTAGCAGAGCTTTTACCATTAATTTACCGTGACGTTTTAAAGCGCGGTTAATAGTAAAACCGGTTAATCGCTGCATCCCTAATAAGATATGACCATAATTTTACAGTAAAATGCTCATGAAGTGACTCTCAGAGCAGTTCTGTAGACATTGTTCTTGTATGTCCTCATTTAGTGAGATGGCAGACGCTGAAGTCACCGCGAGCATCACGCACGCTTCACTGTGTGTGTGTGTGGTAAATGAAACCACACCACCGCATCTCTTTCATTCACTCATACAGAGGTGATCACGTAATTTGAGCTAATGCTCATTAGATCGCGTAAATAAGTGGATATTGAATAGAAATTATGATTCAGTGTAAAGAAATATCAAGTACACTTATATCAAATTATCAATATTTTTGCAAATATGGAATAAAAGCTCTAATGGACGCTGTTCAGTGATGCTTGCACTGACTGCCTGCCTGCCTGAGTTTTGTCACAACCAGAGGCAGCATAAAATTTGGCAGAGGCAGCTGTCTCATAATTCTCTATGCAGGAAAAACCCTGAGGTGTGTTTGACTTGAAGCAGCGCTGCGCAGAATGATCACTGTGTGACATCAAAAGTACCGCGAGAGTGATATGAAAGCATAAGGATCCGTCTGCTCTTTTATCGCTCTCATGGTACTTTGATGTCTATCGGCCCAGCATAAGGCAAACGCACGGGGGGTTGAGCCCATTCAGAACTACGGGAGCCCGAGCTTCGGCGGATTTTAAAGAGAAAACAGATTTTCATTCAAACAAATCGACATAAGCTACACATTCGAGTTAATCGATAAAATCTATTTATCGCCGCAGCCCTAGTCAAACACATGAAAAAAAAAACACACTGCTCAGTTTAAATATGTAGTCAAATCTGTGCTGTGAAGCGTTATTTCCATACTGCCGTGAAGTTATGCAAAATATTTAGTTTTTCGTAGAAATTGGAATGGAGTGATAACATAAATAGTAAATAGCCTACTATTGTGACATTCAAATCTCGAATACAGAAACATTTGATTTTGTGTTGAACGAGAGACCAAACATGTGTTTCAGTTTCGTTTTAGCCTAAATTACTTCGTTTTAGTTTGTCATTTATATAGCATTCTTACATTTTTAATCCTTGTTTTTCTAAATAGCCTTTGTTGTCTTAGATTTGTTATAATAGTCTTTTTGTTGTGAAGTGAGGGGAACTAAAATAGCCTAGCTATGTTTACAGAGTTCTTTTATAATGTTTGTAATTCGTGTCGGCCTATTTCTGAATGAAATAATAAAACGATACTTAAGCGACTTATGTTTCTCTCTCTCTTTCTAAAAAAACGTATATTTTTATACGTGTAGCTTATCTGAACCATGCAGAATTTTTTTTAAATAATTTGATCAATTACTGAACAAATTAAAATAAACAAGTGACTGTAAACCGTTTAACTGATTGTATTAATTGGGCAGAATTCTTATCGATCAGTTAACGGTTGATATTATCAGCATATGTAGATTCTCTCGTCATCTCTGAAAGAATAAGCGGCGTCAGAGGCCGAAAGCTCCATCATTACTCCATTCCGTTTTTTACTTTCACGTTCTGCTTATAGTAAAATGACTGAGATTAAGATGTTCACCAACATAAATCTTGCATTTAGTTTGCATTAGGGCTGTCAATAAAAAATGCATTTAGAATATTAGTCGAATTTAAAATAAAAATCCACATTCGAATGCAAAACACAGCATTTGAATTTTAGGTGTCCGTTAGGCAGCTTGGCACACAAAACGCGATGACAAGGTGTCGTTGCATTATAATGCTTTTTTTTTTAGCCTGTCCAGTTGAACCCACTTGATGCAGTGCTGCACATTCAAAATTGCGGAAAAAAAGAACATCAATATGGAGAAGATATTGTTTACCTCAAAACTGAAACCAAGCCGTTCACACAGAACGTATATTTATTGCATTTTCTAGAGGGACATCTATCATCGTTGCACTCGCATCTCACACAAGAGAGCCCAAAGCCATGTAAAATTAATGTAAGTTCAACTTAAAAAAAAACATGTAATAACTAGGTTAAGAAATTAGCTTGCTAACAAGCGTGCATATTAACAGCATAAACATGACCTTGCGTTCATATGATTAAATGGTAATAAATTACGTGTATCAACAATTATAAATCTTTGAGTTTAAAGCGGCTCTGACAGAAAGGCTGCGTGTGCCCCGACAGAGACGCGCTCTTTTGAGCTATGTGCTCTTTTCCTAAATGCATTACTTACATTTCACAGGTATATTCTCCATCTGTAAATGTTAGAACGCCATGGAAATATTTCCATTTTGCTGTCAGACGTACATGAGCTTTTGCTTTGCGATTCTCCGCTAAACTTCACAGACTTGGTTCTGAAAGCACGCCGCCATGCGCGCCAAACACAAAGCGCAATAACTCGGACTAAAATATGCATTTTGCTGAAATGATTGTAGTTGGACATTTTAAACCTATAAGTAAGTGTATTTGTATGATAGCACTAACTGTAAAGTGACTGTAATGGGTAATCAAAATAGCCTTTTTACTCAATTAGCCTAGTCTGTGCTTTACTTTTTTTAATTTAGTAAATTTAACTTTGCTTTAAAAGCATTATTTTAGTTTTTAGATCGCAATGTTACAATGTTAAGGCGCCGAATACATGTTACAAAGCGCAATAACTGACGATGACTAAAATCATGACATTTAATGTAAAACAGAAATGAAATGATTGTAGTTTTGATTTGTCATGTTTAAAGCTCTACAAGTAAGTGTAGTATTTGATTTTTTTTATAGTAATACAATTAATTTAGTTCAGTTAGACACTAACAGTGTGCAAAGTGACTGATAATTTGGGATTAATCCTGAATATAATAACGGTCGGCCTTAATTTACTCATATCCTGAGTCCTTTAGTCTGTGCTTTATTCTTATTTAACTTTAGCTAAATTTTATTTGCTTCTAAAATGCATAATATACAGCTTTAGGTTTGATTAGATCAGCAATGTTACAAGTGTAATGTGATGTTATGCTTTTAAATGACAGACATTATATATGCACTTTTCACTGTGTTAACAGCTGTTAAATTAATTTCGTATTCCAAAATACAGAGACTTGTACCGTACTATCACAAATCAGCCAAAATATATACAGGATAAACCTACATTTTTGCTCATATTGTAGCCTTACTTTGTAGGAAACTGCATTTGTAATATTTAGCTCGATGCGCCTCTTGTGGCCTCAGGAGAGAAGCCAAAAGCTTCTTTTTTTTCCTAACTGAATTATATCCTTTTGACAAATTAGAAATAATTCAAATTTTGATAAGGATTTTTTTTTAGTAAAACAATTCTAATTTAGTTTTTCAGCCAATCTGTGACAGTCCTAGTTTGCACGTGTGGCAAACCCTGGTGAAAATGTGTGCTTGTTGATATCCATTGGCTCGCCTTCTGTTAAATACAGACGAATATTGCCAAATAAATAAAATTTTATGCAGACTACACTTTTAAATTTGATAGCCTAACTATCTGTTCAAGTACCAATAAATTATCCCGAGTGATCGATCCTAGCCGAGCTGTCACTTTACTTCGTTTCCAAAGGCGCGTTGACAAACACCATAACGTGACCGCAGATCCTGTCACTGTCTCATCTCTTCCTTGATTGTTAAATAGCAAAAGTGAAGTGAATATAAATATGGCAAGTGCGGCGCCTCCGCACACTGGCTTCTTTTATAAAGAACACAGCAGATGCTATCTGGAAATATTTTGCGATATGAAGCAATATGATACAGCGTTTTTGAAAGCAACCAATATGCAAGAGTCTGTATTAACGATGAGAAATATGTGCTAACAAAAGGCGCCGAAACACCTCTAATATAGAGAGGTGGTACTGTTCATAGGCTATATAACATGACTTAACATACGAGTACTCATAATATTAGTGAATATATTATTTGTAGGCCCAACACTTAAAACTTCCGGTAGCACGTCCAAATAGATCAATAACAACAGCTAATGCATCCTGCTCTGGAGTAGATTTTTTTTTTTAAACAAAATTGTTTGCTCGTAATTTCAGATAAATGAGATGAGCAATTAACTATTTGCTGATTTTTAAAAAATTCAAAAACAGTCTCTGACAGCAGAATTGCTGCTGTTTAAAAGCGGGAGAAATAAAACAACGCGCTTACAGGCTATTGGTAATAACTTCTTATTGTAATAACATTTTACTCACAACATTAACCAAGATGGCCTAGTATTGTTGCTGATTGAGTGTCGTCTCGTTTGTTTTCACCTGTAATTCTTAAAGTTAATATAATCTGACGTGAGGAATCTTTAACTGTGAATCTTGGTAAATACTTTAACTGTGGTCAAATGTAAATTAACTTATACTATTAACTTAAAATGTAAAAATTATTACATAAATTCTGCAATTTGAATTCATGTCGATCACAGTGAGCATTGTTTAGTCGCGTTAAACGTCGATGCGAATAACGCACGAAATTGCGTGTGTGGATCGGTGATATGTATCCGGCATTAAAATCTGTTCATCAAATAATGTTGATGTATTAACCAGCATTTATGAACGATGAGCAATGCATTTGCTACAGTATATTTTAATCTTTGATAACAGTAGGTAATAAAAATACAACGGATCACTTTATTTATTTGCTCTGGTCCAATGAAAAGAAATATTAACAGATAGAACTTTGGATTTTAATTAGTACATGTATTAGTAAATGTTAGTTTAAATTAACTTTTAACTAAGATTAATAAATGTTTTGGAAGTATTTTTCATTGTTTATTCATGTTAACTAATGTTAACAAATATCTATTACCATTAACTTAAGTTCTAAGATTAGTTAGTTCAGTTCATTTTTAAAAGTGTGGTCTAAAAAAAAAAAAAAATGTTTATTAAAGTTTGGCATAATCTTGTAGCACCAGAAAGAAGATGAGACTCGACCTGCAACAAAAAACAACATACTCACAACCTACACTAGAGATTACACCTTGAACAAGTGCACTACCTCACGACATTTTTGTTCATGTAAAATATACCTCATTGTCATGTTCTAGACTTGTTATATTTATCTTTAAATAAAAAAAAATTAAAAATCCCCTTAATGCTGTGGCAGTTTTTTTCTCCGTGGTATCGAAAATGGTATCGAATATCGATATTTTTCAAGGTATCGTATCGAAGTTAGAAATTCCAGTATCGTGACAACACTAATTGTGACGTAACCAATTGCCCCACCCCCATATCGAAAACGTACCGAACCGTGACACCACTGTGTCGAATCGAACTGAACCTTTAATTTTGTGAAATGTTACACCCCTAATAAATACAAAATTTTACATTTTTGTTAAAATAAAATTTTTTTTTTAATGTAAATATAAAATTATAAATTTGAGTTTAATACATTTTCTATTAAATTTACTTTTTAGTGTTGTGGGGGCGGAATGTTGGCAAAACAAGTTGCTGAGCAACTGAGCAAGAAAAATCCTTGTTGAATCCTGTAAAGCATTATTGAATCCTAATGAAATTACTTTTAACTGAACATCAAATTGAATTGAATATTTTGAATTGATCCGCGTTTTCTAAATGTATTGCAAACTTAGCCAAAAAATTAAATAAAAATAAAATCCATGTGTTGCCAACCCTTAACATCTGGTGCTTATCCGTGTCAAAATCACCGCCATGATTGCTAGTGACTGCAATGCATTGTGAAGTGGTTACTTACAGGCCCAAGTAAAAAATATAACCCAAGTATATGACTTTCTGCTGGATGAGTTATAATTCAAAGGTTCACACTTTGTGGTAGGGGTTTTGAAAAGCCCTCATCTCAAAGAATGAGTAATAATAATAACTCAGGTCAGCAAAAAACACTAATTTCACACAAATCACCTCAAACAGAGATGAGAACCGAGACACAAGTCAAACTGCACTGGACTATTGTCTGTGTTTCCTGAGAAGGACAGTAGAGTCACTTGAACCAATCTTTTCCAGTTCAGAAGGACCTCCTGATTGCATCACCAACACATTTCTGAAACCAATCATATGATAAGCACTGAAAAACAAAGTTCCAGGTAAGTTTCCAGAGTCTAACATGCTACAGATGTTCATCTGGATTTCACAACTAGCACGTCTTGTCATCCAACAATGACGAAGTGGATGCCAAGAGGGTTGAGTCAAAGGTGCCCCTGCAGGTTCCAGTCCTGCATATCAAGGGTTAAGCCCTGCCATTTTAACACCACAGACAGATCAGGTCACGAGGGTGTTACCTAACAAAATGGATGTCGTTAACCCTGTATCTGCCGGATGATCCACCTGGTGTGCCCCCTAGCAACAGGACGACACAGAAAGAAAGCCGTTTGCTTTTCACGTGGGCACAAAGAATAACTTGTGCTGTAAGAACAGTCACGAGCAGCCACCCCCTCTCACACACACACACACACACATGCACGCGCATCTACCCATCCCCCACTGTGATCTCAAACAGACTAGAGTGCACATGTACACTGACGCACACACTTATACTACACTGGCCTTCAGATCAGTTATAGTCAAATTGGAAGATAAGAATAACTAACACTGGGGAAGCACCAAAGTGCGTTTAATTTACAGCAATTACTAGAGATGGTCACCACATACGACTTGGTTGATTAGTGAGGTCAACATGTATTTTTTACGCTGTGGGTCAATTAGCAAGCTAAAACCATTTCAGAAGTCACATCTCTTTTACAGCTCGACTGCTAAAGCCATTTTTTTTACCTAGTGGCACAAGATGGTCTGTCAAGTAAAAAAAAAAAAAAAACATCCATTTGCAATCACAAATGACAAACGAAAAAGTTGCATGTTTAAACTCATGTCGTTGCTATAGCAAACACATTCAAGCAACTGTCGTTTTAGCCAGTAAGAATGTAACTTTTTAAATGGTGTTGAATCAAAGAGTATAGAAGCCCAAGAGGCGAAACTCAATAGAACGCTCCATAGCAACAGTAGCGTCCATGACATGACTGTGCAGCCATAATTTTTTACTGAAAACCACACAAAAACGCTGTAGAATAATAGGAAACAGTCACACTTGATTAACTTCTAATAATACTTTTAAAGTGTGTATATATATATATATATATATATATATATATATATGGGGTTATATAGGGATGGGTCACGATTTTCAAATATTTGATTAGTCGATTTAATTACAGAATATTATATTATAGAATAATAGGTTGTGCGATTATTTTCTAAATGTGTACCCAAACTGGGTCTTTTGAACCGTGCCTGAGCGTGGTTCATTTAACAGGCCCTGGTTTGGTTGTAGGAGGTGGTCCAGAGTGCGGTTCAGATTTTTTGCTAGAGAATACAGGTATAATTTTCACTTTAACTTCACGCAATGTAACATGATTTTATTATCATAATTTTGACTTTATTCTTAAATTATTATGACGTTAATCTTATTTATTTAGTTATTTATTTGAGAAGGATAAACGGATCAAACTTGCGCTGGCCGCTTTGTATTTTAAAAAAACTAAAACTTGAATTGAACAAACATAAAATGTTCCAATCATATTTCTGAATTGAAATTAAATTAATAAAAAAACTAAACTAAATAATGACCACAGTGCTATTAAAAATCAAAACTTAACCATTTTTTCAGAACCGATACCGAACATTCTGAGGATCGGATGATACCAATCCAATACCAGCACAGGTTTTTTTTTTTTTAATCAATGTAGAATTTCTATACTTCTCTGTGTTGACCTGATCGTCACTCTTCTGTGTTAAACACAATCTATTTCAGTGTTTCTCAAATGGTGGGTTCAAAGTGCAGCCCAAAAGTGGGTCGCGGATTGTATACAGCCAAAGAAACGACATTAACAAAAAACTTAATTCTAAATGCTTTTCTGATAAAGTAAAGAAAGAGTGCCTGAGAAAAACGCACTGTCCGGATTCAGTATCTGCGGTCAGATGAGACATTGACAGATTTAATGTCAGTGTAATTATTCTATCGTTATTTACGTAACATTAAATAAAAAGCCTCTCACCTCAGAAAAAACGAACTATCCTGTCCTCTCAGATGTTGCTGGTAGTGCACACTCTTCTATAGCACGGGCGAATGCGGCGCCGCCCTGTATATCACTTCACTAATAAAGCCCAGAAACTATGAGTGTGCAATGCGTGAAATAAAAGTACAGTACCAATAAATCACATAACTGTTACTGCGCGTGTTACAACTAAACAAAAAACTTGATTTTCACTACAGGGACTAAGTTTTTTGTGTTTTGAAAAGATTTGCCTAAAAACAACAGTGTCAAAACAATCCCCATTCACACAGATTCATGAAAACGACATAAAATGGTGAATTATGCATGCCAGGCCAGTTATTTGGTGATGCCACTTTGTAAAGAAACACTACACGGCCATGCACATACCTTTAGACTAGGGCTGCACGATATGTCGCATGCGATATATCGTGTAGCCCTACTATAGACCAGGGGTATCAAACTCAGTTCCTGGAGGGCCAGAGCCCTGCAGAGTTTAGATGCCACCCTAATAAAATACACCTGATCCGGCTAATCAGATCCTTCAGGCTTATTTGAAAACTACAGTTTGTGTGTTGGAGCAGGGTTAAAACTAAACTTATTCAATTGTTACAATTTCAGTATGTACGAACAAATCCATACAGACAGTTCACCTTCATAATCCCATTGTCAAACTTATCTAATCGGCTGAGGACTTAATTTAGATTGAAGCACTTATTCTGAATGGCAGCCAGATTCTGCAGTTAATCTCTCTGGTCTGTCGGGCCGAGTGCCAGATATACAAGAACTGATGGGGGAAACAAGTGGATCGGCCTGGTTCTGTATGCCATTTTAATCAAATACTGAAGTGTATTCCCTCAGACAAGATTCGGTACTTCACAACTGCATATTCATTTACTCATTTTGTGGCTATCATTGTAGAGTACCACAAATCATGCGGCTTGTTGAAGAGATGTGTGCTATTAGTTTTCCAAGCGATCAGATTTACTATTTGCACATGGCGGCAATAAGAGCCAGACTTACATTGAAAGACAGACCCGAGCAGAGCCGGCGCCAGAGCACTTTCATCAGTGGGCATTTGAATCTCTAGGGGGGAGTTGCTGACGCTCTCTAAAGCGTGCAATCGATTTCTTATGTGCGCTGTTTTATCGGTTTCACTTTCGCTTTCGAAATCGACCACCATCAGCAAGGAGGTGAGGATGGAAAGTGGAGGGCACAGTAAATCGTTTGGGGGGGGGGGGGGGGGCACAGCCCGCAAATGCACCCACTTGGCGCTGGCCCTGGACCTGAGCCATATCTAGGACTACAATCATTAGAGATATTTCTTCTATACTGGGGCAAAACGCACAGACAGGAAAAACAAATAAGCCTCGATGTGTCCGACGAGGACCCATAAGTCTTTGCTCCTGGATAATACCTTAACGGTGTATTCATGTCACTATGGCACACAGAGAGTTCCAGAGTTGTCGCGTCAGCAAAGTCCAGCTTTGAGACACAGCGGAAAATACTGCTGAAAAAACTCTAGAAAAGCACAGAATTAGCTTCAAGCCACCTTCCTACACAACTCAATGCACTTGTAAAAAAGACATGTCTGAAGCAATAAATGTGGAGTTTATTACTCAAGATAGCTTAATTTTTCTCCTATCATGATTACAAATTAAACTTCAAGAACTTAAATTGATGGGCCTTAATTTATAGTCACAGTTAGAGGTTGACCGATATATAGGTCGGCCAAAATTTGTCATTTTTTTTTATATATCGGCATCGGCCGATTTCTGTGTTTAGTAGCGCCGATTTAAAGTCAGGCATGTTCACGAGCAGCCCCGTGTTATTGGTGTGGTAGAACGTGCTGCTGCCGCATGTGAAGGACCCCAAGACAAAACTTTTGGACGGATACATACACATACAAAGTTATGTTAAAATACCCGTTTTGGCAAGTATTCTGTTAAAAACAGTCGGTTATGTCTTAAGTGAACGTATACAGCTGAGAAAGAACAGTTGTGTTTCCTGCATGACAACCTGCCGTTCTTAAACTGGGAGTACTGAGAACTTTCTGTGAAAGATGAGTAGAGAGGAAGACTCGTGGACTGCAATTGAGTTCAAATTAAAGCACATTCCTTTATATTGTTCTGTAATGTTTACATAATTTCCTTCACTCAAAAATGAGGGGTTTGCTGCCATGTTATTTGCACTAAAAGAGTGCAATTTTTGATGCTGCTAAGTCAAGTGCATTCACAGTTGGTTGTTTGAGGACTTTGTTTTATATAAAAATGCAGAAAGATGCAAAAAGCTGAAAGTTAGAATGCACTTTAGATGTTCGGTGTCATTTAAACCAAACACAAATGTTGCTGGTTTATTTTTTATTTAGTCATTTAGCAGAAGCTTTTATCCAAATCGACTTACAAATGAGGACATTATAGAAGCAATCAAAACCAACAAAAGAGCAACAGCATGCAAGTGCCATTACAAGTCCTGGTTAGCCTAACGCAGTACTAGGGATGCGCGGTATACCGGTACTGTAAAATTACCGGTATTTATTATATTTCAAACAGTACGATATCATAATTTTGCACAATTAGGTATTTTATACGCTGCTGTTCCGAAGTTCACCTGTAGGCGGCAGTGCTTCTCAAATCGCTGCGCATCCGGTAAATGTGACACCAGAACAAGTGATCAACACGATTAATTAAACTATTAACATTCCCGAAACAAACAAATGAAGAGAACATAAGTGAAATATGGCATTACTTTGCATACAAAACAGATGATAAAGGTGAACGAACTGACCACAGGAGGCAAGACATCCAATCCTGCTAAGCATTTGTCACTTGCTCATCCTGATCTTTTCAGAGAACTAACGTTAGAGATCGACAGGTTGGTAAGTGCATAATAAATTCATAATTTTAAGTTTTATTCACAACTTTTTTGCATGTTTTAAATGCGTTCCGGTTAAATGTTTCATTCAACGGTGGTCTGACGTGCACTTTTTCTGAGCCCGTAACCGTTACACCTGAAGCGCGGCGCACGGAAAAGCCCGTCTAACAGCGTCTGATAACTGAACCAAGTTATGTTTTGTGCCAACACTGTCAAAACACAACACGGTTTATGTATAGACACAGTTGGTTATGTCTAAAAGGAAAGTTAACAAGCCGAGACAAACGGATGCGTGCCTGGATATTAGATTTCGCGCATGTCTTAAAGGGACAAGTACTGAATATGCCGCCGACTGTAATTAAAGGGATAGTTCACCCTAAAATTGTATTTCTGTCATTATTTACTCACTAACATGTTGTCCCAAACCTGTATTAATTTATTTATTGTACTGAACACAAAATAAGGTATTTTGAAGAAGGTGGAAAACCAAACATTTGCTGGTCCACATTAACTTTGATATAAATAAAAAAAATACTGTGTACATCACTGAGAACCAGAAACTGTTTGGTTTTCCATATTCTTTAAAATAGCATTTATGTTCAGCAGAAGAAAAACTCATTCAGGTTAAAAACTAAACTCGAGTGAGTAAATGATGGTATAATATAAAACACTATGACATAATCGACAGAATTATTATTATTTAATGCTAACACAAAGAAAAAATAACTCGCTACTTTTGACAGAAAAAATAATACAGCTGCTTTAATAGGAATCAATCTATATATTGTTTTATTTTTATATTTGTTCATTCAGTTTCTTGAATGCTCTGCTAAATATGACTATTGAACCTGAAAATAAAGCACTGTTTGTTTTATTTGTATATTATGTGTATTTGTAATGTGTATATTTGTTCTTATTTTTAATAATAAAGATAAAATAATGAACACAGATTTTTATCTTCCCCCACTTTGGTCTAAATATCCACCATACCTTTTTATATTTATATAACCTTGAAAGGATTTGTCTTTATAATAGGGAAATTATTTTGGCTGCACTGCTCAGACACAATAGTAAAATCAACATGACAAAGAATCATGAAATTGTGATATTTCAACAAAAAAAAAAAATTGTAATATGATATTTTTGCCATATCATTTTTATCATGTTTTTTATTTTTTTGAGAAAACTAGTATGTAAAATATAGAACAATTAAACTTAGTGTTAGTTTTACAAGAAAAGCTAGCAGTTAGAGAATAAATATGCAATTGATAGAGGGTCAAATGTTTGTGTTTTTATTTTTAAATAAAGTGCTAGAGTGCTAGAGTGCTAGAGTTAGAGGGTCAAATAAAGATGGAAGATATGTGTTTTTAGCCGTTTCTTGAAGATGGGTAAGGATTCAGCTGCTCGGATTGAGTTGGGCAGGTCATTCCACCAGATGGGAACAGTTAATGAAAAAGTCTGTGAAAGGGATTTTGTGCCTCTTTGGGATGGTACAGTAATGCGTCGTTCACTTGCAGAATGCAAGCTTCTAGAGGGCACATAAGTCTGAAGTAATGAATTTAGGTAAAGGGGTGCAGAGCCAGAGGTGTTTCTGTAGGCAAACATTAATGCTTCAAATTTAACGCAAGCAGCTATTGGTAGCCAGTAGGGATGAGCGAGTACAGCATTACCTGTATCTGTATCTGTTAACCATATGAATTATCTGTATCTGTACTCGGACTGGGCGGGGCCTAACCCGGAAGTGGGTCGGGTTGTCTTGAAATGGGCGGGGCTTTAACCGGTATGTTATTTTAAGCATGCAATTGATATGGGTTGATCAGAAATTGTTATATTTATTGCTGATTAGAAAACTATTTACATGACAGCATCAGCATTAAGCTTCAGATCAATGGTTTTGATCACGATAACAAACGAACTATATACAGAACAAGTTTTGCAACAATGAAAACAACACATGCGGTTGCAATTATGAAGTAAAATGTAATGAACAAGAGTTTTCATCTCAACATAACTTTCTTTTTTTAACTTTGAATTTTTTTATGATCAGTGTGAATTTTTTTTTTTTGGTTCATTTTTTTTTTTTTTACACCAGGTATGTGTGTGTGTGTGTGTGTGTGTGTGGCTAATTAATTTGTAATATAGTTTTATACCACTACTTACTTTTTTTTTTTTTTTATGAAATACAGCAAGAAAGTGTCAGACCAGTGGTTTAAAAGGTTTAAAAAAGAAAAAAAAATCTCCAACAGGCAGAGACGCGAGTCGCATTCTACCAAGCACCACGTCTGAACAAACCCCACGTTTACAAAAACTCTACTGGTTAATAAGTAAGTACTACAAACCAAAGTAAAAAACAAACCTGAAGCTGAAGAAACCCTAAACGTTAACGGAAAAAACCCGCGAACCTGAGTGATTGAGGGAGAGACAGAGAGAGAGAGCGCGCTGTTCTCTTCTCTTCTCAGTGTTCTGTGTGTGAGTGAGCAGAGCGGGACACAGCAACACAATAGGGGTCGTTCACATATCGCGCCTAAAAACGCATGGAAAACGCTAGGCGCGCTGCTTTCTCCTTTTTTTCCAAAGCGCTCGGGCGGTTGCGCTCCGTAGGCGTTTGTCGTTGCTAAGCAACCATCAGCTGCGCTCTCCGTTACAAGAAGGTGCGGTGCGCTTGCGCCATTCTGAAAAGTTGAGAAGTTTTTATCTCGATGCGGTGCGGACGCGCCTGGAAAAAATGAGCGCGTCGCACCGCGACCGCGTCGCTTCCATTATGAGCGCGCATACCACGCTTCTACATTTGAAATAACGAACTTGAGCGCGCAAAAGACGCGATATGTGAGCGGCCCCTAAACCTGTATGTGTGTAGGAGAGAGGCGCTGTGACTAGCCTATCACAGAACGCAGACACAGTCAGCTACCCAATGAGAATTTTTATTCAATCCGAGCACAGATATTGACTCGTATTACTCGTATGATACTCGTACTCGGCAAAAGTGCTTTATCCGTATCAGATACTCGTTTCAGCCGAGTATCCGGCTCAACTCTAGTAGCCAGTGCAAATTGATGAACAGAGGTGTGACGTGCGTTCTTTTCGGCTCATTAAAGATTAATCTTGCAGCAGCATTTTGTATTAATTATAGAGGTTTGATGGAACTGGCTGGAAGACCTGCCAAGAGAGCATTGCAATAGTCAAGTCTGGACAGAACAAGAGCCTAAACAAGGAGTTGTGTTGCATGTACCGAGAGAAAGGGCCTGATCTTCTCAATATTATATAATGCAAATCTACAGGACCGGGCAGTTTTAGTAATGTGGTCTGTGAAATTCAGCTTATCATCAATCACAACTCCAAGGTTTCTGGCTGTTTTTGAAGGAGCTATGGTTGATGAGCCTAAGTGGAAGGTGAAATTGTGATGAAACGATGGGTTTGCTGAAACCACAAGCAGTTCTGTCTTAGCTAGGTTTAGTTGAAGGTGATGGTCCTTCCATCGTCAGATCATCAGGATAGAATGAGAGGTAGAGTTGAGTGTCATCAGCATAGCAGTGATATGAAAAGACATGTTTCTGAATGACAGAGCCCAGTGAAGCCATGAAGACAGAAAAGAGAAGTGGTCCAAGAACTGAGCCCTGTGGCACCCCTGTAGAGATGTTGCGACTTGGATACCTCACCTCTCCAAGATACTTTGAAGGACCTATCTGAGAGGTAAGAGTCAAACCACTGGAGTGCGGTTCCTGAGATGCCCTTTCTCAATAGGGTTGACAGGAGGATCTGGTGGTTGACCGTATCAAAAGCAGCAGACAGATCCAGCAATATAAGTAATGAAGACTTGGAAGCTGTTTTTGCAAGTCTTAGATCTTCAACAACTGAGAGCAAGGCAGTTTCGGTGGAATGTCCACTTCTGAAGCCAGATTGGTTACTGTCCAGGAGGTTGTTCTGTGTGAGAAAGGCAGTGACTTGGTTGAACACTACTCATTTAAGTGTTTTTGCAATGAAAGGTAGAAGGGAAACCGGTCTATAGTTCCCTAAAAGAGTTGGGTTAAGAGTGGGTTTCTTAAGAAGTGGGGTTATACGAGCCTGTTTAAATGCTGAGGGAAAAATTCCAGTGTGAAGGGATGTGTTAACAATGTGAGTGAGTGCAGGAACAACTGCAGGAGAAATTGAGGAGAGGTTGCTAGTGTGTTTGCAGCACTACTATTATTTATTATATTTTTCAGTTTAATTTATTTATAAAGTTGTATTTATTTTATTTAAATGTATATTTAAGTTTACATTTATGTTCCAACAAACTTGAAAAATTCTGCTTGATAAATGCTCTAAAACTTTTGTAATATGATTGAAAGTTTTTTTTTATATTACCTGTTTTATATATTTAATACTTGGTCAGTTTATTGATTTGTTTGGTTAACTTTGGATAAATATCTTATTTTAATACCGTGCAGTGCACAAAATTAAGATTCGAGAGATGGTTGAAGTCAGTGTTCAATAATTGATGATGTTAAGTTTAGAAATGTTGTGCATCCACTAATTATTAGTGTGATATTTTAGCATGTAAATGAAGGGGAAAACTTCAAGATATCGGCCCTAAAAATCGGCAGCACAAATCGGCCATCAGCTGACCCTGACCTCTAAACATCGGCATCGGTTATAGAAAAACTCATATCGGTCGATATCTAGTCACAGTTCGTTTTACTCGTATCACAGGTACTACTACTTACCTTGCCTATAATAAAACTACATGAACAGAATGAGAAACAAAACTTAAGTTCTTCATATTTCTAATTACACTCTTACTCTCATGTTGAGAATTAAAATTTGTTTTAAAACATTTCTAAATATTAACACTCTTACTCTACTATGTTGAGAATTAAAATTTGTTTTAAAACATGTTCTAAATATTAACTATTTGCAGAGGTAACTAATGTTGAGAAACCACTGTCGTTGGTCAGTAACACCCCCCCCCCCCCCACACACACACACAATTTCTACATAACTTAAATACTTATGAAATTATTTTGTTTTTTATGAAGCCAGTAAAACCAATAACCTATAAGGATTTTCTTATCTGGCAGGATACCCCTACACAAAACCACACCTTACTGATAATGACAGTAAGCTGAAAGTGAAACACTCAAACTCTAATACAATGGCATGCACTTTTGGTCTACAGCCAAAACAGAAGCATCCAAAAAAAATAAAAAAAATAAAAAAAACACACTGTGCCCTTCATTTTACACGCCTAGCTATACGTCTCAAGCATTCTTCCCCTGGCTTTCCTCATCTGACGTTATCAGGAAGTTGAGATCGAACAATAAAAAGATCTCGCTAGATTGCAGTGACCATGTGTCAGTCTCCAGCAGTTCCTGTTTACCACAGGCCACCATCTCAAACACAGCAGCTCTGGTGTGTTTCTCAGGTGTAGATCTCTAAAGATCCCATCCCTCATTTCTGCTAAATACACTTACAAAACTATTATTGTTCAACAAATCTCTTATGGAGAACACAGCTGGTCTTCAGGCTTGTCCTTGGCGTGGCATGAGACTCGGAGAGACAAGCCTGTTACAACTCACTTGAGAGGTGCCAAGTGGCTTAGCTGGTTGCCTAATAGACACTCAACATGGTACACCAGAATTTGACAACATACGGACACGCCATATTGGGATATTCTTGCTTGCAGGACCAAAATCCAAGCATTTGCAAGCGTTTTATTGTGTACTATGATTATAATTGGTGGTTTCTTGTTCCACCAACTTGGTCCCACTCAAGTCATCCTTCAGACAAAGTATCATAAGCCACCACCACCACACCCATGCAGACAAGCCTTGAACTACACCTCTCCTAAACCTTGAAAAATGGCTCAAGTATTTCAGCAGGATTGTGATATCATGCATCATCAAAGCTGACAAACAGTGGACAGTCAGCTACACTTTTACACTAAGTCCAAAGTTGAACAGCTTGCATTTCATAAACAACGCAGATGCTAAATTCATCTCAGGTCAGTTTGTGGATGTCCAATGGGTTCAAGCATAAGAGCAATATTAACCATAACAGAACATAATTGCAAAACAATTACGCACTTACTTGGGTAATCAATACTTGTTACTCATGCAATTTGCCAATTACACACAACAGTGGTTGTTTATGCTCAAGGCTGCATTCATTTGATCAAAAATACAGTAATATTGTGAAACATCATTAAAAAAAAAAACATTTTCTGTTTTAATATTTTTAAACTGCTATTTATTCTGATGCAAATCTGAATTTTCTGCATCATTCAGTGTTGTGTGATCCTTCAGAAATCATTATAATATGCTGATTTGCTTTTTAGCATTTTTTTTGTGGAAATGGTCACAAATCTAACACAGAGAACCAAGAAACATTTTTAACTGTTACTGGGATGGAACCTATAACCACAATAAACAGAATGACTCTTTATCGTTAACCCTTTTAAACCCACTGAAATGTCTAAATACAGGGCTCACTGTAAATTAAAGTTCAGACTGTCTTGGTTTCACATGAGCACTTTTACATGGCTGGTGTAAATATCACATAACCAGTTTGTCCTCTCTGAAAAATGATGTCCGTGTCAAAGGTCCATAAAAGGAAGAATGTGAAACGTGTCATAACAGAGATACCACCACCATAATTGGTGCATATAATATTTAAAGTGTCTATTATTACACTATTATGATGTAAACACATATAACTGTAAACAGTGGGGGGAACCCAGAGACTCATTTTGATTAAGTAACTGATTAATTCACATTCAAATTGACATTGTTAAATGTAATGAAATAAAGTGAAAGTAAAATGGCCTTAGAGTAAATAAATTGTTTTATTTTGCTTTATTGTTTTCAACTTTCTTGGGTCTTACTGACCAACTAAGCAATTTCAACTCTGGTTTCCTACTAGTTACAATTATGAGCAGGTATAAGCACATTTTTATAACTTATAAACCTACAAAAATAATATTGTTGCAATGGAATGTTCAAGGTTTAAAATAATGTGTCCACTATTTTGGGTGAATACAAGAAACCCACAACCCTGAAACTGTTAATATTTCTGTGCATTACTCCAATACAAGCCAATGCTGATAAAACACACTATCTGTCAGATGATCTAAAGATAAAATCCAACATATCCTAACTTCTTGTGTTTAAAAGGGAGTTTGGGCTTAGTAAAGCTCAGTGGCAACAAACCAACTCTTAAATAAATAAAGCCCGGTAAGTTTAGTGCTGAGGAAGCAAAACTAGTTAGCTAACTCGGCTAACATCAGCTAATGCTGACTAACTCATCAACTCCAATTAGCAGGCGAGCTAAATTACTAGTTTATTTTCCCCAAACTGAAAACAATTGACATGTTTCTTCTCTAAAGTTAATTATTACATCGCATTGTATCGGTATCAAAAGAGTTCGATGTAATTTGTCAAATTTATTTGATGAAACGGATGGTTAAGTTTGTAAATCCTCTGTTTAACTCAACAGTCCAGTTGCTAGCAAAGCTAATGTGAAGTCAAAACACTCTGAAAACGTCCAGTTATCACTCAATCTCTCTTTGTAGGAACTTACTGAGAAGATGAAACGCTTATTGGTCTTCCGAGGGCCCTCCACGCGTCTAGTTGTTGTTATTTACACTAGTATTTTTGGTGTAAAACTATCCGGGGATCCCTCACTGTCTATCTGCCCTGCCCGCTGCCGCTCCGGTCGCCAAATAAAGATCCTCGCTGCCTACACATGGACCCGAGTCACCGAACCGCGCATGCGCACTGGCCCACATTAAGAGGAGATGCACTTGAGGAAGAGCATCCTCCTACGCTTTCATTTCACAAATATTTACTACGGTAACCATAGTTTCAAACTAAATGCAATAGTTACTATAGGTAGTGTTAAGTTAACTATAGGTAATGAGGATGAAAAGACCTCACACTTTACATTTTTGTAAAGGGAAATAAGTCAATATTATTATTTGGTTATTTATGGATAAAATGGTCAGGCAACACAAATTGTTAATTTATTAAAATGCACAAAAATCATGACTATAAAATTGTAAAATCAAAGAACAATTAAAATAACTGAATTAGTTAAATTAAAGAGTGGCAAATTAATCCAAATTAAATTATGGAAAAAATGAAAAAAAAATATTATAAAAAAACACACATACATTAAAATCATTAAATTTAATAAAATACCTCTTAAATGTCAATTGCACCTAAATTTCCTCTTCTGGATTTTAAGTTACTTACCCCATCAAATACAGGTAAAACTTTTTTTTATTAAAATTAAAATAAGCAAAAGCATTTGTAGAAATGTTAGATTATTTAAAATGACCAATTACCATGGCAAGACACCATTTTATGTTTTGCATCTCGACCCAACGTACCAAACTCAGGGAAATCAAATCTGCTGCTACATTTTCAGTACAGTTGTGGCCAAAAGGTTTAAGTGATTTATATATATGAATCTTAAACAACATTTTAGAACGCTCCAACTTAATCTGGTCAATTTTACTCGACTTACCAACCTATAAATTGACAAATATTATTATATTGTTTTATTGACGTCGCTTTCAAATCTGCGGGACAAGAAGTTGTTCCACAAGGGCGCGCTCTATGGTTCACTCGTGTGAATTCTCCATTGCGCTTCATTCAAATTTAATCAAACTTTTTACTTACAGGGAACATGTGTATACTAAATAGTATAATTTTTTTATATACATTCGATTTCAAATACCACTAACCGACGTAAAAGTGAAAGCCTTCAGCACAAATATCATGAAAATATTTTTGTTAAAACTTTTTCTGTAATCACAAACGTGTGTGATTGGTCCATCTTATAGAGCGCTGAGAAAAGTAACAGAAACCATGTCGCTACCTCAACTACGCAAAGTAGGCTCTAACTAAACTCGGTGCTCTTATGTCTTGTAAATAATGTTTTATATCTTATAAATATTGTAGAAATGATTGAATGCCATAAACATACCAAGTCCGTCAGCTTCCTCAAGTTGTTTCCGTCTGTTTTGAAGAGTGCGGTTATGACCCAGGTAGAGCTCGGGATCCGGATGCAGCTCTGTGGGCTTTTTATCCACGAAATGAAACGAACACACGTAAACTCTCTTCGGAGGGTTTTTTAACTTCAAAGCCGCAAGCCAAGCCCGTTTCCTCTCCTCTTTCGACGGTATACAGTGTAAGGCATAGGGCGCAGGGCACGGACATTCATCCCTGATTTTTTGATGTTCTTCACAGTTACTTTCTTGAAAACTCTTCAGTTTTTTCGAGTTGTTGTAGCAGCCCGATACAGCACAAGTCGAACCGGAGCTCATGTTTAACTCTGACTCCTCAAGTTCGCGGTGTGCGTATGTCAAAAACGATTTTAGACAGACCGGAAGCAGAACACCGGCAAACGGAAATAGGGAGACGTCGTATCGTTTTGCGAAACAAACTCAGTGCGTATTTTCAGTAGTACAAACATATTACAGGTATTTAAAAGATAGAAACGTATAAATGTACAAATAGGGTATAAAATACATTTGACATGTTTTAGAAAGGTTTTTAAAAGCTCTTTACTTAACTTTAAAAAATTTCTTTCAGCTGTGGTTTGAAATTAAACTAAATCTTAGGCTGTTTTTACATGTGGGCCATGTTTCCCAGACAGGGCTTAGACTAAGCCAGGATTAGGCCATAGTTCAATTAGGACATTTAAGTAATTTGTACAAACATGCTTATTAAAAAAACATTACTGGCATCTTGAGACAAAATAAAGGCACTGATCTATTTTAAGATCAGTCAGTTAGAGTTTATTTCAGTTGAAATAGCTCAGACTTACATTTTAGTCTAGGACTAGGCTTAAGCCTTGTCTGTGAAACGGGGGGTTAGTTTAAAAGTAGGACAACATCCAAAATGATTTTCCCTGGTTTCATTAATTTATTTCCCCAGCCTACATAAGATTATGTTGTATTGTTGCAGTCAATCTAGCAGGTTTGAATAGCTTGTTTGGATATCTGGTGGCATCTGTTGGTTGTTTTGAGGTATGACAGCTCATATTTTTTATGTACAACCTGATAATGTCAATAAATGGATATATTATGATGCATTGCAATATATATAAATGACATGTCAGAAAATAAGTCAAACTAATTCAGTTAATCAATACTATTTAACTATATTCAACACCATTGATTACTATACAAACGTTGCTGTATTATAAGAAATAAACAGGCCTACATAGATCAAATTAAAATATATCTATGATTAAACATGCAATTTCATAAGTAACACAAGAAAGATGAGATGAGTTAAAATCTTATTTGCAGTTTTAAAGTGAATGTTAAAACAATTATTAATAATAATAATCTTAAACGTCAATTGAAGATTCCGTTTTAATGGGTGGTAGTTATTAAAGGATGCTAAATTCTTGATTTACATATTAGCCTATATATTGTATGACATATTAATAAAATACAAGTTTAATAACGACACTTTTAATAGTACAAAACAAATCGTCAAACAAGTCAATTAATAATCAATTAAGTAATAAATAATTAAATATATTTATTTTAGAATAATTCATATTACTGTCATATTAATTAAATAAATAATGCAATAGCTCTGTTCTTAATAATCATTACTAATAATTAAAATCAGATTTTTGGAGGAATGTTAGATACATCATGCAATTGGAAACAAGCAAAATGTGCAACCACGATTCCTACTTTAGTTATTTATAGAATGTGCTTTAATTAGTCGTAAATTGTAAAGTGGAAAAATCACGTCAAAGACTTTATTCGGGACGTTTTCTTAAAGAGACGACGTCCTTCTTTCACACCACTAGGGGGAAGCAAAGGTTAAGTTATCCTTACATTGATCAGCAAAGACTCTAATAAATGATTGTAGTTGTACAAATGCTCATCTAATTTGTAACTCTTACTATATAACAGCTAAGTAGCCTAATAATCGGATCGGGACAGACTACAGTCTTTACGGTGGCACGAGCTGTATAAAAGTCCTTATAAACGTAATTTTCACAACTCACAACTTTCAAAATTGTTTATTAAATTGTTCTTGTCTACTGAGAGTCTGTTTTCAGACCGACAGGCTTCAACTGAATAGTCAGTATGTTGTTAATTAACAGTGAACCTTAAAGCCTCGTTTACAGGCCTGTCAAAAATTAAATATGGCGCTACTCACCGGACACATTATATGATAGTCAGTTTAGACATAGCCACTAGGTGACAGTATAATAAAGTAATTTAAAGGGTTGGAAAACCCCTGATTTTATTCTGGCCTGAACTTGACCTTGACAGAACTGTGTATGTGCCCTTAATCTGAAATACATTGTAACTAATTCCAGCGGTCTGTTTATATAATAGAGTTTTGTATTCAACATTCAAGTTTGTTGTAGGGTAGCGTCAATGTATGTTAAGCTAAATAAAATCAGGATGATTTTGATTTCAAGGCTGACTGCACAAGCAAACAAAAAAATTAAATAAATATCAATACATTTATTTACTTATATCATTTTTTTTATCAAAGCAAAGTAATATTTAAAAAAACATTTGTTTTCCTCAAATATGATGAATATTATTTTATTAAAGCAAAATGCATAAAAAGAGAACAAAGAAAATCTCCAAAATATTTATGATTATTCTTTAACGTTCGGCCACCTCCAGATGTCGTGAGATTGTGTGTTGAATCGTAAAGTTTATATTATTCGTCCCCTTCAGTTGTGAGTGATAGTGCCACATCACCTTCTCCAGAGGCCTGTTAATTAATCAGCTCAGTGTGTGGAAGTTGACGACGAGAAACTTCTGTCTGTTCTGAACGTTTGTTTTCTTGCCAATCCCGCCGTTTCCACAGAACACAGACGCTGCCATGGGTACCTACCGTACCAGGGAGGGGTGAAAATCTCATTTGCATGTATTTAAATGACGCATGATGAATAATTTACAGAAGGCTGAATAAGGAAAATCTGAGAGACGTTTAGAAGTCACGCTGAGCTTCAGGCTAGTACAAAGAGAGAAAACGGTCAAAAAGCACACTTTGCTGCTTCCAGGATAAAACAAGTGCGGCACTGTGTGTTATATGTGAGCGACGGCCCATTATGGCCGTGTTGGCAGCTTCACAAGCATCCACTCACTAGAACCTTCCATAAATTGTCGCCACATTAAAATGCCCCGCACGACATTAAAACATACACAACAAGACAAATGTCATTTTCAGATGAAAAAATATATATTTTTACACGGCCCGCTTTTTCACACTTAGCCGCTGACCTGCATCTACCTTGTTTTCAGCTTTCCCGCGTTTCTACAGTCTTGTTAATTTTATATGAAAGAGCAGCCACTTTATCAGCGGGTGGTGCAGTAAAAGCGTTCAGGGTCAAAGCATGAACCCGTGATTGGTTCTTCCATTAGAAGAAGCGTGCAGCCTGGCTCTCCTCTCAGCCAATCAGATGCGCTCACCGTACCATTGTTCCAAATGTTGGTGGTCTGCATTCTCTCTTATTAGATTCCCCCTTATGATTTAACAATAAATGGCACATAATTGAAGCTCTTAATTGAGTGACCTTTCCTCTACAATTTCAAGATTACAGACTACGAGACTCCTGGAAAATGCGGGTCTGTTTGATTCAAACACGCCATTTGATGTATTAACAATAAATTCACGAATAAACAGCTTAGGTGGACGGAATAAAATAAAATGAAACAAGAATAGGGGTTGAACGTTACTTATAAATTACCGCTGCTTATAAAAACGTTCCAGTGCATTGAGAAGAGGGCATATATGAAGATATATGTGAATCCCGGAGGTACGGGGTCTGACTGGTTTTGCATTAAAAAGACGAGGTCCTGTGAAAGTTCTGCTCCCTGTGTGTGTGTGTGTGTGTGTGTGTGTGTGTGTGTGTGTGAATTCGATAGCTCCAGCATGGTTATCATGACAAGATTCTTTCCAAGTTCACAGCGTAACCTCCCCCGTCCGTCCCCGCGCGCAGACACACGCAAACACACTCCCCCTGTTGACCCTCCACCCGCACTCTCGTTCATTCTCAAGTCTATTTCAGACGAGTCAAAGGGCATCTTAGTTCTGAAATTTCAATAATGCTATCTGCTGGGGATGAAATGTTATTTAAGGTTCATGATTTTGTTTGCTTTATCTATTTATTTGTTTTGTGAGAAAAACTGAGTCATTTCTCATATGACAGTTCAAACTGGAGACGCAACATTTTAGCCTATTCGAAGTGTATAGGAAAATAAATTGTGGAATCTTAGCTTTTGTGTTCATGTAATGTTTCTGTGTTTATTTTTTATGTAATGTAAAATTGCAAAAAAGTACACAAAGTATATACCCTATATACTATTTAAGATCATCATAATTATTTTAGATTTATTAAATAATTAATATTTTATGTTTTTATGTTTTTGGCCTTTATGCTTTAGTTATTTTATTTAATTATTCACCTTTTATCACTTAGTTTTGATTGATGGTCCGTATGAGACTTATATGCAACTGATAATTCATCTCAAAATCGACATTCACTCTTTCATCTGTTTTTTAAACCCTTGAGATGTAAGTGCCTCCGTTATTTTGATCTCCTTAGTAGAAAACAATCATCACCACAGACTGCGTTACAAACACTGTTGTATATAAAACATGTTTTTAAAATATAAAAAAAAAAATTCACATCAATTTGCTCAGAGGAATAAACATTTATTTAACCACCACAAAGATGAAAGCAGCAAAAGTCACAACAAAAAAATGTCTAAAGCAGTTTTGTGCAAGTGTTTTTGTCTTTCTCGTCTTGTGAAGGCTTGTTTTATTAAGAGTGTGTCAATAAAATAATATTTAAAAAACAATATTTTATAATGGTTTTAAAATAATAATAAATACAAATTAATAAAACATATTATTAAACTAAACAGTAAAACTAAACAAATGTAATATGTATTGAATGTAATAAACAATTACAAATATTTAATTAAATATCAACATCTAATGAATTAAAAAAACCTTATTGGAAAAGTTGTTAGAGAAATTGCTGATGCATATTTCAACTTCTAAATTCATTTAAAAGGACATTTTCAACTCAAAATATGTCAAATAATTGAATACACCAAAAATATTATTTTAATTCCTATCGTTATACCTTTGTGATTGTATTCAGTATTGTTTTAACACAGATTTTGGTGACTAAACAATTTCATAAATATATATATATTATTTTTTTCATTGTATAGACTTATATATATATATATATATATAAGTCTAAATGTAATATGACGCAACAGCCAAAGGATGCAGGACTTCACAGCCAAACTCCCTCCTCACCTCTCCCGACAAAGACAATGAATGTCTTGGCAGACCACCAAGAACTGTTTTACCGGAGCTGCTCGTCCAGACCGTTTGAGCTCTGTCTCTGGGTAGAGGATGGCCGAGGGAGGGGTGACCAAGGGGACAAGAGCTGCCACCCTAATCTCTCAGAAAGGCTTGTTCTGTGTGGGTTTATCCCGTTGAGAGTAAGGGAATCTGCCATGCTCAGTAAGCATATATCAGGCCATCTCATGGCTCAATGGGCGCTCCTTGGGTGGGCCCTCCTGGTCAATACCACCGTACCCTCTGCCGGACCGGCCCAGAATAGGATAATCTCTCCTTCTCGCTTTCTTTCAGGCCAAAGTCTGGCCTCCCGGCGACTGAGTCACGGCCAGGGTGGCTTGGCCCTGATCCCGGGTCAGTGTGGCTGGGTGACCGAGGGGTAGATTTCAGCAGGTGCACTGGAGCGCACTGGACCAGCGCTTGAGCTGACAGTTAAAGGCAAACAATAGGAAGCAGGACTGGTGTGTGTGTGCGTGTGTGTGTGTGTGTGCGTGTGTGTGTGTGTGTGTGTGTGTGTGTGTGTGTGTGTGTGTGTGTGTGTGTGTGTGTGTGTGTGTGTGTGTGTGTGTGTGTGTGTGTGTGTGTGTGTGTGTGTGTGTAAACTGAGTAATGAACCCTTTCTGGCTGAGCGAAAGCTCACTGTTTCTGACTCAGTTTGAGAAAAGCTGACAAAAGGCTCTTTTGACGAATAAGATACCAAATAGTTTTGCAACCCTTTTATTAAATAAATTTGTAAATAGATCCCTGATTTGTGATTTTTTTTTCTTTTGATAATTTTCAAGCAGTAATAACAATTTTAAAATGCAAATAAATAAAAACTAAAAGATAATTTTACTTAAATGCCAAAATAAGTAACAGCGTTGTAAACAAATGTAGAAAATTTAGAATTTTTATATTCACCATATGAAATAATTATGTTATTTATGGTTCAGGTAATGGTATGGTTCAGGCTTTTAAGGTATTTAAAAAGAGCTGTGTTTCTTTATGGGAAAATTATGTTATATAATAGTTCATCAAATGTATTATAATATTATTCCCACAACTAATTAAAATGGTATTTGTGCCTCTAACGCTTTGAAACACTACTCAAAGAACATCAAATTGTACCTTATTCATGAAAAAATGACAAACGATCCAAGAAAAGACAAAATAATCACACATAACAAAACAATTTTTATCAGGATTTATTTAAACACTTGTATCTTAAATTCAAGGCAGTTAGGCAGGAAATAGTTTACGGCATAGCAAATGTAAAGTATCTGTAACAACCAACATATCTGGCTATGTATATAAATATCTATCTATCTATCTATCTATCTATCTGTCTGTCTGTCTGTCTGTCTGTCTGTCTGTCTGTCTGTCTGTCTGTCTGTCTGTCTGTCTGTCTGTCTGTCTGTCTGTCTGTCTGTCTGTCTGTCTATCTGTCTGTCTGTCTGTCTGTCTGTCTGTCTGTCTGTCTGTCTATCTGTCTGTCTGTCTGTCTGTCTGTCTGTCTGTCTGTCTGTCTGTCTGTCTGTCTGTCTGTCTGTCTGTCTGTCTGTCTGTCTGTCTGTCTGTCTGTCTGTCTGTCTGTCTGTCTGTCTGTCTGTCTATACAAATATCTACACATCTATTTGAATATGAGGAGTTCATTAGTAAAAATCATGTTTTTCATTGTCCATTCCAATTAATCTCAATCAAACTGCAGTTGGGTTATTTTGATTAAGTAAAAATAACTAAACAAATACATCTAACACAATAACATTTTAACAAAGAAATCTTAAAATAAAATCTATAAAAATCAGTTTTTGCAAATAAATTATTTATCCATCTATATGAATATCTATCTGCATATCTATATATAAATATGTATCCGTCTATATCTGAATATCTAACCATCTAAGTATCTATTTATATGCATGTCTATCTGTCTGAATACATATCCATCTATATAAATATCTTAACATCTGAATATCTATACATAAATATCTATCCATCTTTATGAATATCTATATATCTGAATATTCAACTATATGAATATCTATCTGCACAGCTATCCATCTATATATCTGAATATCTAGCCATCTAAATAAATATGAGTATCTGAATACGAATATCCATCTGTCTGAATATCTATCCATCTATATGAATATCTATCTATCTATAAATATCTATCCATCTAAATAAATGTCTACAACTGAATATCGAATCTAAATAAATATCTGAATATCTATACAAATGTCCATCTGTCTGAATATCTATCCATCTATATGAATATGTATTTGAATATCTATCCAACTCTATAATACGCTATAATTTAAAATCTTTACAAATCTGAATATCTATCTGAACATCTAACCATCTACATAAATATCTGAATATCTATCCACCTACAAGAATAACTCTGTCCTGTCTAAATATCTATCTATTTACATTTAGCAGATGCTTTTATCCAAAGCGAGGTACAGTGCATTCAGGTTATACATTTTTTGTCAGTATGTGTTCCCTGGGAATTGAACCCACAACCTTTTGCGCTGCTAATGCAATGCTCTAACCACTGAGCCACTATTATGCTCATTTATCTATCTATCTATCTATCTATCTATCTATCTATCTATCTATCTATCTATCGATCTATAATATTCTGATTATCTATCTATCTATCTATCTATCTATCTATCTATCTATCTATCTATCTATCTATCTATCTATCTATCTATCTATCTATCTATCTATCTATCTAACTATCGATCTATAATATCTGATTATCTATCTATCTATCTATCTATCTATCTATCTATCTATCTATCTATCTATCTATCTATCTATCTATCTATCTATCTATCTATCTATCTATCTATCTATCTATCTATCTATCCATTCAAGACAAGTTCAATTAAATTCTCATTTATTATTAACTGGTCATTTGTCCTGTACATGCCAAGTCTTATTTTTTTAAATTAACTTACCTTTATTGTCCAAAAATACGTGATGACAAAAAAAAAGATTCAACAAAAACAACACAGTCTTACTGAAAAACTGTTATGTGCTGGGGGGGGGAAGTAAAAACATCTCTTGATGATCTGTGGTGATCCTGGAATCGAAATTTAGTCCAAAACCTGAGGAGACACCAGAAAAAAAAATGACAGAATTAGTACCAGTTTCACTCATTACATTTAAGAAACACATATTTTTTTTTGTATATAGCTATCTTTTTGTAAATCACCAAGCTGTTCACCATACAGCGTCTGAACGAGGTGTGGCTTGAGCGCATTTCTGTTACAACCTCTAGGGGTTAGGCACAAATTGATTGACAGCGTTCAGATGCTGGGATGCTCAGTGTCACGTGTGCAGAGATGATGCGCTGTGTGTGTGCTGCTCTCCCGCCGCCACGCCGCAGCACGAGTGTGTTTACCAGCACGCAGGTTCAAGGGGCGGGGAAACAGACTTTATTAGCCGTGATGTTTGACCCCAAACCTAGAGCCAGACAGGGATCAGGGGAAGGACTGTCTGGGCACTGGGATTGACCCCAAGGCTGTGGAGGTGGGGGGCTTGTTGGTTCTAGTCTAGGGTGCTTAATATCACCTCTGAGGATAGAGGTGCAGACAGCTCAACGATTGACCCTGCTTAATCATCAGTGCGCAACATCTAGTCTGCTTGGTCATGGTACAAAGTCATGGCGGGCCGGATATGGCGTTATGGAAATCAACTATGGCTGTCATCATTTTATTTTATTTGAATGTATGTATAAAAGGTACAGCTGTTATAAAACCAGAGAGAAAAAGGCTGCATGGCTATGATAGTATGTGAGAGAGTCTGTGGTAATATTGCATTCCTATTGGTCAGTGTTAGAGGAGCTCAGCTTAGCCTGACAGTTTGCCTGCCCTGAACCAGGTTAGTTTTCCAACATAAGTAGCCACAGTGACTGAGCTTGATCTTTGTTAAATTTGCTTTATAGAACCAAATCATTTGACAATAAGTCAGACTAACTGAAACAAGCCTGGCCTATTTGGTAAACTTGTTTTATGAAACAGGCCTCGAGGCATTAGAAGTCAGAAGACACAAGTTCATTTATGATTTGCTGTCTAGTCTGTCTGAACAAAAGAAATAAAAGCGATCATACTTTTTCCATTGCATCGAATCGCATTGTGTTGAATCGAATGGAAATCGAATCGCACTACATCGTAATAGGGGTGAATCGTATCGCATCGCTAGCTGCTTCATATGTATCGTATCGTATCGTAGGCAGCCATTTCACCCTGCAGTCCAAGACTGGTTTCCCACTGAAGCTAAGCAGGGTTGAGCTGGTCAGTACCTGGATGGGAGACCTCCTGGGAAAACTAGGTTTCTGCTGGAAGAGGTGTTAGTGAGGCTAGCAGGGGGTTCTTAACCTGTGGTCTGTGTGGGTCCTAATGCCCCAGTATAGTGACGGGGATACTATACAGTCAAAAAGCACCATCCTTCGGAGGAGATGTTAAACCGAGGTCCTGACTCTCTGTGGTCATTAAATATCCCAGGATGTCCTTCGGAAAAGAGTAGGGGGTGTTACTCGGCATCATGGCCAAATTTCTCCATTGGCCTCTGACCATCATGGCCTCCTAATCATCCTCCTACACCGATTGGCTTCATCACTCTGTCTCCTCTCCACCAATAAGCTGGTGTGTGTGGTGAGCATTCTGGCGCACTATGGCTGCCGTCGCATCATCCAGGTTGATGCTGCACATTGGTGGCAGATGCGGAGATTTCCCCCCCTTACTATGTAAAGCGCTTTGAGTGCCTAGAAAAGCGCTATATAAAATTTAATTATAATTATGTATCGAGATGCGCATCGCATCTCAGTTATGGAGATGCACATCCCTAATATGTATAGAACCAGTTGGGAGGACACGTCGCACCCCAACCATCAGGAGACAGTCTGATGTACCCAGCATTTGGGTGGGGTCAGGAATCGCCCGTCTGGGACACCCATCCATACACAGGGAACGAGCCTACGACCCAGGCAGGGATTTTGCAGAGGGGGGCATCTGGTCCTCAATTCAGACAGTCCTGTCTGATGTCCCATTAAGATTTGAGTCCAGGACCGTGAGGGGTGAGGGGAAGAGCGTTGGTTAACCCCCCTGGATTTCTGCTGCAGCTCCTGGGTCCTATTATTTGAGGCAAGCTGTTGGCTGCATACTAATTCTGCATCACTCAGTCATGAATCAGGCTCGTATGAGAAGCAGCATTTGAAATAAAGCTGGTGCAGAAGTAGGCCCTGTATGGAATGAGGGAAGCATTTGCTCACTAAACACGCTCAGACTGGCAAATGTCCAGTGCATTGAATGAGAAAGGTTAAAATAGCTTGATAACTGGTAATAGTTGCATCATTCTGCAGGGAAGAGGAGGAGCCTGGTTTCATGCAGCTGAAATGACCTGCATTCGTTTTCATTTAGTTTTGATTTTTTGCCTAATGATACATACTGTCAAGAGAGAGGAAAAGAAGTGATGGCAATAAATGTTGTTAGCCAGACTTGAACTTGCATCATCCACATGAGCTCCACAGATTAATGTGCCAAGAGCACATGCACTAGCCACTAGACAATTTGAATAATTATGTTTGTTGTTGTTTGTTATTGATGTCTTGATGTGGCATATTACAATCAAATCTAAAATTTTTAATATTTTACATATCTATCATTAAAATTAAATCATAATATTATTAAAATATTATACAGGTTTTTAATATTTTAAAAACAATATAAATAACCAAAAACGTAATATATCTAATATTTTTAGATGTTAACTAATACATTTTAATAAAATATCATTTTTGTTTTAGCATGCCATATCAAGACTTATCAAAAATATAAATGTATATTAATAAAAATTAAAGTTTTTTAAATATAACATCTTATTATCAGAATAATCAGATAATTACTTTTTATTAAAAATGATATTGTATTAAAATATGATATTTAGTATGTTTATTTTAAGCATGTTAAACATGAACTGTTTTTACTTTTTAACATTTTATTTAAACAATCATATTTCTGTTATTTTTTTTATATAAAAAATATGTAATTTCAATGATAAAAATGGGTAAAAATAAAAAGTATAAAAATAAATGATATTATTTTAATATGTTAATTATTGTATAACATTACACAATATAATGTGTGTATAATATATATATATATATATATATATATATATATACACACACATATACATAGTGCACTCCATAAGTATTGGAACAGTAAAAACAACATTGCTCTGTTGGCTGTGGAATCAAGACATTTGCAAATATGATTAAAAGATGAATATGAGACAAAAGTGCATAATTTTATTATTAGCCGTTTCAACACATACAAGTTTTACCAAATAAAAAGAACAGCACTTTTAGAGTTCATCCCACTCATTGATGTGAGCATAAGTATTGGAACAGTTGAACATAGATATAAAAGATTAAAAGCTATTATTTAGTTGCAGATCCCTTGTGCACGATCACAGCAGTGAGTCTGTGACCCAAAGACATCGCCAGACTCTTCGTCTCATCTTTTGAAATACTCTTACCAGCCCTTAAAGCAGCCAATTCCAATTGTTGCTTGTTTTGGGAGTTTCTGTCTTTACTCTCCTCTTCAGCTGGTGAAATTCATGTTCAATCGGATTTAAATCTGGAGATTGACTTGGGCAATCTAAGACTTTCCATTTCTTTGCCCTTATAAATTCCTTGACTGAACTGGCAGGGTGTTTTTGGTCATTGTTCTGATGCAATATGAAGCACTTCCCAATTAATCTGGTGGCATTTTCTTGAATATTGGTAGGCAAGATGGTTTTGTACCCTTCCAAATTCATTCTGCTACTGTCATCATGCATTAAGTCATCAGTACAGTTGAGAGGGCCTGTTCCAGGGACAGCCATGCATGCCCATGCCATGACAACACCTCCACCATGCTTTACAGATGAGGCTGTATGCTTGGGATCATTTGCAGTTCCCTTTTTTCTCCACACTTTTGCTTTCCCATCACTTAGATAAAGGTTCATCTTTGTCTCATCGGTCCATAAACACAGTTCCAAAACTCTTCTGGCTCACCTTTGTGCTTTTTTGCAAACTCTAATCTTGCCTTTCTATTTCTGGTGCTGGTCAGAGATTTGTATCTTGTTGTGTAGCATCTGTAATTCCTTGTCAAAAGTCTCCTGAGGACAGTAGATTGTCAGAGTCATCAACTACTGTTATTTTCCCCGCTATCTGGAAGTTGGTGATTTTACAGACACGTATTTTAGGGTTCAGAAGTAATGGATTTCACAGCTTTTATGATTTGACTTTGTCATCAACTACTGTAACTTCTTTTAAAACATCTATGTGTTGAATCACCCAATAATAAAATGTGACATTCTGTAGTTTTGTCTCATTTAAATCTTTTAATCATATTTGTATATGTCTTGACTCCACAGCCAACAGAGCAATTTTGCTTTTACTGTTCCAATACTTTGAGGGCACTGTATATCTTCACAAAAATGTAATGAAACTTAGTATGTTTAATAATATAATATTCAATCTGTATAACATTACACACACAAGGTTTCCATCCAAATAGGTTTCCAAACTCTTGATTTCTCCATGCCCTTTGTTTTCTAGAGCTCTAATTGACTTCCTCTTTTCTTTTAGCATCCACATTTCTTGCTTTTCTCTCTGTGAAAGTCAGCTCCCTCAGCTAAATCTGGTTTGTGTGTGTCATCACCGAATGCAAGATTCAGAATACAGAAGTAATGGATATAACGGATGTTTACAAATATGTAATAAAACTTAGTATGTTTAATAATATTATATTTGACTGAATTTAACTTTGTAATACTTAATAATAATTCTGCTAATTGTTTAATACCGGAGGAATTAAAATACATGCCACTGGATCACTGTTTGTATCGATCAGGTTTTCTGCAGATTATATATAACCATGACCAGCAGATGAATGAGAGACAGACACCAGGCAGAACCAGTGAAAAAATCGTCCAGTCCCCAATGACACCACTCTCTAGATAAAGGGGGGCCCATACTGAGCTTTGTTCCCGTGTTTAACACTGCTTTATAAAAACTCTTCTCTGTGTACAAAGCAGAGCAATTTTCTAATAGTCCCATGAACAAGAAACAATGACAGAAGAGATGCACAGGAAGAGAACGAGAAGATGTATAGATCCAGACAGCAAAGACTTCCCTAGGGTTGCCAGGTCTGCAGTAAAATGCACATTTACATCCTGTGTTCCCCAATTTGCCAGTCAAATCTGTTTCAGGGTATAGTGAGACATCTGACCATACAACCCCCCCTGACCTTGACCTCAAGAGTCCTTCCTCACCTGCAACTGAATAGAGCAGCTGGGCCGTCTAGCAAGCGAATGACTGAATACGACTGAATTAACTTTTACTCGTTCACACGCTCAATCGCTTTCCGAGATGATATTTAGACAGTCTTCATGGGGGAGAGAAATGTTTACTAGTGTACTGTTGCCTGGTGTACTGTGGCAGCCATTATCTGCAATATTTCTCCTTATTTAGTCATAATTGCAATGTCTTATGGACATTCATTAATAAAAGTTCATGAAATCTGAGCATTCACACAGACACATTAAAATCTAGTTTTACACCACATTTATGTTAGACTTGTAAACATCAAATGTCATGTTATTTTTTTGTTTAAACAGCACAAATATCTGCAACAATATGCCCAAAATCATTGCTTTCAGCTTGTCGTCTAAATAAGCTTAAGATGTTGATTTAATTTATGATTGAACAAAGAGAAATATCACAGAAATGCTACCAAAGTATAATGAATACAATATTTTGAAAGTCTTTGTTGGGGAGAGTAATGTTTACTGGGCTTGTTGAACTGCTTTTTGGGCAAATCTGACACAAATATTTAGGTTTTGATGTTGAAATAGCAAAAATGTGTTAATTTAAATGTGGTGTGACACCAGATTCAAATGTGTCAGTGTGAACAGATTTCAAGTACGTCCATTAATAGATGTCTATATTTTCATTTTATTGAACTTATGTTTCATGTTCTGGTGCAAATGTTTAGATTTGTTAGATTTTATGTTTACAAACCCGATTTAAATGTGGTTTGAAACCAATTCAAATGTGTCTGAATGCACACATTTTTAAGTTTATTAATAAAATAAAAATTACGATTCAACTTATGATTCATTTTCAACACAAGCATTGTTTTCACACGAAAAAAATGTGCTTGTTATCTCTAAAGTTCAACTGAATTTGTTTTAGATCATTGGATGTGATCTTACGGTACAAAGTTTCCTTTGGAGGTACCTTTATACACAAAGCACTGCCTGTTTAGTCATTCACTTTAGATTTCAGACACAGCCAGTATTGTACGGTAGACCATCACGCTCCCTCCCTCGCCCGTCTCCCTTCATTGACAGCATGAGGACCCCTGGATACTTCCTTATGGCTGCCTGCAATGTGCCTGTCTGAAATGCAAAACAACAGGGTTTGACATACCGTGAGCCAAACATAGAAACTCATTATTCAGTGCGGATCACAGTGCATTAGATGAATGTAATTACTTTCAGTTGCAATTTATTGGGGGTTTATGTGACTTACTCTGGCAATACAGACCTTTTTTCCCTTCTCATAATCTACTGCTGAGATGCGACTCATTTTTACAGACACCTGTACTATGGTAAACAAGAACCAGCTAAGCTGGTGGTCTCCATGCTTGCCTTCATCTGAATACATTTACATGCAAATTATGCTATGCTGGCAGATACTAAGCGTCGCTGAGACTTCACTGAGCAAGACAGTGTCCAAAAAAATCTGAATATACAAACATATCAGACAGCATCACGGCTGAATCAGCCACATATTCACCACAGTGTCACAATCTTACTGCAATCCCATAATTATGTAATCATAACAGAACAATCCAGATGGGAAAAGTGCTGCTAAGCAGGACAGGATGTGGCAAATGCATTAGAATATTATAAAATGGCAAAGTTGAAGGTAATGCAAGAACACAAATAGTGCATCATGTACATGCATTGAAAACGTATATTTTTGTCAGGTAAACGGAAAAAATGTAATACTGATAATAATGGTACAAGACAAAACTACCTCTTAATATGACTGAACCAAATTATTACACTAGGAAACATCAACAGAAGTAATTTTATAGGACTGAAATATGCCACATTTCTGCAAATGCAAATAAACATATATAATTACATAAAAACATTTATGCTTTCAGCAGACGCTTTTCTCCAAAGCAACTTACAGTGCATTCAGGCTATACATTTATTTATCAGTATGTGTGTTCCCTGGGAATTGAACCCACAACCTTTTGCGCTGCTAACGCAATGCTCTACCACTGAGCCACAGGAACACTGTGGACATACATATATATACACATACATATTATGTCTAATATTTAAACAAACATAAAAAGATTGTTGCTGTTGTTATAATTAATAATAACAATTTATAAATCGTGACTATTTGCACATTTTTGTCTAATATATTTGTTAATTTACCTGTTTAATATTTAAAAAACATAGCAGATAAAGATTGTTGTTATTATTATTATTAATAATAATAATAATAATAATAATACACATGACAAATTATTTGTTCATTAGTGTGTAATATATTTGTTGATGTGTACCTGTCTAATGTTTAAACAAACATAAAATGTATATTATTATTATTATTATTAATAACAACAACAACTACTAAAATTATTTGTTAATTTGTCTTATATATTTGTTAATTTGAACATGTCTAATGTCTAAAACAAAAATATTGTTGTTGTTAATAATAATAATAATAATAAGATAATTATTTGTTAATTTGACAGAAACAAATCTAATTGCACCATGGTAACACCAATGGATTTATTAAGTGCCAGATCAGGAAGAAATATATCCATATGTAATTTTATCCAGCACGCAAACAAATTCATAAAAGGATATCCATGTGTAAAAAGAATTAAATATGTATGTGTGTATGTATCGTCTTTTTGTTAACATAGCTATTAGAAATGTTTATATGGATATTTAAAATCCATTCGAACAACTAGAGTTTTCTAATTTTCTTATCTCAGTTGAGAACATTGATATTTATCAGCATAATATCAGACATGTTTTAGTTAAACCTCATATTGATGACTGGCACAGCAACCAATAACTCTTTAAAACACAAACTACCATCATACACTCGAGTCCGCGAGCAGCTCTAGAACAAATGAACATGAGGGTTCGAGGGGGGTCAGCGAGGAGGAGGTGAAGCTCCAGAGGCGAGCGAGTGTCAACCCCAGCTGGGCGGACATTTTGTTGACATGCTGATAGGGATTTAAGCAGTGGGTGGGTGTTTGTGCATGCGTGTGTGAGCTAGGTGAGAGAATGAGCTGGAAAGGGGGAAGGAAGGAGAGAGGCTCACAACAGCAGTGTTTCTAGGCTTGATTTCAGCGCGAGCTGAGACTATTAAGGGGAATGGGGAAGGACAAGGAAGAGGGGGCTCTCTGGGAAAGATGGGGACCGGTCCATTGAGACGACGGAATGGGGGGGGGGTTCCTTTTTTTAGCTGAGCTAATGAAGCATAGGTGGAGATGAATAATGGAATCTTCTAGATGGTGGGCTGGTGTCTTCGTCCGCTATTCAGAAAATAGGTTTCTTTGAAGAAACATGTTGAGAGGAATAAAAGCCCTCCTCTTAAAGGGGTATCATCGTTTACACTGCAGGAGACTAACAGCGGGAACAAATGCGGTGAATTGATGTTGCTTCCTTGCGTCCGATGCCAAAAATAAATGCCCATAGGCTTTAATAAAACAAGCCGATGATATTGTAAATGAACAGATGTTGAAAAAATACAGTTGCCAGGCTTGCACAGAAAAGAATCCGCCGTAATAAGCACCCCCCTATTTGCCAGTCAAGTATGATTTGGGGTGTTGCGAGACGTCTGATACACCCCTCCCCCCCCCCGACCTTGACCTCTAGGGTCCTTCTTCACCTGCAGCTGAATAGAGCAGCTGGGCTGTCTAGCCAGCGAATGGCTGAATATTTGACACTTTTACTCTTTCACACGCTCAACCGAGACGATATTCAGACAGTCTTTGTGGGGGAGAGTAATATTTTCTGTGCTTGGTGTACTATTATTTGCAATATTTTTCCTCGTTTAAGACCCATTCACACCAAGAACTGTAAAGATAACTATATTAGCATCCACATCAACAAACAATAATGTTCTGTTTATAATAAGCACACCGTGTAGTTTTATCATCTGCCACTTTAAATATTCAAGTTCTTTAAAGCAGGATGGATTCTGATTGGCTGGCAAGTTTCCATCATTCATCATCTGGAAAAATCCATCGGCATTGTTCCTCTGTGTCATTATCATTAAATTTGTGGTGTGGACATCTCTATTCTCATAGAATTAGAACAATTATTGTGAACTTTACTTTGATCATTTATGTATCATCTTAAGCTTTATTTAGACAGAAAGCAGCAAAAAAAGGTTTTGGGTATATCTGAATCAAACCAGTTTAGTTTGTGTAGTCTAAACAAGAAACACATGAAATCTGATTTTTATGAACATGATCCAAATGTGGTGTGAAATCAGATTAAAACGCATCTCAGTGTGAATTTCACACTGCATTTCAAGTCTTTTTTTTGGGAATTCAAATACTAAATGCAACTAAATTTGCAATTTCATATGGTGCTCTTTTTCTGAATACACTAATTTCCCATCACTTTCCTGGACTGTGTGACATTCACTATATAGTGAATGAGTAAGTAGTTTAGGACACATGCAGGAAAATGCAAACCGGCTTGTTTATGTTCTCTCATGTTCCTTGTGAGTTTAATGATGTTCATAGTTTAATAATTTTTTAATCATTGCGTTATCGCTCTAAATTACTAGCAAGATGTTTTTCGCATCACTCGCATGAATAAAAACATAATAATTATTTCCAATATTTTCTGAGACAACTGGACAAACCGAACACGTCAATACGTGATTGGCTTGCGTGTCATGCAAATTTTCCACTCGTGTAGAAATTTGTTCAACTTGCGTGGATGAAGCAGTTGAGTCAAATATCACACGTTTGTGAATTGAAATCACCCAATTTGCATCAGCATGCATTCAAATATGCACATCTATTTGTGTCTTTGTATGTAATCTACCCTTGCATATAATTAAATTTGCTTTTGTTGTGTACGCACCATAACACTGCAACAAAATGTCATGATTAACAAGAACAGAGTAAAACTCAAACAAATGCATCATATTTCATAATCTGCAAAAATACAATATGGAAAGTCAGTCTTAAAAACTGGATTAAAACCAAATATAATTTGTACGCAGTGTGAACAAAACATTAAAAAGATAGTTCACCCAAAAATGAAAATTCTGTCATCGTTTACTCACCCTTATGTCAATCCAAATCTACAAGACTTTTTTTTTTCTTACACAGACCACAAAAGAAGGTATTATTACAGTAAGTACATTGGAAGCCATTTAACATTTTGGATCATTGACTTCCATTTTATGCACAAAAAAGGAATTTCTCAAAATATCTTATTTCGTGTTCGACGTAGTCATAGAGGTTTAGAACAACATGAGGGTGAGTAAATAACAAACTATCCCTTTAATGGTAAGATATGAGGATACAGCATACAAACTCAACACTAATTTGAAGTTTTTAACCCTCAGCCCAACCTTCCACTTCCTGTCTACATCTGTCTACATCTCGTGCGGCCACAAAACCATTTGCTACGGAACGGTACCTTCTCATTCCCTATCCTTCTTGCTGTCTGTCTATCTTGTTCCACGTCTCGGACAGAGCCAAGCCAGTCTGAAGCAACGTTTTGAAAAGGTGGGGGGTGCAGTTCGGGGGCATTTTCATTACGGTCAAATCTCAGGCCCGGCTCTTCAATGTGGCCTGTGCCACCGAGCCGACAGTTTAATCATACAAACAGCACTCCATTCCCATTTCCCGCTCTCTCCTTCACACACTCCACTCCTCGCTTCATAATTCCGCGCCCCACACACTCCGCACGCAGCGCTGTGTTTTGGGGGCTTAAAAATGACATAATCAGTGACTTGGATAAACGCCTGTTTTCTCTCCGACAGTAATCAGCCGCGGTTGATGCGAGAGTATTTTTAAAGGGCCAGTAGATTTTTTTTTTAATCAAGATAAAGCACAATTTTTATGCTTTTAATAATGCTGGTATATTGTACTTGATCTTGAAAATAGCTTATTAGCACTCAAATTAAATAAAGAGTGAAACTTTGACATGCTAATTAGATATAACATGCAGATGTGTCTTAAACATGTTCTATGATTCTGAACAAATATCCTTTTTTATGAGCTGCTTATTTGTAGGCTACATAGATGTTAATATGGATCATATTAGGTAGCCATTTAGCAATTTACTAGCTTTAAGAAAAACCCATCAGCAACTAAACAATTAAGACTAATATGCTACAACTGAAGACAAAAATAATTAGTTATCTGATGTTAAATGCTACATGATAATCAGCTTTTATTAACAACTACACATAATTTATATTTAAAAAGATTCAATTATTATTAAATGAGCTGCTGATGGACATTTAGTAAGTTGCAAGCTTTTAAAAAATGGAAAAGACTGAATGTCATATACTTTAGCAGCTAAAATGCTAGTCATTAGAAACTAAACCGTTATACCATTAGTAAGCAACAATTTAACCCTTAAAAACAGTTAAGGTCTTATTTTTTTATAAACACTGCAACTTAGAAGGTATTAAGGTGCTAACATGCTAATCAGCTTTATTAAACAAATAAAGTTATCTTTAAAAAAAATCTAAAACATTATAAAAGAGCTGCTAATATGCATGCACACAGGATAACATGTTTACTTAGTAGGTTGCTAGCTTTAAAAATGGAAAAAGTAGTATGAATTTAATTTCCTTATCAACTAAAATGCTAAGCATTAAGAAGTAAACAGTTTAGATCACTAGTATGATACATTTTCACAACAAAATCAATTATTGAGGTCAGCTTTTAATGAACATGCTAAATGCTGAAAGTTATTATATAAAAAGTTAATGAATACTTTGTGGTAAAAGGTAAATCTGCAAAAATATTATGAAACGAGCTAATATGCTATTGAATACACAAATATAATTGTGTTGCGTTTACATACTGCAAAAAAAAGTATAACCTGAATGCACTGTATGTCGCTTTGGATAAAAGCCTCTGCTAAATGCATAAATGTAAATGTTCCCTTAAGTCTTTAGCCTGGCTAGCCACTTGTCAGATCACAGGTGGAATAAAATCAAATCAAATAAATTTAAGCTGCATATCACCTTGGCAGAACTGAGCAGTGCCAATAAATGCTTTTAGCAACTATTACTTCTGTGGGTGGACCACATTCAATCAATAACAAAGCAAAAAAAAGCAGCGGGCACTCAGAGCATAGAAACCCGCTCATAACATTGAGACGGCGCTGAAGCACGGCTAACATTTAAAACATTAAACATAAGCCCGTCTCTGCACAGAGGGGAGCCACAACACTGATGCTACAGCACTTATAAAAATAAAAATACTGTCCGACTGGAAGAATATTTTCTTCAAAGCTAATCAGGAATTGGAGAAAAGCTTATTGCAGACAGGCAGGGAAGGGATTTTTTTATGTTGTCATATTTTATATAGCGCTGGAGCCAGGATGCCACTCGTTTGAGATAGTTCAGCCCAGTTATTAAGCTTTCAGACTTTCAAGCCTTCAAGGTAGAAGTGTAAAAGGTTTACAAGGGGATATGTAAGACAGCCGGAAGGAATGTGAGAATAACTGAAGCCTGATAGCCATTACAACAGATAAAAAAGGTAGCACTGATAATTTAATTGAAAAGCTCTGAATGCAAATGAATAAAATAGAATAAAATATAAACTATTAAAAAAAATAAAACGTTAAATATGGTTTCATTTTATGAGAACAACAACTGAAGCACGGCAGCTGTTGATAAAGGCAACTCTAACCCTTTCATTGAAAGGTTCTGAAAATAAAATAAAATATGGTTTCATGTTGTGAGAACAACTAAAGTCTGGTAGCTAGGTGTTAGTAGAGATAATACAAATGCAGCTGTAATATTGTAGAATGTAGAATTATATAACATATAATTCATGTTATGAGAACAAACAAGAAAAATTGCAGGTCTAATAATTTAATTTAAAGACTTGTTTTAATTTTTTACTCATAATTTACTCATGTCGTTCAAACAAAAACAAAGTCATTTGTTTGTAAATGTTTGGGATGTTTGGAATGACTTGAGGGTGAGTAAATGACAGAAATCAAATTTGGAGTGGCTAATCCTTTAATGTGAAAGTAAGAGCGCACAGACAGGACAAAGCTATCAACAAATCAACAGCTTGTGACACCTAAATCTTGTGCCGTCCACCATAAGTCTAAACCTGTACAGCAGGAGTGGGAGGTTAACATATCGCTGGGTCCTGGTGAAAACGTTGCCTTTATTCTGGCACCTGATGGGCGTAACACTCACCCCTCCATCCCCTCCATTCTTTTGCTGCCTTTGCAGGCTACTAACAGGATTTACTGTACTCCGCCTCCCTGCCTAGCTTTGTGCTGAATTATGCATAATTGCACTAGTGTACTAACACGCATGGCTAACGCTGCGATTAGCATAAAAGCTTTTTGGTTTTCCTTTTTCCAGGTTTGAGGGGGGGTGTTTTTGTGTTTTGAAGAGAACTTGAATGGCATAAGATTTGCAGTGTGTGTGTGTGTGTGTGTGTGTGTGTGTGTGTGTGTGTGTGTGTGTGTGTGTGTGTGTGTGTGTGTGTGTGTGTGTGTGTGTGTGCGTGTGTGTGTGTGTGTGTGTGTGTGTATTTGTTTGGGGGGGCCATGCCCATGGGGTGCGGTAGCCTTGCTAGCGTGTCAGGCTATATGTAATTTTGTCTGGCTCAGACTTAAACATATGGGCTCCCCAGCTGTTGTAAATATGCAAATATGGAACGAACACAGGCTGACTGACCCAGACATGCCACTCTGCTGCGAATATGCGTTTTAGACATCAACTTGTCCAGACAGACGCATAGGCCACCCTCCCTCACCCACCCCAAAATTGAACTGCCCTCTCCTCCCAATTTAAACCAAATCTCCCCACCCACATGACATATCCCACTTATGAACCGCAAACAAAACGACCAATATGAGAAACTGTTATTCCAAACCACTAACGGCACATTAGCGTCACTAGTTTCCAATATGCTAGTTTTAAAAAAGCTAAAAAAATAAATAAAAATACAAGTCAAACCAATACAAACTAAGTTTAAAAATTGATCACTATAAATTCTGGTTGGATGAGCTCAAATGTGTAAAAAAGCTATGAAACTATTAAAAAAACTATGAAAATTCAATATTAATCTGTTCAATTGTTTATGGTTGCTAAGCAACATAGCAACTAAACTGAGTTATCCCTAACAGTGCCCCAAAATAAATGAGCAAATTGCACTTTATTCTACTCTTGTTTTGGTTTGTCACACTTACATGTAAATATTGTAATGGTGTATGAACATCAAAAGTTAATTTAATTATTTGTGCGAGTAGATTACATACAAAGTCAATGCAAAGACGCAAATTGGATGACGCGACTGCCACAAATGTGCGGTATTCACCTCAATTGCATCTTCCGCGCAAGTTGAGAGATTTCAACTCGAGCAGAAAATTTGCATGGAGCTTTGTCTCGCAAGCCAATAAGTGAAGAGCTTTTTGACATGTTTTTTTTATTATTTATTATTATTGTTTGTATGTTTTTATTCACGCCAGTGATGTGAAAAACATCCTTCAAGTAAACTGGAGTGAGTAAATATTCTCTTTGCATCTGGGGTGTACACACCATTACACAATCTTTGAGAACGTTTTGTACTTCCTTATGGTCAGAGTCAGATTTTAACACCCTTTATCGCTATAAAACAAAGTGGTTAAAGACAAAATCTAGTCAAAACTCTGATGATGACGACTGTAATATTTTGTACGAGATGGCAAAATTGCAAGATACTACAACTTGGCTCAAGGGGTTACTTTATGGTTGTTTTTTTCTATTATATTTACAAAGTTTAGGCTTTGGGATGTACATTTTTGTAAAAGCCAACTTTTACAATTTCTTACCATTTCACGAAGTAGTGTGAATTTTTATGAATTCTAAACGGATCTAGTTGGTTTCGCCTATGATGCTACAATGTCAAGCTAAATTATTGAGGACTTTTAGGTCTGTATGTTTTCGTAAACACAGCATGTCTATTGAAACAAAAGTTATAATGAATAAAATCTGACTCAACCGAACAACCACTTCATTGGCATGTCTAAAAACAAAACAAAAAAACAAGCACAAGTACACAGACATCTCCCTGAGCACGCAGGCTAACAGCCTAAGCCCCTTTCAGATCTTCAGCTCCACTGACATGATTGTTAAAAAACAAGTGTGAAGTTCTGTATTGTAAGGAGGAACACAATGTTGCCCAGCGAGCGTTTGTGTGAAGGGCGCGGATTGTCGGGTCCCACGGCACAGCAGTGCACCAGGGCCTACAGTGAGGAGTGCGGTGCATGCTAATGAGGTCATTATGGGAGGGTGTCTGGAAACGGGCCCTGCGAGTGAGGGATTTACGTAGCTAGACTACCCAGTCGCAGATGTCACAGATGGCACAGGCATCAGATGCTTTGTGTGTGTTAGCTCCATATTTTTCTCCCATTTCGAATGACAGAACGCTAACGCAGCTTAACATAAAGACAGACAGTAAAAGGATACAAGCGATCAAATAAACAGGCACATATGCCTTGCGTGTTGCAAAGGCAGCATGAATTACTGTCCCGGCCAGTAGAGTGAGGAACTAAGCATATGCAAATGCAATTATCTGGAATCTACATAGTCGCCCTTGATTAGGCAGATGGGCAGCGTTTAAGGTGCCGCCATCTTGGCAGGGAGACAGCTGGCAGGCATCAGCGGCCATTTTGTTGAAGGCTCTGCCCAGTGGAGACGAGACGGATGGCGGGCATCTATAAAATCGTCTGGCACTTTGTTTGTTTTACATAATACAAATCAGGACCTTTAAACAGCAACTACAAAAGCTGATGTTATGTAACCCATGCATACATATTACTGAAATATTTCCTTACCATATTCGACTTCCCGTTGAGCATCCAAGGATACAGGAACTATCCACTGCCACCAGCTCTCCACTTTTCGAATAGTTAGTATCTAGTTCAGGCCATGTTTCAGTTGTCCACATCGCAATGGATCTGCTACCTTGTGGGAGCAACTTTTTTGGAACTTCATCTCGTACTGTCCTCGATTGGTATAATTTGGTATAATTCGATCCCCATAATTTGCCACGGTCAAGGGTGAAAGCGGTCACAAAGTTCCCAGGAAGGGTAAGCACCAAACGCTTCACTTATAAATCAAGGCCAAGTCCTTTTCTGAGCCTCTCGAATAGTGGCGTCCATCAAAAAACATAATGTAAAACCAGGTGGAAAAAGGATTCAAACTGCTCTCTCATCCTGGCCCATCAGATGTAGAGCACTTTGTGTATGCTTAAGCGGAGGACCACTAAAAAAAACAAGACCTCTTGATTTAGCGTAAAAGAGATCTCTGTCAAGCACTCATTACAACAGTCAGGGGGAATGTACACTCATGGCGAAAAAGGAATAAAAGATGGGGGAAAGAAAGACCTTTGACATTCTTTTTCTACTCGTTCTCCAGCAGGCAAAGTTTTATCAAGTGATGCCGAGCCTGGAAAGGCCCTCTGGCAGAACCACACACACACTCAGTGTGGCAGGAAGAGCGTCAAGGCTGTTGGCCCTCTCTTTAGCTGATGCGATTTGACTGAGATTGGGCTGCAAGAGAGAAAAAGCCGAACACTTGGGCTCCCATGGCTCCATGGCTGGAGGCAGCGCTGGGCGACCCCTGGCAGCTTTTTTCCTCAGTATTGATTTTTCTCCCTCCTCGCTGCCGAGGAGCCGGTAGCCGGCGGGGAAAGCGAGCTGCCTCGCCTGCCCACTCTGACGCTCCCTGGATGGCCCCTGCCGTCTCTCAGAGACCCGAAGACGGAGAGTCGGGACCAATGGAAGAGAGCCCATGGCGGTCCGCAGCTGTGTTCACCTGCTCCGGGTTCACTCCTCCACCACTATCACTACTCCCACTCTCCGCTCGTCTTCCGACTCCTGCCAAAACAACAGCGAGGGAGAGAGAGAAAACAAGTTCAGCTTAACTTTCAGCATTTTGCCCATTGCAAATGTCAATCCACAGCTTTGATCAGGGAGATGTGCAAGGTGAATGTTTTGGCATCTGCTCTCAGTTAGTAATGTGAACTTTCTAACCTTGGAATAAAAAAGCTGAGGCAGGAGATTTTTTGAGTTAAGGATGTCAGGCTAAAAGAAACCGTCTGCCAAGTGCACTTAGAGCCCCTATGCTGATGCTTCCCCCATACAGCGGACAAAACCAGGACTTTAAACAGGCACTAAGTAGGCTACGCTACTTGTAAACACAGATCACAGATGAGAAGAATGTTTTCTTATTTTCGTTTTGCTTTGGCGTTCTCTGGAAATATTTTAATTATTTCAGAATGAACCGTTGTCATGCAAATTAGTTCAAAAGGACATTCCATTATGGTCTCTCTGTCCATTTAAAGTGTGAAAAACCTTAGCTAACAATGGTTAACTTGACTAATAAATATCCATAAGTTTTGCTTGCATTTAGATATTTCACTAATTTCCACAAATGTATTAATTTCCATGGCCAGGAAATCATTATTTCTATGATATCTACAAACTTATCTTAACTGTGGGAAACTTGTAAACCATCCCACAATGTTCCTATTTACCCGGCAGCCAAAACTTCAAAAAAAAATCTAAATGACACTTCTGCATGTTGCAAAGTGCTCAAAGTTTTGCCTCTCTTTTATGTTAAGTGCCAAAAAATGGGGGACCGCTTCGGAGTTGGGAGACCGGGTGCAACCGAGGGGGTGAGCTGCATGCCTCAGACACAATAATACTATTCATTGGGTCCAGGCATGGGTGTTAACACCCCTCTGGCAGCACACAATAAGGCACCCTGGCATTGAGACAGCCTCGCTGATATTGTTAGTTCAGTGCAGCATTCGGCCGGCCGCAGGAGAAAGCGTCGCCATTGTGCCGGGCCGGCAGGACGGTGGAGGGAGGTGAAAGGCGAAGAAAGAGAGAACAGTGTATCTGTCAGCTCGAAGGGAGAGGGCTGGAGCAAAAAAAAGGGGAGATTGGAAGGGGCCAGTGCATGGCATTGGACTTGTGAATAAGAGAAAGAAAAAAATCCCTTAAAAGAAGATGGGGGTGAGAAAAAGATTGCACTATAAATATTATTGAAGGGGAGACGAGGAAAGGAGGCGGAGGGGACGGGTAGGAAGGTTGGGGCTGGGATTCTGCGTTTAGGTGCATTTCATGCCTGCCATAGTTACAAAGCACAGGGGAACAATGAAACTGTGTGGGGATGGATAAAAATATTCAGGGAGCTTACAAGGGAGAGCGTGAGAGAATACGAGAGAGCGAAAGAGGGAGGGCGCTGCTGCAGTCGCCTCACAGTCGAGATCAGGTACGCCGCTGATATCCAACTACAGCGAGATGTTCATCGCACCAGCTTCCCCCATCTTTCCTCTGTGTCAACGTGGGGAACGAGACAGAAAGGAGGAGGGAAGCAGCGAAAAGATGATTTGAGAGGGGCGAACTGTGCGATACTTGTTTAGCAGGCAAGATATTGCAGCTTGTAAACACAGCATATTCAGATTAGAGGTTGATTGATACGTTTTTGATACTCATTTAATTCCATTTGTTTCCACCAAATCCTAAATGCATGGCAGAAATTCTTTGCACTTGTATTCTAACAAGTAGCTTTGTAGAACTCACCAAAATGTATAAAATATTTCAATGGGAATGTATGTATTTGTGCGTTTTATCTACATATACATATTATATGAGGAATATATGTATTACGATGCATCTCAAATTATATTATATATTTTTTAAAGGAACAGTTAACACTAAAATAGAGCATGAATGAGATTTCAAAACTACAGTGGAAGGAAAGATTATCAATGAATATGATTTAGATTTTAGTCATTTTACTACCCAAAGCTATACTATGACTTTAAAAGACTGGAATGTATGTCATGTGGACTACTTTTATGATGCTTAAAGTCAGTTGTGGACAGGATGTATGTTTAGCTGTATGTAAAAGAGCATCAAAAATATTAAATTAAATTAAGTAAATAATGACAGAAATATGAATTTTTCAAACTATTCCTCTAATATTAGTACACTTGGTATCTTTTCCAGTGTGAAATACTAACGAAAATATCCAAGGACTGTATTTGCCAAAAACGATTTTTAATAAAGAAAAACATAGCAAAGAATAGCCTCACTTTTTTCTGCCCTTGTGAGATCCTATACAATGCTGCAGAGGTTTAAGAAGATCTCTGCAAAATCTATGACCACTCTCTCCCTGCTACAACACAACTTCAAACGAAACTGAAAAAGCATCCGTGCACACAGATAAATGGCACCAGGTTTGCCCCTGCACAAATAATGCACGTATATACACAAACACTTTTCAAAAGATCTCCGGTTTCAAGGCATTTTCTGCACAACACCAAGCCTGCTTTTCAAGAGCATTACTTCATAAAACACTACTGTTTGTTTCCCTTCTGGTTAACACAAAGCATGTGTTCCCATGGCAACCTCACCTCCTCTTCCGTCTCTGACTGACAGCGGGGCAGCAGGGAAGGCCGCGCCCCCATCTCACTGCAACCCATGAAGGAGAAGCACAATGTGATTTAGCACCAATATTGGTGTGAGAATTATACTTTTTACATTTTAATGCATTCACTTGAAACGTAACGGAATGTTTACTGCAGTATGCAATTTAATAATTTAAAACTACTTAATACTTAGCTTAAAGGGACAGTTCACCCAAAAATTCTGTCTTTAATACCCTCGTGTCGTTGCAAACCTGTAAGACCTTTGTTCATCTTCGAAACCTAAATTAAGAACTCTTTGCGCACAAACAATTATTCCTTTTCAAAAGTAAAATTATGTTTAAACCACTGGGTCACATGGACAGTTTTAACGATGTCCTTACTACCTTTCTGGGCCTTGAACGTTTCCGTTGCGTTGCTGTCTATGCAGGGTCAGAAAGATCTCGGAATTCATCAAAAATATCTTAATTTGTGTTGCGATGATGAATAAAGGTTTTGCGGGTTTGGAACGACATCAGGGTGAGTAATTAATTACAGAGTTTTCATTTTTGGGCGAACTGTCCCTTTAATATACAGAGAGAGACTTAAAGTGACAGTTCACCCAAAAACAAACTGTCATCAATTACTATGTTCCAAACTTGTGCAACTTTCTTCTGCATGTGGAACACATATAGGCTAATTACAAAGAAACCAGAAGTAACAAGTTAAATTAAACTAAATTCTACCTAAATTTATCATTATCTTTAGGTCACGTCCCAAAACCATTCAAGCTGGTGGTTATTAAGCCTCTTGTTAAGAAACCAAAACTAGATCCTTGTGAACTGGCAAATTACAGACCCATTTCAAATCTTCTGTTTATGTCTAAAATTTTTGAAAAAGTTGTGTCTGCTCAATTATGCTCCTTCTTGCAAAAAAATGATATTTATGAAGAATTTCAGTCAGGTTTTAGGCCCCATCATAGCACAGAAGCTGCACTTGTTAAAATTACAAATTGCGTCAGACCAAGGCTGCATCTCGTTGCTAGTTTTACTTGATCTTAGTGCTGCGTTCGACACTATAGATCATGACATACTGATAGATCGATTACAAAACTATACAGGTATTCAAGGGCAGGCTTTAAGATGGTTTAGATCCTACCTGTCCGATCATTACCACTTTGTTTATTTAAACGGGGGCATCTCAATTATCACCAGTAAAATATGGAGTACCACAAGGATCTGTCCTAGGTCCTCTGATATTTTCAATATACATGTTGCCCCTTGGTAATATTATTAGAAAATATGAGATTAATTTCCATTGTCATGCTGATGATACTCAACTTATATCTCAACAAGACCACATTCAACTTCTAAACTATCTAAGCTAACGGAGTGTGTTAAAAATATAAAAGATTGGATGACCAATAATTTTCTCCTATTAAATTCAGATAAGACAGAGATATTACTTATTGGACCAAAAACAGTACACAATCTCTTGGATCACAATTTTCAACTATTGTTACTTCCTCAACAGTCAAAAATCTGGGGTTCCTTACCAGGTCAAGAAAATATGATCATATTACTCCAATTTTACAATCTCTGCACTGGCTACCTATTAAGTTCCGTATCAGTTACAAAATATTATTACTTGCCTATAAGGCCCTAAATGGTTTTGCTCCTGCGTACCTAACTAATCTTCTATCACGCTACAATCATCATGCTAATGATGCTAACCCCTCAGACAGCATACAGAATTAAACAAATTTTGCCACAAGTTAAATATATTACGTTTCTACAATATATAATTAATTTTCTGTAAAGCTGCTTTGCAACGATTGTATCATAAAAAGCGCTATACAAATAATCTTGAATTGAATGTCTGACAATCTCCACATCACAAAAAATGCAGCTCAACTACAGCAGATCACAGTACAGTACACAGTCAGCTAAAGACAAGCTGTGGGCATCACTCGCTCTGATAACAGGCCACATTATTGGGACAAGATGTTTGATGTAGGGGCCAGATATCCCCTCAGCGCTGCGACATAGATCACAGCACCAACCAGCGTCCGCTCTGGCTTTTCTAACTCCTTACGGAGACCACAGGGGAGCTGTTCCACTCTGCACATCAGTGGGTCTCCTCGCCACTGTCGTTTCATCTCTACGGACTGTCTCCCAGGCCCGCATGTATTACCGTATACATGAGCTCAGCTCTTGGCTTTGATGTGCCGAGCGCCAGTAGCTGTTAGCCAGGCTGGATGAACGGGGCTCTGCCGCTCAGGTCAAAGGGCTCGCTGGCTGGTGGGTTAATGTATCTCTGTGGCCTGTGGGTAGGTCCTTTGTCCCGATGGAAGGGATTACACCGGTGGGAGAGGGGCTGGACAATGTGTCCCTCCTGAGAGGGAGGGGCACCAGGATTCCCTGCCATTGAGACGGGTGGTTAACTTCTCACTCAACTCAATTACCTAAGCCAAGTGGGGAGTGGAGAACTCATAAGCAAGAGAACGTCTCAACCACCTGAGAGAGGCAAATCACTGCGGGATTAGTGAAGGCTAATAATGATAATGTACATGTAACCCCCCGGGTCCACACCATCACACCGAAGCGGGTCTCGAACCCGGGATTCCGGTGCGGGAGGCGGGCGCTCTCCCCAGCCCTTACTGGCATACATCCGTTACACTCAGTTAGCCGGTCAATGTCGCAAAAGAGACCTAGATCCCCAAAGTTTCATTCTGAAGAGGTTTATTTAGTGATAATGATGGGCTGACCATACAGTGATGGCCAAAGTTGTTAGAAAACTTGGCCAATTCAACAAAAACTACTGAAACCTCTTAAATATGCCATTACAATACCCATAAAACTAACTATTGTCAGACCTACCTGCTATAGAATAAATCTGACGGAACACTGAAAATGATGCCCTGGTTTCCTCAAAGTCTGGACCTCTGTTAGACACTATGCCAGAGAGATGTGCTGCTGTAATTGCAGCACAAGGTGGACATACCAAATATTAAAGGCAGGGTAAGAAATTTATGGAAGCCAATGTTTTTTGAAGACCTTTTAAAAACATGAATATTTTTGGTTACTTTCATTTTAAGTTATTAACAAACCATTAACTACAAATTTTGCCTCAATACATTTACTAATTTATTACTAATTACTAATTTACTGCTTGTTAATAGTTAGCAAGGTAGTTGTTAAGTTTATGTATTGGGTAGGATTAGGGATGTAGAATATGGTCATGCAGAATATGTGCTTTATAAGTACTAATAAACAGCAAATATCTTAATAACAGGCATGCTAATAAGAATTGGTCACTATACTGCAGTGTTACCACATTTTCTCTATCTGCGGTCTGGTCTGGATCTGAGTGCCAGTGAAGAAAATAACGCAGTGTCTATGACGCATATTTCCGGAAACAAATTTATAAAAGTATCTATGGAACTACAACAGTTTCATACTTTAAACTATGCCGTCTTTTATGTCTGCAACACATTTGTCATTCAGTGTGAGAAAAAATAAGGCTATATTAATAAAGTTAATAATAAAAATAAACAAACAAACACATACACCCTTGAGGCACACCTCACAAAAAAGCAGATCACAAAAACATATCTTCTCAAGTAGTGCAGAGCCAAATGACCAGATATGGACATGAAGCTTTGACCGCAAAGCTTGTTAAATCTCACAAATATGGTATCAACAGGCGAGACTGTGTGACCGCTATGTGTAAAGACAACCGAAAGCAGTGGTGCTATACCATGCTCTTAAGACTCTTTATGGCCCTCAGTAGAGCTTTCCTACACCCACCACCTTCAAAGCCTGACTAGCCCAGCTCTCTGTTAGCTGTATTGATCCTGACAGGGAGGAGGGGTGGGTTTTTTCTATACATACACTGTAACATAGCGCAGTCACTTGTCTATCCTCTCTGACCCCTCCATCTCACTCATCAAGGTTAAAGAACTCTCCAGAAAGAGGAAGAGAAGGCTCGGGTGGTACTCGTGCGGCGTGGTGGTGGGGAGAGAGAGAGGGATTTTCATGGTGAGCTTATCTGTTTTCATGAAAGTAACCGCCTCGGGGTGCCACTGTAACAGAAGCAACCTGAATAAGCCTCCACGCCCAAACACAATCACACCTCCCACTCAATTCAACAGAAATAGATTTACGAAAAGAGGCGACAGCAGATCACAACACTACATCATACATGGAAGGTTGCATCACAAGAATAAGGCAGCATTAATTGCTCAAAATACTGTCAAGAGTGAAAATGGAATGTTTTTTGACAGTCAGCGACATAAACATTTTATGAAAAAAAAAACATTCATCGGCCATAAAACTAATTTAAAATAAACAAAAGATTGGTTTTTAGAACCACTCCCCTCATCTGCCTCATCTGCTATTGGTTGGCCAAAGGGTAGCCACGCCCCAAGACTCACACCATTGGTTGAGCCAGTGTTGATATGTGCAGGCTGGTTGTTCAAACAAATTTACCTATGAGGATCATTTAAGTGAGTAACTACACAACGAATAAACAATTTACTTATGTTTGCATGTTTTATTTAAGAGAAAATAATCAGATATTTACACAACATAAATATAATTACAACTTACATCTGCACAAAATGGCATGAAACAGTCAGAATCACATTATAAATACGCTCTTTCAGTAACAATATTAAATATTATTGACTAAATTTGCCACTTTATAATGCCGTTTTAGCCAATTAAAAGGATACGACTGAAAAAAATTGGTTTCATTATACATGAAATTCTAAAGTGCAAAAAGAGCATTTTATTATAAAACACACTAAAATAATAATTTATATTTTTTGCAGTGTAAATTTAAAGCTGCAGTCCGTAAGTTCGAAAATCTGGAATTGCAGCGTTTTGCAGAATTATCTTCTGTGCGCGGGGTTGTTAGTCAGCACGGCTTCAGCGCGGATTAATCTAATGTTTTGAGCTGAATGTGTTGCTGTCAGTAACCGCACCGGTGTGGATATTTACTGTACTTCGCAATCACAGATTCTAGCCTACGTCTTGGAAAATATTACCCAAATAATAATTTTCATCTGAACAAGTAACAAGTCTGCCACATTTGTTCTGACCAACTGAGGATTTATTACAATAAATCGTGCTACCAAAGGTGATTTAATCTAACGATCGGTTAGCTCATATCACATCAAACTCTGCAAATTATTATTATTGTTATAATTTATTCTCAAATTATTAATGTAAACAACATCATAGTGTGTATTGGCATGAAGATTTCAATTTCTGTACAGTCTAATCTAATTGTCATGCTATTCGAATTTCATATTAAGAAATGATTTGAACCCAAAAAAAGCAAACTATGCTCCCTTCGTTCGAACTGGTTTTCTTTAAAATACAAATATTGTGTAATCTCAAGCTATCTATAATCAGAAGCAGAAGTAAAACTGGAATATAATTTCATTTCATTAACATGCGTTTCATAAACACAATCCTTTCTGGATTACAATCCGCCATCAAAATGATGCATTTAATTATTCCAGCTGCTGTGAGAAAAGGCACCTGGATCCTCACGTGCGATAGCCAAGAAGCCGGGATAACTTCTTTATGTTAACAGACGTGACGTAATGATGCAGTGTCATGCTCGATTCTCCCACAAGAACCTACCCATACCACTCAAATTAGAAAACATTATTATAAACTAACTGTTGTTAAGCGGGGTAAAGTAGGCCATAGTTTTGAACACTGGCTGGTTATGTACTCTCAAATATTGATTTCAGATCGATTTTAACCAAAAAAAGTTACGGACTGCAGCCTTAAATTTGCACCAAAACGGAAGTAGCGACAGATCTTTTCTTCCATATTATAATGCACAAAAGACCAAAATACTGACTAGAACTGAATTGTTTTTGAAAAATGTATGCAGTGGACTGATCTTTCTCTTGTTGAAAACTATGTATAAATTAAAAATTTAAATTTAAATCTGAACCAAAACCCAAAATTCAGGTTGCAACTTGGCCGAAAACTGAAACCGAAACCAAAACTAATATTATTTAATAATAAATTAATAATAGTTTTTAATAATCAATAATAAGAGTTGCAACATTTTAATTGCACACAAGGCATTTTTTGCTCTTTAATAGATAGATTTACGTTACTACTACAATATTTGGAAATATAAATATTTAAACGGCTATAATAAAAAAACGGTCAAATATGCATTAAATGATGAAGATAACAGGTTAAGTTCTAGCCTACATAAAATAAAATACAAAAAAAGTATCGTGCATATGTTTAGCAAAATGCTCTTGAGTTTATGGACACTGAATGGCTTTTTTGAGGTAAATGTAACATTATGTGCCATATTGTTTACAATGTGCCATATTGTTTATTGATGTCTTTCTATGGGTAAAGCGCTGATTGAGCAATCGCATGCGATACAACACATTTCAGGAAGTTGTACGGTTTTGGCCGAAATGTTTCACATGCCGAAATTTCTGCAAAAATAAATAAATATATAAATCACTAAAAAAAAAAATCTCTGTGAAACATAAAAGTTTCTTTTTTGAGGACTATCCTAGATGCACTTTTCCATCTAGTGAAAGCAAATGAAGACTTGGGCTGTCAAGCTGCAAAAAGACACAAAAAACAACCATAAAACAAATATAAGTCATACACTATATAAAAGGGAAGTCGTGGCCTAATGGAAGAGATTCAGACTGATAATCGAAAGGTTAATGTCCAGCTCTCCCTCCACCCACAATACCACTGAGGTGAGACTCTTAAGCAAGGCACCGAACACCCAACTGCTCCCCGGCTGTCCACCGCTCTGGGTGTGTGTGTGTGTGTGTGTGTGTGTGCACTTGGATGGGTAGATGCAGAGCACAAATTCAGAGTATGGGTCACCATACTTAGCTGTCACGTCACTTTCACAATATTCAAATTCTTCAGAAACCATAAAATAACAAATGCATGAGGAAAAGACCAAAATCTGCAAGTTACTCAAACAATGCTAGAATAGGTTTCTTAAACAAAGAAAATATGCATCCGCACCTTCTTGAAAGGAAGCTCGGAACATAGGTTTTAATTGAAGCACATCTGATCTATTACGCCAGCCAGGCACTAAACAAAAGGCTATTCTGGGCCCCGGGAACCTTGCTACAACCCCACGCTGAATTAACATGCTTTACGTTTCCATCATTGTGCTGGGTGATTGCCCCAATGCATCTTCTCGCTCAGCTAATTAAGTGAGTCTCTTCTTTGTCTTGCTGTACTCCAGGAGCCTCTGAATAGGAGAGGGAGGCAAGAGGAGAGAGACAATGCCAATGCCTGTGCTTGTTTATCAAAAGAATGGGGCTTATTGCAGGACAAATGTACCATAAAGGAGTGTAAACGGCACAATGTAGGTGAGGAGAGGCAGAAAGACTGTGACACAGTGGTGGAGTTTGTAATTCGCTTTAACAAGATGGCACCTTCCGTTGAAGACGAACCCGGGAGAGACACAGGGTCCATATTCGCTAATAGACTGCGCGTATGGGTCATAAATGTGTATTCAGACGGGTGAGCTCTACAGAAGGGGGAAAACAAACATGCAATTAAAACTACTAAGCATTTTATGGGTGTTTCTACAAAACACACTAAAAAAAATGCTCACAATTTTTTTTTATAATTCATATTTTAATAGGTTTTACACTGACAAAAAAATGAAGCTGAAGTATGTCATATTTTCAGTGTTAACATGCTTGATTAATATTAATTTTCATATTATTATTAACTTATAATTTAACAACCAAATGTAAGGTTATAAAAAAGTAAAAACTTGGTTCTGAATAACTATCATTTATCTGAATATGTATTTTTCCTATATGTATTTGATCATTTATCATCTATCATCTATCTATCGGTTGATTTATCTAACATCTATCTGAATATCAATCCATTTATTTGATTATTTACTTACGTCATCTTTATCTCTCCAGCCACTGATTTTATTATATATCAGTCTACCATCTGTCTGATTATCTAGCTATGTGAATATCGATCCATTGATTATCTATCTATCTATCTATCTATCTATCTATCTATCTATCTATCTATCTATCTATCTATCTATCTATCTATCTATCTATCTATCTATCTATCTATCTATCTATCTATCTATCTATCTATCTATATTTAGGGAATGGACTGATCTCTGACTGATCAAACAGTCTGTTTGAGCGTGTGCGTTCCCCAAGTCCTGACTAGCTTGTTGATTTGCAGAATCTAGGACTCTTGGTCTAGAACTAGACAATGGCCCCAAAGTGACCGAAATTAGAGTCAGGGTCTTTTCTCGCTGCCCGCCCCGTCTCCCCAGTCTGAAGGTGGCTGTGTGTACACATGAGTGAGGGTCTGTCTGTGTGCACACACCAAATAAATGAGTTGTGTGTATGCATTGTCCGCATACACAAGCCTAGTGTATATATTAGCAAAGTGACTTGACCTTGGTAGACTCGGGGCACTGTTTTTCCCCATTGCTGGGTCGTGGGAAAAAGGGGAGACCTCCTTTCACAGCTGCTCTGGCCGTTGCATTGAACAAATGGAGGCACGGACCCTGCCACCCCCCTCCTCGCCGGTCCCATTCACTACGCAGCCTGCTGCCTTTTCATAACGTCCCCCTCTAAACTGCCCTCCCTCCTCTCCCTTACCCCCCCACCACCACCACCCTCATCTTCATAAATACACTTCACTATTGAAGCAGTGTTTTGCATGGCAATGTCACAGTGGCCTTACTCAGCTTAGCTTTTCTATTCTTGAAAAAATCAGCCGATTTCTGCACCCGCGTTGGATATTGCCAGCACACAGTAGCCACTTTAAGCAATCCACTGTGAGAAAATGTAGCTTTTTTAGCTTTTAAGCAGTAAGAAACAATCTGTTTTCTACCGAGAAATATAGCCTTTAATTTATGTTTGCATATGCTAGTGCTACCAACAAACCCTCCCTTTAACGCAACCCCCTTGAGCGCATTCATTTAAAGAGATTTATTTCCTATCAAGGCGAATAATGCAGGGGGTATAATTCAAATGAACAGACAAAGCGAGTTATCGAGCCCTGTATATGATTTCCAATCTATAAAGAATTTTCCTTTCTGTTTTTTTTTTCATAGACCAGAGGCTTTTTAAACAAATCAAAACAACCATGAGTAATATATCCACAATTTGGTTTGGTTCACAGCATTCTATACAACAGTGAGAAAACCACTGCATAAATCTCTAAGCAAATTGTCGCTTAGAACCTTTCAGCCAGATGAATGCACAAAAGTAAAGTTTATGACGCAATGCTGTTCTGTTGATGAATGCAACATTGTGATGCCAATATAGATAGTATAATCACCAGTAAGATACTTCACACCCGCAACTAGATAGATTAAACTAGATTTGTATGTTTTCTGAGGGAAATATCTGTTGTTCACAATATTTTGACAACTTTACCAGTATTGGCAAGGTGTTCTGAGCAGCAAACTGGATGGACCTAATTGGCTAAGGTGTTCTGCCACAATATTAGAGCTGGATGGACAACTTTACCAGTATTGGCTAAGGTGTTCTGAGCAGTTCACAATATTAGAGCTGGATGGACAACTTTACCAGTATTGGCTAAGGTGTTCTGAGCAGTTCACAATATTAGAGCTGGATGGACAACTTTACCAGTATTGGCTAAGGTGTTCTGAGCAGTTCACAATATTAGAGCTGGATGGACAACTTTACCAGTATTGGCTAAGGTGTTCTGAGCAATATTAGAGTTGGACAACACAATTGGCTAGGTGTTTGAGCAGTTCACAATATTACAGCTGGATGGACAACTTTACCAGTATTGGCAATATTAGCTGGAGGACAACTTTGTTCTAGGTGTTCTGAGCAGTTCACAAAAATGGCTTGAGGTCCTCTGTCACTGGAATCCTGTAGGATATTTTTTCCTGGGATTTTGTCATTAAGGCAAAAGCGAAATCATCTGAAAGTAGGCTAATAGTTATTACTTTTTTTTTTAAAGATGTATTGTGTTCACCAAGGCTGAATTATTTTATTTCAATAAAAGAACAATTAATTGTGACATTATTTCACATTTAAAATAAAAGTTTTTGTATACCTCTCTTGATGTAATTTATTCCCGTGATGGAAAAGCTGAATTTTCATCATTCATTACTCCAGTCTTTACGGTCACATGATCCTTCATTATAATATGCTGATTTGGTACTTAAATCATTATTATGTTGAATTATAATCAATGTTGAAAACAGTTGTTTAATATTTTTGTGGACACCTTAATATTTAATGCTTGCGAAATAGAAGTATTTTCATGAAACATTTGTAATTTTTACAATAATACAATACAAATTTTTACAATTTGTAATTGCTGCAAAGTTTGCACCAGGAGTGTTTCTCCTAAACAAAATACAAAGGTAATACTGAAGTAACAATAATAATTTTTAGTGAGAAAACTGTCTTGATCTAAAGCACTTGCAATCAGGGGTTTCCTGCTTCTCCCATCCCAAGTTTACCCATAAACATTTGATAGCAGTGGTTCAGTCCGTGTGTGGCATACACATTCTAACTGAATATCAATTATTCCTGATACATTTTCAAAGCATTGCACTAACAGCGCAATCTTCCGTGGCATTTACAAATGGTAATGGTGCAAGTCAACAGACAGAACATCTTGAAAAATCTATAGATTTCTGTGCATACGTGTGTCGTGGAGAATTTGTTTCTATATGCTGCCTCTTCCCTCTCATACATGCATCATTTCAGAAAGTCTGTTTTGCATTGAACTATCGAACCTTGCGTGTGCGATATTGAGTTCTTCAACAAAAAGTGGGGGCTCGTCCGGGAACACGAATAGGAAGCAACAGCACAGGATGAAGGTGAAAGGTGGTTAGCTGGTATGAAGCGAGGGGGTTCATAGCCACAGGGTGCTAAGTCCCCTCTGATCCTCTGTCTCCGATTCCTCAATTCAATTCTTCCTCTGGGCGATCATGATCTAGAACTAGGCCAATGTCACAGATTTTTCTGGCTTACAAGATGAGGAAAAATATACTCACTTGCCTTCTCTTTCTCTTAAACAACTTAATGCCCTTACACTATCCCTTCCACCATTAGCATGTTAGCATACACTCTCAAAAATAAAAGGTACAAAAGCTGTGACTGAGGTGGTACTTTTCAAAAGGTACTAATATGTACAATTAGGGATACTTCAAAAGGTTGCCACTCTAGTCGCAGCTTTTGTTATTTTTATTTGTGTATATGTGTGTTTTGGTGCGTAACCCTTATTTGTTGCCTCCAAATCATCATTAGCACCTGCCAACTTTTTCAACAGCGCTGGAAGTATTTTTCCATTCATTTTTCAATAGGGATTTTTTTTTAAGTATTTGTTAAAGCATTATAAGCCATGCACCAAGCTACAAGGTAAATTACAACATTACAAACTTTTATTTAAAGCAAAAACTAATTTAAAAATCAGACAGAAAAGACAAAAGGTATAGGACTGTGTACTTAACACATTTAAAGAACTACAATCCCATGAAGCATTGTGAATGACAATTAAATTAAAAACAATGGTAAAATATTAAACTATTCAAGTTGTTGGCTGTATGGAAACAATATATTAAGTATTTTTTTGCAAAATATGCATACAAATATTTCAGTATTTTGAGAGAGTAGGAAGACTGACTTGATTATGTCATTTGCAGCGCTTTATGATCATGGTGGCGCTCTCTGATTGGTGTAATTTTGGATAACGTACAGCATAATGCGTAATGTAGTTTTTAAAGTTGTACCAAACCTGTATGAGTTGTTTCTTCTGTTCAGCACAAAAGAACGTTGGTAACCAAACAGTTGACAGTAGCCATTGACTTCCATAGTATTTTCTTTTCATAATATTGAAGTCATTGACTACCATAAACTGTTTGGATACTGTTTTATTGTGTGCAAAAGAACAAAGAAATAACAAATTGAGGGAGGGTGAATGATGACAGAATGTTTATTTTCGGGTGAACTGTCCCTTAAAATAGCTTCTTTTTAAAATAAGTTGAAATAATGTGAAAAGATGGCTTGAACAAAAGGCATGTACAATCGATTAACAACCTCAAAGCAGGTCTATTTATCATTAAAAATCACTTTCCCTATAGAGAAAATGAATGAGTTATATCTGAAACCTGACTGTTGCACTCCACTGAAATGTAGTGGATACAATAGTTCTCTCTCTGTCAAGGGTAAAAGATCTCAAAGATATCTCCAACGGTAAAAAGACTTCCATAGTCTATATATTCCATATCTCCCCAGCACAATACAATATGAAATTATATGAACTCTAGTACTTCTATGGACTGCTTTCTGACTTACTTGCGCCACACTGCCTTCACAAGAGTGCCATAAAACGAGGCTGTGGTGGCGTTAGCGCACTGAATACACTGCGTGGGAGAGAGTGGGTGAGTTTGAGAATTCTGTGTTAAGGCAAAAGGAGAGAGAACGAGTAAAAAAAAGTGCTCATTTCTTTTTCAATCTGTGTTTCACAATGCATGTGTGCCTGGAGAATTGCAGCTAAAGTTCACATGGGGGAGGGAAGGTACCTGCCCCCATCTCGCAAAACCCACTAGAGTTGGGGAGAGGAGGGGGGCTGGAGAAAAGGACAGAATGAAAAAAGTGCCATTGAACTCTGACTTGAGATTGTGAAGGGAGAGAAAGAGAGAGGGTGCGACTCTGAAGAGGGTTAGAGAGAGGGCTTTAGGTGGGGGAGAGGGGGGTGGCGGAGGAGAGAAAGAAGGGAATTAGGAAGGTGAAGGACTGAACCACCCTCATAGCCTTTCCACATGAGCACACCTTATATACACACACGCCGCCGGGACTCCTGCAATGTTTTAAAGGGATAAGGCTCTGAACAAAAGAATTAAAATATAGATCACACAAACGGCCTTCCCATCTCTTGTCCGGCAACAGTGTGGAAACAAATTGGATCAGAGAGCAAGCGAATGAGTAAAGCGCTATACTGTCAAGATCGTAAAGATGCGCATTGCACTTGTTATGGTTCAAAACAGCGATAAAATAAACTACCATGATCAAATTCACAGAGAAATGTTTAATTATATCCTTTAATATAATCCTGAGCAACGGATTTCAACTTTAAGATGGTCTTGTACTAACAATATTTGTAGTTGCAGTGAATGAAATATATATATATATATATTAGTGGTGGGCCGTTATCGGCGTTAACGTGCTGCGTTAACGCGAGACTCTTATCGGCGATAAAAAAAATATCGCCGTTAATCTATTCTCAAAGTTGGGTTGGGAGCTGGGTCTATACTACGCAAGCTATGATGACTTTCACCCTGATATTTTAGCGCGGATGTATACCTAGCCGAATTGCACTGTAGGGGGCGAGAACGAGTCTTCGAACTAGAGGCTCGCAGTCCGTGATGGGCAGATTGTTAACGGCTGGTCTATGTGGTAATACAATCGGGCAGGACATCATTCATCAACCTCAAATATGGCTTTTCCTCTGAAAGATGTATGTAGTAGCAACTTTACATGGCCGCTCAATATGATGTTAACCTAGAGAAATGTGCGCTATTGAAGTGTTTGTGTGGAAGCGCGTTTGCTGCAGGACAGGCTCCGGTGCGCTCACTTGCTCTTAAAATCTCCGTAATTTTTGGTCATACAGATAAAAGTAGCCTAATACATCTTTCGAATCTGTACAGACTCTACGTTTATTTGTGTGCACTCAGAATAACAACGAAACGTTGCGCTTTTAAGCAAACAGGATGCGCTTTAGGTCTCATGTGAACTTGAGAATTCACTCCCGTGTCACCCTCTGCTTCGAACCTGTGTGTATGCCTAACGTTACTGTGAAATTACCACATCAGACGTGACGTGTTAACATGGATGCAGCTATGAAGCCGCCGGGTTTGCTTCAGGGAAAATGTATTTTTAAGAAGCTTCCCAATGGAAACTGTAAACAGTTCATCACGACCTCTTATGTAGGCCTACAGTTCAAAATTCATGTTTAACTGAATAAACAGTTAGTAAACACAAGTACATCTTATTGAACATAGTTTATTTTCATCACCAATTATCATAGTAGAACAGCTTTCTCAAGCAGTTTGTGATGCATTTTGGAAACAGGAGATGAGCCCCTGGTCTAATGCGCCACCTGGCTTGAGAAACCCGTTCTCAAAGACTTACTTTTAGTCATTATTTGGGTAGCACACATATTCTGAATGCCTTCGGCAGAATTCAAATGAGCCATTTTAATCTAGATTAATCTAGATTAATTCCAAAATTAATCTAGATTAATCTAGATTAAAAAAATTAATCTATGCCCACCCCTAATATATATATATATATATATATATATATTAGTGGTGGGCCGTTATCGGCGTTAACGTGCTGCGTTAACGCGAGACTCTTATCGGCGATAAAAAAAATATCGCCGTTAATCTATTCTCAAAGTTGGGTTGGGAGCTGGGTCTATACTATGCAAGCTATGATGACTTTCACCCTGATATTTTAGCGCGGATGTATACCTAGCCGAATTGCACTGTAGGGGGCGAGAACGAGTCTTCGAACTAGAGGCTCGCAGTCCGTGATGGACAGATTGTTAACGGCTGGTCTATGTGGTAATACAATCGGGCAGGACATCCAAACACTCACCTATCATTCATCAACCTCAAATATGGCTTTTCCTCTGAAAGATGTATGTAGTAGCAACTTTACATGGCCGCTCAATATGATGTTAACCTAGAGAAATGTGCGCTATTGAAGTGTTTGTGTGGAAGCGCGTTTGCGCAGGACAGGCACCGGTGCGCTCACTTGCTCTTAAAATCTCCGTCATTTTTGGTCATACAGATAAAAGTAGCCTAATACATCTTTCGAATCTGTAAAGACTCTACGTTTATTTGTGTGCACTCAGAATAACAACGAAACGTTGCGCTTTTAAGCAAACAGGATGCGCTTTAGGTCTCATGTGAACTTGAGAATTCACTCCCGTGTCACCCTCTGCTTCGAACCTGTGTGTATGCCTAACGTTACTGTGAAATTACCACATCAGACGTGACGTGCTAACATGGATGCAGCTATGAAGCCGCCGGGTTTGCTTCAGGGAAAATTTATTTTTAAGAAGCTTCCCAATGGAAACTGTAAACAGTTCATCACGACCTCTTATGTAGGCCTACAGTTCAAAATTCATGTTTAACTGAATAAACAGTTAGTAAACACAAGTTAATCTTATTGAACATAGTTTATTTTCATCACCAATTATCATAGTAGAACAGCTTTCTCAAGCAGTTTGTGATGCATTTTGGAAACAGGAGATGAGCCCCTGGTCACCTGGCTTGAGAAACCCGTTCTCAAAGACTTACTTTTAGTCATTATTTGGGTAGCACACATATTCTGAATGCCTTCGGCAGAATTCAAATGAGCCATTTTAATCTAGATTAATCTAGATTAATTCCAAAATTAATCTAGATTAATCTAGATTAAAAAAATTAATCTATGCCCACCCTAATATATATATATATATATATATGACTACAAAAATCCAAGCAGAAAAAAAGTATTGATCCTTAATGGAAGAAAATACGAAATGCAGAGCATCCCACGCCAACCTCTGTCTCCTTGTTCCTGGGTAACACATAAACATAAATTTGAGCATTGAAATGAACATGTAAGCCAATGCCTTGCAGGATATGGCTCTGACTGGAGTCATGTGACATAAGTCTGCTTTACTCCTTACCACCAATGAACAAGGGCAAACGCTGTTGCCATAGTAATCCCTCCTATGTTTGCCATCCAGCATTTTTAGGGAAAAAGAAACCCATTGTGATGTCACGCGGAAGCTAGTTCACCACAATATCTTAACAAAAATGTTCCCTTGATATTAACACAGAATATGTGGACAAAAAAATGGCTTAACTTGAAATATGAACATTACCCGGCAATCACCTATTCATGTTTCTAAAAGCACATAATATATGGTTATTCATGCATTATTTGCTAATACTTGCCCATAAAGGACATAAACAAACCTACCCCTACAAGTCACATATGCAGCAATGGTGAAAGAACCGGTTACATATTTGTCTCTTAAACATGCAACCTCCTGCAAAATGAAAGTCAAGGTCATATTGAGAGTGCATGACAAGGCCAAATCACTCACCTGATCTGAGGTCAGTTCATTTCCGTGTTTTATCACTGATTCCAAGGTCTCATTTTCCTGCAAAACCACAGAATAACACATCTTAGTGAATTCAGCTTGATTTCACCCTGAAACGCCAGCATTTTTAGACTAGCTTTGACCGTTCTTGGATATTTCAGCATAATGTTATTAGCTATTTTATTTAACAATCTGCTTAAATGTAGCTGATATTTTATCTTTGTGAGGCTCCTGTACTGATGATCATTCACAGATTTACTCAAGTGCAGCTATAAATAGGTGAACATTTGTAGAATGTTTACATCCACTAGAAGATCTTAAAAGGCAATCTGAATTCAGGTTTAACATTACTTTCTTTGTCCTGCATTCAGAACACAATGACAGTGAAATTATGCAGGGCTCATAAATAATATAACATGCTATAAAATATATATAGAAAAAGCATATTATGCAATAGAACCTAGATACAAATTATATAACCAGTAAAGATTGTTACAATTTTTTTTTTTTTGCCAGGTTTAATAATCTATAGCCAGGTTGTTGTTGTTGTTTTTTTTTGTTGTTGTTTTTTTTGGGGGGGGGGGGGGGGGGGGTAACCAGGGGTCCATAGACCCCTGAGGGGCCCTGAAGGCACTCCAGGGAGTTCAAGGAAAGGATAAAGGTTTTTTTCTTCTTAAATTTTCTTGAAATGTTTTACTTTTTGAATGAACATTTTCTAATGATCAGTTCGGAATTATATCAAATCTAGGTTAGAGGGTAATACTCAACATAAAATAAATCGCTCACATAGCCTACTATATAAAAAACGTGAATTTCAAATATACAGTCCATGACAGGCATTAATGCGGAACGATGTTTGTAATATGAGAAAAAAAATACTTTTTAAACGTTTTCTCAAACCGAACAAACGAAAACAAATTCACCACATGACCAGCTGATAAACGGTACACACACACACACAAAAAAACATTTCCTCACCTAAATTCATTCATTTCATGTCAATCAAAATTGGCGCGGAATTAAATTTAAAGTGACTTTTGACGGTTGACGGCTGTAAAGCGCGCGACTGAAGTTTAAAGAGACGAAGTAACCTGAAAAGAAAATATTGTAGGCTACTATTTAGTTCGGCTGTTCTTAATATTCACAGATAGCCTATGTACCTTCTGTGAGTAAAAAAACATATTTTCAACATTTAGGCTATCTACTAAAAAAACAAAAATCGTTCCAGTCATTGTTAATTTAGCCAACTTTTTAATCTAACGTCAAAGTTTGTCAGCTGCTAATTTAAACAACATTTTTGTGCATCACAAGGCGAGGGGTTTTGACAACAGTTTGGGCATGCTGATACCCAAAAGAGCATTTTAGGTAACGTTAGGTAGGTAGACGCAGATGTCCTGTTTTTCATTTAACGGTATGTGAATTAATAAAACGTTTCGTCAATAAATTAATAACACGTTTAAAAACAGATTTTGTTATTTCACTATTTGGATATTGTATGCTATAGTATCAATATAAAAGTTTTTTTTGTGTTTTTTCTTAAAGCTTGCGAGTCTGTGGTGTGTAAAATATTTTCATACACTATATAGGGCCCTTTTAAATCTGTCAATGTGACTCCAAATAAAGGATGATTTTCGTTCCCATTTCATTTCTTGGATCAGAGGCCGTTGCTAAGATACCAACTCCGAATTCATAAGTTCAGCGGATAAATGATTGACATTTGCTTTTGGAGGTAAAAATGAAAACTGAATAATAATAGATAAGAAGTCCCGTTTTATTGTGAGCAACAGTACCTGTTTGAAAACTGATCTATTTGAATTAAATTCAGAGAGCGGTCTGCAAATAAAATGACAGCAAAATACAAGGCATCTAGGTTAAATGTGTTATCTGTGCCTAAAGAATAAAACTTGTCACTATCACCAATTTAAATACAAACTTAGCCCTCTAGTACTGTCACTAATGCTTCCAACACTGCTGCAGCAAGCAGGAAACAATAGAGATTGTACAGCATGCACAATTTACCATCAATTGTTACACATACTTCTATCCTAATGTAGCACATCATGTCCAAATAATATTTTCAAGCAAAACCTCAACAGGATTTGACCCTAAAAGGGCAGTTTTCCGTCAATTGGCAAACCGAATACATTTTATTACCACTGTCCTGACTGTAAATTAACTGCCCAAATCTCAAAAATACTCTCAAAAGATTGAATTTAAACCACATTCTCTCAGCCTATAGAATCAAAACACCACTGGCCGAGTTTGAGGCCTTGATGCATAAACTGCATCTTGTATTATACAAGCAAGAATGGCAAGCATTGTGTTCTTATGTCTTAGATGTCTAATTACCATATACTAATTATTATAATAAAAATTATTATGCATATGGTTATTAATAAATGAGTCTAAAAAAATCTGTTCCATCATAGAAGTTAAGCGCATTATCAGAACAAAAAAGCACTGCATAAAATTGCCTAAATATCCCCCCAAACCCCTCTTCACAACGTCTCCCCTCATATATTTGTAATCTGCAGTTGTGAGACTTGGATGCAGAGTTGGTTACATTTAATTCAGATTAGTATTAGATGTAGACAATAGCAGTGCTGCGTATGCCAGGTGCTAAGACAAGACTCCATCTGCTGGGGCCCCTAACGCAGGACCAGACACATATTAATGTGGGAAAATGTCTGGGGCGCCTCTCAGACAGGCCTCTCGCTGCACCTCAGACTCTATTTGTGTCATGCATCTATTACACTCTATGCCCTCCCCCATAAATTACAACATCTAATGATTTGTGTGAAACCCAAAAAAAATTAAGCTATCAGTAATTAATGAGACCATGAGAGAGAGGTCAGTTTACTGATTCTGCATAGCAACTGTGTTTACCACATTTGTAGTATTTTATGCAAAATCACAAAAATACTCAATATGGAGATTGTTTTTATAAAATGAATTATGCTTTTATATGTAAATATCAATCCTGAAGCTATCATAATCATACACTAACACACATGTCAGCCTTGTATTTATCATCATCACATCCTAGGATAAAAAAAAACTGTGATGTAGCACTAACCAAACAAGGATATACAACAGCTAGTATTGTACTAAAACCGATAGACGTAGGCCTTTAAATACTAGAGTGCTTATCGGAGGCCTAGCAGTTTCATAAAAAGTACAAAAATAAGACATGTGTCATAGAATGATGTCATAAACAGACTATTTAAAATAGCCTTGACATATAATTTATGGCGTCATTTACGATTTTAGAATTTGGAACACAAACTAAATTCTGGACAAGAAAAAAAACATCCACTAAGCACAATGTACAAAGACGAGGTCAGTCTTTCACCTCTTTTTGAAGTCAAAACGACCTGGTGGAATAAAATAACAAACATTTTATAGTTTAAATTCTATAATAAACCACAAACAAAGATTATTTCCCAGTTTAGCCATCATTACCAAAAGACACAAAGAGTGTCAAACCACACACACCTCCGAGGTATGACTTTCCCATATTATATGAGGACCACGTGACACACGAGATCCGACCAATCGGTTGAAACACCTCGACGAACCGATTCCTGTCATCCAGAATTCATACATCAACATCATCATCATCACGTCTATTATGGAATGTAGCCCAGCACAAGCACACTTGAGAATGAACGCCAGGTCCGTATCCACCTGGATCTCAAGCGTTCGCGTTTCGCCAGCGTTCTAACGCGTCCCTATGTAGCCGGAGGCAGATTCCACGTAAAATCCATGTCTTCCACGCAGCTTTAGGTATTCCAGTCCTTCCAGACCACTGAAACGCATTAACGCAGCGTCAACTGTATGCCTACCGGATCCGATGCTCTTTGTAGCGGACATCGCCGTCTCCCTCATACCCCGACCATCCACATCCCTCCGGCTTTCCAGCCTCGTTCCCATTCAGAGCGCTCCGAAGTCTTTGGAATTAGTTTATACATTCGGTTCTCTAGCTTTATGATATCACATAAACTCATACAGCTAGATAACCAAAGAGAAAAACTAACCCATGTGTCTTAAAGGGACCGCCGCGTACGCCAGATGCAGCTTCTGTTGTGGTCACATGGAGCTATTGCATTCACTGCCGTGTGTGCAGCTCCGTTACAGTCTCACTCACTCTTTCAGCGCACACACACATACACGTGGGCTAAATACACTCAGATTATGTGCATTTAATAGTCTAAGGGCTATTGCGCAATGCATGCATTTGGATATCCACATCGCGATTATTTACAACGTGTGTGGAAGGCATGGTTTTATTTTCCAGTTGGCATAGCGATGTCGGAGCTGAGAACGTTTAAAAAAAATTCACATAGGCCTACATCAAAAAAAATAAACAGTCATCGTATAACTCCTTTGAACTAGGCTTAGCAATACAATAAGGGTTCACTACGTCCTCGCGCGTTGATTTACCAATGGCACGCTGTAAAAACACTCGTTTAAAATAGCCCACGTCCTGTTTTATTTCAAATAATACTGAAAAAACACCATATAAATTATGGTTTGGCTATTCTACTGCACAATTAGCCTAGATGTATTAGAGCCCATGCAAGTCCTACTGGATGCATTGTAGGATATTTAGGCTGTCTTTAACAAGCCTACATTGAGTATCTTGATGCGGCCCATTAACTGGCTCACCTCGAAAAATGAAATATTGAAAGATATTCTAAAATACTTTACAATTCAACCTGTCCTAGTCCGTGTGATTCGATCTGAATTAAAACGGTGTAGCTATCGAACATGCAACCGCTTCCGGAATTGCATCTACCTCAAATGAAGCAAACAAATAAAGCTGAATGCTTAAACATATAGCTACAAGGTTCTTTAACGGTTCTTATTATCTCAATCAACCGGGGGGAAACCCCATTTTGGTTGTTCTTGAGTTATAGCCTACAGTTCTTTGTAAATTGGTAAATTCCAACGCTATCTCACGGCAATTCGTACATATTTCACGAGGTGGCTGATTTAGTACAATCTGTCTAAACCCCAGTGAAGGGTAGGTTTAGGGGCGGGGTTAGGTGTAGGTCATTCGTACAAATTCATATGAATTGGCAACTCGTAAAATACGTACGATTTAGCAAACATCGTATGAATTAGTACGAGTGAGGTTGTACGAATTCGTACTAATTAGCCACCTCGTAAAATATGTACGAATTGCCGTGAGCTCGGGCTGGAAGTTCTTGATGTTTCATTGCAGGTTAGTGTTTTGGTTTCTGGGTTCTTTAAAGCACCACAACACTGATGTTTTCTAAAGAATCAGCGAATAAAATGTTCTCTGCAGAACTTAGAAAGGTTCACGTAGTGACACGTCTTTATATTTTTATCTTAGTGGAACCTTTATTTTTAAGGCTGTATTGCGAGCTCTAGTATATAATCTAAATCAGTAAACAAATAAAGCTGAATTAAGTCTAGAATTTGGCGACTGGTTAGACAAAGAATACATAAATAATAGATAAATAGCCTACATTAATAAACTAATATAGCCTACTTAATAAAATACATACAAGTGAAAACCCCGCGAAAGCAGGTTTAAACGGAAGTTAAGCTTAAAATACACAAGATAAACATTAGCTAACTCTCAAACAACGTGCGTTTAATGTCACAAAAAGAGGTACTCACAATTTAATTTCCCATCAGCGTTTTCCAAAAACGTCCAGAACATCCATTTCATTCAAACGACAGCACTCACAAAAAAAGCGTGAGAACAAGTTAATCTCAAGGTTTACGGGGCTTGCAGACGTCTTTTCGATGCCTCCGCGATGTATTTGCTAAAGTAAAGCCGTTAAGATGGAAATACAATCTTTCTCGTGAAATCTTACAGCTGAAAAGCCAAGCACGAGGAAGCGCGAGGCTCCGGCAGCAGAACTGAAGGGGAGAAGATTGAACTGAGGGGCTCCTCTGGGCAGGGCCACGGGGGTCACACCGCCAACACAACTGTGATGTCACCAGCATTAACCATTAATGCTTATTGATACACATGGCTGAGCAGGGCTGAGACACCCAGGGGACGCGGCCGTGACCGAGCACTGCTCTCAGCATCCAAAAGACTGATGCTTAAGCGAAATATGACCTTAACCTGCAGCGTAACCGGTTCGGTTATTCGAAACACTTTAAAATATCATTCAGACCAATAATGAGTTGAATGATAAACATATTTTCCATTTCAAAATTAAAGTCATTCTGATGTTTTTGTGGGGCTTATGTCACTAGTCAAAATGTCTAGGTGGTGTAACTATTTCAAAACCATAAAAAATATCATTAAGAGACGGATGTTCTAGAAGAAATGTTTCTTGAAATAAGATTTTCGAAGTATATTTAAAAAAAGACATGTAATTACGTTAAAATAAAGAGGCGAGGCCGTTTTGTTGCACTTTTTGTTTTGGCCGCCAAATCAAAGTCAGCGTGGTGTATTGTGCATCCTAACCAACAATCAGGAAGTCGTTTTTGTTGTCATATGAAAATAAAATCATAAAACACAGATGAACGGCTGTGAGTTAGGAGTAAGGTCTAAAAAAATATATTATATATTTTGACGTTTTTATGAAAAAGCTATTTTTGCTCAGGTCAAATGGAATAACTCTACACACACACACACACACACACACACACACACACAACTTAAAAATTGACTCAAGACGCAAAGAAAGAATTGAGCTCTTTTTACTTGATGTTTACACAATTTACACCACACAAAATTGTCCATTTGGTAACATTCAGATGTATGCATCCAACACTAAACCAACAAACAATAAATACATAAATCTGGTTATACGTTTAAAAAGATTTCTCATTTTATCATCTCGGACATCCTTTTTTATAATTGACCCACCGATTGGTTGCTTTACTTGCCATTTGAATAACTGATAAAAGCAATGTAATACAACAGAAGAAATGTTCAAATGCAGTTTATGTTTCTTGTGGCGCGGAATATCACACTGCACTCTTTATGAGGTGCCACGGTAGTGATTCTGCAGTTGTGGACGAATAAAACATTTATTGGTGTTGCTTGCAAACGTTAAACACTCTGAAACTCGTATACATCATATACTCTATCGGGCATGAGATAATAAAGGCTATTTAAATTTTACCAATAAAGACATTTTACTATAGGATTTTATTATAGGATCTAGACACGACGTAAAAGACTGGTAGATATTTAAACATTTTAATGCATATTTATTCTATTTGACTGAGTCACAAATAGAAGAAACGGGCGTGAATATCTAATAACATTTAATAAATACAATTTTATATAACAATATGTAAAATATATAATAAATACATAAAATAAATATTTAAAAATATGCATGAATGCAGACAAGCAGATGGAGTCTCTATCTCTCCCTCCCTCTTTTTCTGTCTATCTCTCCCTCTCAGACACACACACACACACACACACACCTTATTTTCCATTAAAATGTATTCCCCGGTTCATTTGAAAATGGGATCTCCCAGTGGCTCCACGTAAATCGGAATGGACTGTTCCATGCAGCAAGAGGAAAGCAAGATATTTCGTGCGCACTAAAGAAACACTACAGTGCAAAGCAGTGCATTTGATATTTCGTCTGCTGTAAAAACACGAGTTTATGCTTTAAATCAAAGGAGATCAAGAAAAACTAGTGGCGTTTGTTTTCAAAGCCACGGAGTTCTACATCTAATGCAGCCTTATACAAGCGCTTGGCCTACATGTACAAAAATAAGAACACTGACCAAATATATATATATATTGATGAAGAAAATCTCAACAATAAATGATAACTAGCTTGCTACAGAAATCCACAGGTTAATTACAGTTAGTATTAACAGGTTAAACGACACTATTTGAGCAATAATGAATTACTCTGTTAACTTACACAGTTACTTCGTTCATTTCTTCAAATTCGAGTAAAAACTGAGGCAAAATGTCTAATAAAATCATCTTTGATTTATGTATTTATTTCTTCACTGTTAAACTCCAGGAAAGCACAGTGCAACGCAACGGGGAATGCCTCAGTTTAAATATAATATATGTCAACGGTATGAATGTTACTCCAATCTCAGCATTATGAAAGAAGATGACATTATATTTGTAGGAGTGTTTAATTTATTAACGAAACGCTTTCAATATGTTTGTTTTGTCTTTCCCCAAAATTATTCTCATACATTCTCAAACACGCGAGGCGGCACGTTACTGTGTCATTTAATAAGTGTATAGCTTTATTAATGATTTTAGGCTAATAGATATTAATGTTTTATTTCAGGTTTTGGCATTTGTGCAGTTACGATGTAACAAACGAAGAGCTTCCTCTGACTCTTTTATAGTCAAACTCGTTTTCTTTCAAATGTTTAATTCTAATGTAGGCTTATCTAAACACACGGAATGTGTAAAGACCTCAGTGTTCAGTTTTATTTGAATAACGTTTGCCTATTATTTTTGCAAACAATATATAGGCCTTACTATAATTTTTTAGCAAATATTGTTAGTCGTTTGTTATCGCTTATTCTCACATTAAACACGCTACCTTTACAACGACATACAAAATGCACTCATGCAAATAGCACTGTGAGAGTCTCCTTGTCTAGCTCGCCCTTCTCTCAACCCCCGCCACACACACACACACACACACCTCCACATGATTTAGACACTCCCGCTCTTTGCGTCATGTCCTGTTTCAAATATGCACTTCCCACCATGCTCAAAAATAGACTGTAACCCCTGAATACAGGCCTGTATAATACAAACAACGTGGTTTTCAGCAATACATCACACCTTTTCTACAAATATTCTTCTGTTATTTTATTACAGCAAACACTAATTCCACAGTAACCTAAAGCGCTGTAATAGCAATAAATGATATATAATGTAAATGCACAGAAATGAGAATTACACTATTAAGAGGTGTATTAGGCAGTTTGAGACTCAGTAAAGCTCAGTCTCGAGCCCAACAGTAGAAGGATCTGTCCTTGGTGCTGAAGTTCAGATCACACACAACACGGTTTAGATCTGTCAGTCACCTAGTTGAAGTAGAAGTCTGACATATAGGCTACAATTTTTCTCAATAGTTAATTATTTTAATTTATTTATTATTATTTGTAATACCAAAAAAGCTAATATTCACTCAATTGCCGGACTTTATTAATAGTTAGATTAACAGTAGATTAATGCAAATTGTCACTTTAACATTTTAGCTATCTTGTCAACATTAAGATCATCGAATATATATACTACAGTATATATACTGTTGGTATCTTCAAAGATCAAAAACCAGTCCTATATATTATAAACGGTCATATTTACATCTTTGAAGAATATATTTTCTAGAAAATAAACGTGTCTGGAAGTGCATATTTTACACATTTGTTTATTTTACTTTATTTTAATGTTTGTATTAATGTTTAATATTAACGAATATAATAAAGTATACAGTTCTACCGCTAAACAATATAATCAAAATTTCAATTATATATTCTCTTTACTCATTACACACAAAGCTAAAACGTATGACATTTTGAACATTCATAATTCATCTAAAAACTATTATATCTGTCAAATCGTTTTCATTCTTACCTTCTAGTGGACAATGATGACCTCTCATCTCCGCGTGCCTGGAGAAACAGAAGTTACAATGAGAATCAAACAAACAACCAATGTCTGAGTCCTTCTCCGGGTCATTTGTTTCATTTTTTGGCGTTTGATTTTTCTAAAATATATTATTAATTAACTACTGTACCTAGTGCTGTAAAAGAGTATGAGGCTATTTATTTGGCGTTGCGTCGTAACGACACTGACAACAGTTTACAAAGCAGTCTGTAAAAAGTACAACGTGCTTTTCTCTCACACACACAAATACACACTACAGCTTCATTTTAGACCAAACAGCACTTTATTAAGTATAAAACATAATAATACAAATAAATAATAATTATAATAATAATAGGCTAGTGATAATGTGTACCCTACAATGAAAAAACATCTCTTAAAGTACAACTATCTTTCAGTCTGTTGTGGCTGGGTAGAATAGAGTTTAGAAGGAAACCCCGCATGGGGCCTTTAGTGGGGTTCGGGATCCGCTTGGTGTCTATTGTTGGCCCCTCCAAAGGCCTGATTAATTAATTTCACACTGTAGCTCCGAAAAAGATTTTCCCACAAACAAGCGACCGAAAAAAATTCAGCCCTAAAGAAAGAAGTCAACATCAAGTTCAACAACGTGCGGGCTGCTCATTATCATGACAATAACGTCTGGGAGCACAGAAGTCCTCTTAACAAGAGGGTCTGGCGTCAATACACTGCACCTCCCGGACCCCGGAACATTTTCCCAGGCTCCTCTAACAATCGCACAACTGTTTGCTCCCCGGGCTCGCCTAACGATCACTTCATACAGCGCTCAAAAGATGGTTTAGTTCAAACACGCCACATTAACTCTGACAAATGGAGACTTTCTTCAGACTCTGTTAAATGTGCACACATTTATTTAGACCACAAACTCGTTTTAGCTATTTCAGCAAAACCACGTTCAATTTTCCTGGCATTTGTATCTGCCTTAACTTTACTGTTTAAAATACAGGGAAACATTTTGGCTGCCATGCATTTTGTTAGCCTATTTTTTTTTACTTTCAAACTCGTTAAATTATATAACGGCAGTAGGCTATAAAAGCATATCTAAGGTATAGGCTACAAAAATTTGGTTGTTTATACGTAAGAGGTAAGGACACGTGATTCAAATTTAGCCAATGAAAACACAAAATAGAGCACATTATTAGCTTGACACACTTGACGGTAAAGATGCAATAGTGCTTCCCAAACCTGTCCTGAAGCCCCCTGCCCTGCATCTTTTGCATGTCTCTCTTAACACTCCTTATTTCACTCATCAACTCGTTAGTAGAGACTGCAAGAACTGAATTGGGTGTGTTTGATGAGGGAGACATACAAAATGTGCAGGTCAGGGGGTCCTCCAGGACAGGTTTGGGAAACACTGGTCTAAAAATTAACCAAACGCAACACAAAAAATAGGAAAAACTAACTTTAATATGTATTATAAGTATTTTAAGTATCACTTTTCACGGTAGGCCTATAGCTAAAGTATCTTATAATCAACCAAGTAACAGGTTTTACATTATTTTGCGTTGAAATTATTAAAATGTTAAATGCACAAACAAAACTTAGTCTGTATTTCCCACTGTCAATAGCCTATGTCAGTACAAATACGTATTCACTTACCAAACTTGAGGTGCTCCATTACACCACAGTATCTAATCCACAAGTTAATATAAAAACGGTTAAAGGCAGAGGTCTTTGCAGCAACGCGTTTGTTCAAACCACGAACTATTCCCGAGAACCGCGTTAACTCGCATCTACGTCGTGAAAAGTACTGATGTCATTTAGTTACAAACAGCCATTGGCGTTTGTCTCGAATGAAGTGACACTCAAGTGCTCAACTTGTTCTCCAGATTCCTGCGAAGTATCCAGTGCTACTACTCCGAGGAGTGCTACTGTCGAGTCTGTCGTTGGTCCCCATGCGTGGAGGACGTGTGTAGAAACTCAAGCAGCTCGCGCTTAAACCGCGTCCCGTCGTGAATTCATGAGTTATTGTTCCAAAGTCCATTTAGAGTTACGCCCATCTTATTTCTCTCGCTGTTGTGGATTGGCATATGGGCAGACTAAAAAGAAAGCTGGTCGGTTTCGTTCCAATAGCGAATACGCGAAGAAATAAACGGAACCACATAACTCAGATTTTAGGTAGAGGTGTGTGCTACGAAGCTTATAGGCTACGTAACATGAGATTCAATTGCACATCTAGGCTAATTGTTAAAACCATCACCGAGCTTGCAGGTGCACGATACATCTTCAGATTCCTGTGCTGACAGCACACGCACACAAGCACGTGCATGCACTAATTAAGTAGTGCGAGTCTGCAGTGTAGGCCAAAAGAAAGCGCAAAAGAAAACTTACGAAAAGAAAAATCGCAATTTGCGTAAAGAGGCAACCATAGCAGAATTACGTCGCTAGCCCGCCTATAGGATCTGTATCAGAACTTGACGAAACAAATAGGCCTACATCTTTAGCACCTCAAATATACCATGATAACTTCGGTGTAGCCTACTGTTTTAAGCATTTTAAGTTTACAGTCTTTATTTTAGTTGACAGTTAGCTAACATCTCCAAAATAATTGGAAATTAGTAGCTAGGCTATTTTTAAAGTCAAATTGAAATTAAGGTCACCACTCAAAGATAAATAATACAATTAATCGGATTCAGCAGAAAAAAATAAAGTAAACTAAACTCTTTACACAATATCATACAACACAACACTGTTCATTTGGGTTGATTTAATATTCATGCCAGAGGAAAGAAAAACTGGGTCCTTTCAAATTTATTTCCATGCCATCTCAGACTATTATTGACAAGTCGTCACTGAAATGATAATAATAATTAATTACATTTATATAGCACTTTTCTTCTTTGCTAAGCACTCAAAGCACTCTACAGTGTAGGGGGGGGGTGTCTCCTCATCCACCACCAGTGTGCAGCATCCACCTGGATGATGCGACGGCAGCCATAGTGCGCCAGAATGCCCACCACACACCAGCTCACTGGTGGAGAGGAGACAGAGTGATGAAGCCAATCAGTGTATGGGGATGATTAGGAGGCCATGATGGTCAGAGGCAATGGGCGAATTTGGCCAGGATCACACCTCTACTCTTTTCGAAAGACATCCTGGGATTTATAATGACCACAGAGAGTCAGGACCTCAGTTTAACATCTCATCAGAAGGACGGTGCTTTTTTACAGTATAGTGTCCCCTTCACTATACTGGGCCGTTAGGACCCACACAGACTGCAGGGTGAGCACCCCCTGCTGGTCTCACTAACACCTCTTCCAGCAGCAACCTAGTTTCAAGAGGTCTCCCATCCAGGTACTGACCAGCTCAACCCTGCTTAGCTTCAGTGGGAAACCAGTCTTGGGCTGCAGGGTGATATGGCTGCCGGATAACTGAACATCTAGAAAACAGCGACACCCATCGGTAGGACACTGCAACATGAACAAAAGATGATCATGAAAAGACGGAGCTTTCCGTTGCAGGCCCATCAATAATGCAGGTTTACATTGTCGTGATACAATTTGTGTAAGCATAACCATCTCAAAATACCCATATTGTATTATGTATTTTTTAATAATTCAAAACATGTTAGCAGCTCTTTTGTAAAAACAGATATAGGCTAAAAACGATTTCTGTAACGTCTTTAAGACTGCATCCAGCCCCAGCCAACACTTAAATAGCCTACAAATAGGCCTATTACAATTTATAATAATAAAAAAAAAAACTTTAACGAAATGTTGCACAACTTAACGTTTGTAGCAGGATTTCATAGCTGCTATGAATCTGTAGCCGGTTTCAAATAACAATTAAGCCTATTGGCAAAGCAACAAACTGTACAACGTCATCATTTAGATGTAGCCTTGCTAAAATGAATTTAGCGCTCACTTTTTTATTTGAGCCTATATTACAAACAAAATGCTGGCGCAACGAACTAAATGAACGTCAGAAACAAGGCAAGACCATCGCTTATAAATGAAGCCTATCCTGTAATCCTTCAGGCTGATATTTAAATTAATGGAAATAAAGATAGTGATGTGGGATCACATTTTGCAATAATGAATTTGTTAATATCATATTTAGTTAACATCATATTATTAAACCCGAAAAACTATACAAATATTTGACTTTAAATATAAAAATTTTAAAAGCGAAAAGGCTAAAACAAGTAAAACGCATTGTAATTTTTGGGGAAAAAAATGGCAAGATTCCTCTAAAATGTGTCTTAATATAAAACAAGTATAAAATATTGACGTTATAACAACCGCGGTAAGCGAAATTAGCTACAGTAGCAAATATGTCAAATGTCTGTAACAGAGCAAAAATCAAACTCATTTAACCTAATAGCCTGAAAATACATTTCACTTGAGTGAAACGGACATTTTGTTGATCGTGATATTTAAAATAGCCTCTTATGGAATTAATTAATTAATACCATCTGGAACCATTTCAATCCACAAAAGGTTCTTTAACAGTGGAAACGGGCTCTTTATGTTATTCAAATGTGTTTCATAAATGTTTATTTTACAGTGCACTGAAAGTTATTGGGAAACCAAAACTGGCATCGCTGTGAAAAGCCACTTCTGGTACCTTTATTATAGCTCTAAAATGTGTGAACAGACATAGCTGAAGTGTTGTGGACAACATATCGTAACATTCAAACTGAGGTTGAAAAAAAAAACTATATCAAAATAACTATCACAATTGATGATATGCTTCGTACAAAATAAAATATTTTATCACATCATATTTAAGGGTCACGGAAACATCGTAAAATGAGGCTGAGATTCCTATTTCTTAATTTCCATTTCTTAATCGTGAAAGAAATCAACAGATTCTAAAAATAAACTGAAGTCAAAAATAGTCATAAATGCAATAAACCTCATATTTAAAATAACGTCGGAAAGAACGAAAAATAGCCTTTGACTTAATATATTAGCAAGTGTTCTGTCGATTTGTCCTACCCTGTCAGATTTTGCTACCTCCATTAAAATTATGTTTTATTAATGTGTACACCTATCTCAAGCCTAAACCTACCCCTTACAGTAATGCAGATGCAATAAATATTGTTGTTCAGCGTGAGAAAAATGATGCAATGTTGATGTGCGCATGCGCAGGAAGCCGAGGTAGGAACACCTGACGGGTAGGATAAAATGTCAGGCCAGCTGTTTTTCGAATGGAATTTTTTTAGCACAAGCATAGGCCTAAGTATTATCCCAATTAAAGCAAGACAACATTTAGCGAATCTCAGTAAGCTAAATTACAAACATTACTTCAACTCAACACAAGTTCAAAAGAGTTTACACGATACCCAAAGCTGTTGTCGTTGTGGAGAGAAGTTTCCAAAGTGGCAGTTTCGTGGGGAAAGACTCGCTTGGGAATACCACAGTCCTTTTAATTGACATTTTATCCTACCCGTCACATTTTACTACCTCGGCTTACTGCGCATGCGCACATCAATATTGCATCCTTTTTCTCACGCTGAACAACAATATTTAATGTATCTGCATTACTGTAAGGGTAGGTTTATGGTTGGGGTTGGTAGAAATCTAATAGGTAGAAAATATATAAATTGTTGGTTTCCGGTAGCTGTATCCCTTCTGTCCTCAAGCGCGAATATAACACTTAACTAGGCTACTGTATGTGCATTGATGTAAGGGGTAGGTTTAGGGTTGGGGATGGAAATGAGCATTGAACATCCGTCTTAACGAGTGATTGGCACATATAAGAGTGCAAGGGGCATACTCATGTCTTTTAGCTTCGCAATTCAGAAGGTCAAGTTCAAGCGCATATTTTAGTTCTCTCAATGCTGTGACCAATTATCATGCACGTCGCGTGCACGTGTGTCTGCAGCGCTATACAGGGTGCGATTAGCTGAAAACAGTTCAACTGGCTCGACTCTTCATTTAAAAGCGTTTAGTGATGGAACTTTTTTATGTGAAAATGCTTTTTAAAAGTGTTGGTAAGAACAGAAATGCGTTTTTAATATTTCATCAACAAAGCATTGGTTTATTAAAATAAAATAAAACATTAAAACATGTAATCAAAGTTTAATGACATCACATTTGTTTCCAGTAATTTATTCAGGATGATATTATTTGGTTTAGAGTTTAGACAATATGGTTTTGTTTGTTTGATTGCTTTCTTTTGCCAACAAAGACTCTGGCCAGTTTCATAGCAAATGCATGTTTCACGGAGAATAAGCGATTTTTAATGGACAAACTTTTTTTTTGTCAAAATGTAAACTATATGTGCTCTCTTAAAAATAAGAAAACTTCTTATATTCAACAATGAAGAATCTTATAAAGAAGATAAGAAAAGTTTTTGTGTTGTTATATGGCTCTTTGGAATGTTCTGATGTTGTTCTGATGTTCTTCAAGGGTGCGTTCCCCAAAAGCAATATCATTACCAAATGTTAAATGGGACTGCGTTTTATTATACATTCATAATATATCTCATAACCTTGTACTTCAGCTATACCTGATCAAATGCACAAAATAATTCTTTGCTTGGGTTGAACACATAATTTAATCTTGGTTGGAACAGCAGCTATGCTAATTTTGTCTCTATTTGCTTCTCTGTTTCTGCACATGGGACTTGCATCTCGAGGCAACTAGGAATCTCACAGGCTTCTATCCAGATCCAGCCCTTATGAAGATCTGAGATGACCGAACACCTGAGAAGAGATGATGCCAACCCACCCAGAAGACCTCAGATGATGCTAACTGGAACAACATACAAACTACCAAATTTTACTGTAAGTTTAATCGCAACATATAATCATTGCATTTAATAGTGTTCACCTGTTGCACACACAAGGAATTTGTCTTGAGCTTCCAGTACAGAAAGTACAAACAACATATAATTAAGGTAATAAAAAAAACACTAACTATGATGAGAATAGGCAATAATTATGAATAACAATAGTAATAAAATAAAAATATACAGAAAAAGAAAAATATCCATAGACAGAACTGTGAATGTGCATGTGTCCAGATGTATCATGCATCATGTATCATGTATCATGTAATAAAACATGCCATTGGAGCGTATCTTCATTTCTAAATCATCTTTGTGTTTTAAGTTAACACTTTTTGTTATGTTTTTGCATTGGAATTTAGAGAATATAATGGAAATGAATATTTAAAAAAAATAATATAATAATACATTTGAATGTATTATGATATAATACAACACTTTGGCCCTTGTTTGGACACCTCTGACCTAGACTGCACTGCTACCAATGATCTGCTTAGACTTAAACAGCTTATTTGAAAGCAGTACTGAAAAGTTTAATATAACATCAAGATCTTTATCTAAAAAAAACAACAACATATATTAGCAACCCTATACACCACACTGTTCTTCACAATAAGAGGGTCCTTAAAAATACACGTACACTTTACAGCATATTACGATCAATAGGATTCAGCAATTTGGCAGCAGGTAACATTTTGAGAGGAAGAAAAAAAAACATTTGAAGGATCAAAAACAGCAGAGAGCAGGATTCAGTCCCTCAAGTGTAGGCTTAACAGCTGTTCACAATCACATCAAACATCAGAGCTGCAGTAAACACAAAATCAACGATGGGCCCATGGTACCGTTAGTATAATCAACAAACCATAAATATTGCTGTTAAAATCACCATTAAATGTCACAAATGTTGGCAATACTAGACTGGATGTTTATGCATTCACCAAAGTAAAGTTTGGGTTGAAAAGAACCTTTCCCATTTGAGGGAATCTTTCTAATCCCACAAAATACATGAACATAGAAAGAATTAAAGCCTAAAAAATGTATTAGGAATGAACTTTAATTTGGATTTTGCCATCACTGATGGTTTATTGATTATTTATTTATTTAGTCATTTAGCAGACGCTTTTATCCAAAGCGACTTACAAATGAGATAGTTTGATAAAAATACTAAATTACAAATTTTGATAGTTACAACAAAACGTTCAGAACGGCATTTTGCCGTTTGCAAGTTTGTGTTGCCACAACACTACATTTGTCGTTGCACATCTTGGCCCTCCCAGTTTTATTTTTGTCCTTGAAGGAAAACTATAGACATTCAATGTTTCCCCACGAGGACCAATCAAATTGTCGATGCGATTTCAGTTCGACCAATAGAATCGCAGCTCTCATGCAGCTTCGAGATGGCCCAATCCGAGCGAGCGAGTGTAGTATACGTCATCAAAATACTCCTTCAGCTGTTCAAACTCTCGTCAAGTGTCACCAGACTCACCACGAGAGCGACTAACGTTACATGGCACATAAGCTCATTCATTAAATTGACCAAACGAAGATGGTTAGTATGTGTACTTATTTTTGCCGTTATATCGACTTGACACGTTTCTGTTTTACAGATTGTTGTTTGTAACGTTAGCTCCTATGTTGATATCACGTTAGCATTACTGATAACGTTAGCTTGCAGACAGGCTTGTGCTGGACTAACGTTAGTAGTATTTGGGACCTACAGTACTTGTCCTACTTGTGTAAGTTACTGTGGCATTGCAGTTGCACAGTTTCTATGTTTTGGACCTCAATAGTAGCTTTTAAGTGTTTTTTAGGCGGTTAGCTGTAACGTTAGCATGTTAGCTATGCCTTTGGGGTTTGCAATTGGACCACCTGCTCATTTTGACAGCGTGACTCCAGTGCTCATCTTGAGTGACTGGCACAGGCCTACAAACAAGTAACTTTGGTAGTGTAGTACTGTACATATGCTAAATGTATTTTCTGGGTTCAAAACAAATTAAGCTCCCGTGACATGCTGTTTATTAACACAAAACGTCCCTTTCACTCGTATTTTAGTTTGTAAAATAACAAAAGTCATGTTTACTGAATTGCTTTTACCATGAACTCTATGGGGTAAGGCATGTATCCAGGATAAACGTTAAAATAAACAATATATTTGGAAGATAACCACGAAACTTGAACATTATTGATGTGGAAAGCTAGACGAATGTCATAAATCACTTACTAACATTGTCAGTGCAAGCTTGCATTTAATTTTCAACTCGTCATGTGCAATTAATTAAACCGGCAAATGCGGTCACTTTCCCGCGATGTGCGCAAGAATACCGAAAAAGGACTGGTCCACTTCATAGGTCATTTCGATGCTGCGCTGACGTCACCGTACAGCAGTGTTTCTCAATTCCAGTCCTGGGGACCCCCTGCTATGCACATTTTGCATGTCTCCCTTATTTAACACACCTGATTGAGCTCATCAGCTTATTACGAGAGAGAGACATGAACTGAACGAACCCATGTCCCATTGGTTGAGGCAATATCCTTAGCCTATGAGCCGGCTCGTGCGGTCTCGTTTCGCGTATGATTTAGACAATTATATAAGAATAATAGCAAAAATATTAGTGCTTTAACAAAAAAAGATAAGCACACATTTTACCTTTTAAAACTCTCCAGAACACCCCGTAGTCATTCAAAAATTACAATGATTAGCGAATTTGTTTTTAAACTCTAAAGTTATAATTCGACATCATTTTCTGTATTAACAGACATGCTGTATACGTTTGTCTATTTAAGGCTCTAATGGGTGTTCAGTTGGTGGTGAGTTTGCTGGCGGTCAGTATAATGCAAAGAATGGCCCCACATCTCTCCTTTGCCCGCTGGCTCTTATGTAACAGCAGGTAAGCACGCACTACTTTTTGATAGTCTGTGTAAACCTACTAAACATGGGTCTTTCTAATACACAATTGGTTTTCTCAGCCTTTTCAGGTTCAAACATCCATCTGAAGGCGAGTTGTGTGCCCTTGCAGGGAAACAGATTCCTAAGACCAGCAGGCGAGACAGGTGTGATTCAGTGCAACTGTTGCTTATTTGTTGGAGAATTTATGCTTGACCTTAAAGAACTTATGCTTTCACATCTTGTTGTTTCTAGAAGACAAAATGGACATGTAGAATCCAAGCCGCTCACAGTCCCGAAAGACATTGATCTTCAACTGGAGAGTGTGCCTGTAAATGTCTTGGATGCACTTGGTAAGTTCTTGCACAAAACTGCTGTAAATAAGTTTGGTTTTGAAAAATCTTCTTGGTTGATCTTTATTTTTACTGCTCCTTACAGTTTTGCGGTTCTTTGTGGAGTACCAGTGGCTGATTGACTTCGCCGTCTATGCCACAGGGATCTACCTCTTCACCGAAGGCTACTACAGTGTAGTGGATGTCAGCAAGGAAGTCAACATTGCTTCCATCTGGTGTGTGCTGACTGTTTTCTTCTGCTTGTATCCTTAAATATTGTAGTCCTTTGGTTTAACACATCTGATGCTACCTGAGAAATTCAGATATGACTTGCCTCATCCTAAAAAATAAATGTGACAATGTTAACTGTGTTGTAAATAAGTTATTGTAGGCTTGTCTTGTTGTCCTTGACTTGAGTTCTCAGGAGGACGCTGCATCTTCTTACGAGTCATTACTTTCGCTCTGAGGAGGGTGGCGAGCGCTCTGTGTGTCTGGCTTTTGGCTTCTTATCTCTTCTTATTGCGATGCTGGTTCTTGTAGTGAGAGAAGACTACCTGGAGTTTGGCCTTGAGCCCGGTATGTGGTTACCTGACCTGTATTCTAAAAGCGAAAGGACATTTTAATGTTTAATACTTTGGCTTAATTGCTTAACAAATGTGAAGTTGTTCCTTAACCTTTTTTTGTTGTTGCAGGATTTACCAGTCTTTTTGACAATTTTGAGGTATTTGCAAAACAGCAAGGTTACGAATGGTCGTAAGTAATGCATCAATGGTTATACATCATTAGACAAGCAATATATTCTTTTATCATCAAAACACCCAAAATATTTTAACAGTGTTCCCTTCACCAAACTATCAGTCAAGTTGGGGCTGGCTGTCATTTGTGCCTTTATTGGAGCTCTGCTTGCTTTCCCTGGACTGCGATTGGCCCAAACTCACCTAGATGCAGTTCAGATGAACGCAGACCGTCCAATCATTCAGTAGGACACTCAAGATTGTATTGCATAAGAATTAAACCTAAACTAAAATTACAATATTGCATGTAGAGTGTGATTTGATATGTCACAATAATTTGTTTTGCCTTTTAGGATCCTTTTGCACATGAGTTTTCTGTCTCCACTGATTATTCTTGTAATGTGGATTAAACCCATTGCTAGAGACTTCCTAGGGAGCGCCCCTATGGGAAAGACCTCCGTTACCTTGTAAGTTGATTTGTAAGTACATTTATTTGTATGCTCTTTGGCTTATATATATATATATATGTTATTTTGTAAAAAATATTGCAGTTAACAAATGTAATATACTTAAATATAATTTATTTCTGTGATCAAAGCTGAATATTCAGCATCATTACTCTGGTCTTCAGTGTCACATGATCCTTCAAAAATAATTATAATATGCTGATTTATAATCAGTGCTGGAAAACGTTGTGCTTCATATTTAATAACATTTAATTGCTTCTATTTTTGTTCTCATTTTCATTTTTAATAATGAACCTACAGGACAAGCATATACAGGTACATGTCAAAAATAGTGTGGAATAATGTGAATATTTTTTGTCACTCATTTCAGAAAGTGAAACCCATATATTATATAGATTCATTACACATAGTGAAGTATTTCAAGCCTTTATTTCTTGAAAATTTGATGATTATGGCTTACAGATAATGAAAACCCAAAATTCAGTGTCTCAGAAAATTTGAATATTACATAAGATCTATAAAAAAATGATATTTTAAACAGAAATATCAGGCTTCTGAAAAGTATGTTCATTTCTATGCACTCAATACTTGGTAGGGCCTCCTTTTGCATGAATTACTGCATCAATGTGCTGTGGTATGGAGGCAATCAGCCTGTGGCACTGCTCAGGTGTAATGGAAGCCCATGGGTTGCTTTGATAGCGGTCTTCGGGTCATCTGTATTGTTGAATCTGGTGTCTCATCTTCCTCTTGACATTAGTTCAGGTCAGGCGAGTTTTCTGGCCAATCAAGCACAGTAACACCATGGTCATTGAACCAGCTTTTAGTACTTTGGCAGTGTGGGCAGGTGCCAAGTCCTGCTGGAAAATGAAATCAGCATCTCCATAAAGCTTGTCAGCAGAAGGAAGCATGAAGTGCTCTAAAATTTCCTGGTAGATGACTGCGTTAACTGTGGACTAGAGGGTGACACAGGAGTGAATTCTCAAACCTCTCCCGTCCCACTCCCACAAAAATTAATCTCTTACCCTCACAATCCCACGAAAAAATTGGGGGAAAGTCCCGTTCCACTCCCAGAAGAATGCCTCCCACTCCCGTGTTGTTTTTTTTGCCGAAATCTGTCAGTTACAGTAAAAATATAGTACAGATCACAGCGTGCCCACCTTATTAGTTGAATAAAAACCCAAAATGTCGTTTTTTGTTATTATATTGAACTGAAAGCCATCTTATGCACAGTGTTGCACAGATTAAATTTCATGTAAATCATCCATGCTAACACATTTCAACACATCACATTAGACATTTCACTCTCTATAGATATATTTTTCAAAGACGGAGTTTTGAAGTTTCTTGCTCAAGTTCACATGAGACCTAAAGCGCATCCTGTTTGCTTAAAAGCGCAACGTTTCGTTGTTATTCTGAGTGCACACAAATAAACCTAGAGTCTTTACAGATTCGAAAGGTGTATTAGGCTACTTTTATCTGTATGACCAAGAATGACGGAGATGTAAGAGCAAGTGAGCGCACCGGAGCCTGTCCTGCAGCAAACGCGCTTCCACACAAACACTTCAATAGCGCACATTTCTCTAGGTTAACATCATATTGAGCGGCCATGTAAAGTTGCTACTACATACATCTTTCAGATGGAAAGCCATATTTGAGGTTGATGAATGATAGGTGAGCGTTTGGATCAGGGCTCGAAATTAACTTTTTTACTTGGTAGCACTGGTGCTCCCAACTTCAAGAAGTTAGGAGCACCACAAATGTTTTAGGAGCACCCACTGAATATTAAGGAGCAACACAACCGCCAATTGAGCGGAAGGGCGGTCAACATCCTTCCAGATGATTAAAAGCTTCATCAATTGAACCTGATCCTTAAGCTGCAGTGCTTTGTTTTTTATACATGCAAGATGAGAAGAAAATGTCATTTAAACTTTTCTCAAAACAGTTCCCCTCAGAAATACATTCATATAGACCCCCACTCCCAATTCAATATTTAGGATTTCCTTTCTATATTTTGCATAGTGAACGTTGAGCTTGCTCAGGCTGCTACAGTATTTGATGTTCTTTGTGTCCGTCTTCAGCGTCTCTGGCTTCTGTTAATGGCTGTTTACAGACTTGGTAATATTTCCACACAAATGAAAATTTGGAAAATGATTTCAATGCAGTTTGTGCAAGTGCGGTCACAAAACCGGTCAGTTTCAAGCAGGGGTGGGCGATATGGCAAAAATATCATATCAATTTTTATTTTTTAGACATTTCACGATTTTATCACAGTTCTTTGTCATGTTAGTTTTACCAGTTTGTCTGAGCAGTACAGCCAAACTAAAGACAAAGCCTTTCAAAGAAACCAAATATAAATAAGAATGGTGGATATTTAGGCCAAAGTGGGCGAAGATAAAAAATCTTTGTCATTATTTTATCTTTATTATGAAAAAATAAGAACAAAGATACACATTACAACTACACATAATATACAAACAGTGTTTAATTATCAGGTACAATATACATATTTAGTAGGAGCATTCAAGAAATTGAATGAACAATTAATACAAATAAAACACTATAGATTGATTCCTATTAAAGTAACTGTATTGTTTTTTTCAGTCAAGAGTAGCGAGTTATGTTTTTCTCTATAGTTTTTTTTGTTTTAACATTAAAGAATAAATTCGGTCATCTGTCTGTCGATTCTGTCATAGTGTTTTATATTAATACCATTTACTCACTCAAAATTAGTTTTAAACCTGAGTGAGTTTCTTTCTTCTGCTGAACATACATGCTATTTTGAAGAATGTGGAAAACCAAAAAGTTGCTGGTCCCCAGTGAGTTCCATAGTATTTTTTTATATCCTACTATCAAGTGGACCAGCAACTGTTTGGTTACCCACATTATTTGAAATATCTTCTTTTGTGTTCACCACAAGAAATAAATTAATACAGGTTTGGGACAACATGTCAGTGAGTAAATAATGACAGAAATAAAATTGTAGGGTGAACTATCCCTTTAATGACAGTCGGCTGCATGTTTAATACTGTCCCTTTAAGAGCTGCACGCATCTAATATACAGGCACGCTTCGGTTCCACTCACCGGTTTAATTTCATTTTAAACATAACCAACTGAGTCTATATGTATGTAAACCTTGTGTGTTTTGACAGTATTGGCTCAAAAGATAACTTAGTTGAGTAATCAGGCGCTGTTAGACAGGCTTTTTAGTTCGCGCGTTTCGGGTGCACGGGCTCAGAAAAAGCACACTTTAGACCAGCGCGCGAATGAAAAGCTTAACCTGCTTTAGCTCCCGGTCACGTGGCACATGCTGTGCAGTAATTCTTGAACGTTTAGCAGAGAACTGTAGAGGTCGCACCACAGCAATTATTTGCACTTGCACAAATGCTCCCAAATATATTTTGGAGTCGCACAGATTACATTTCGGGAGCATATGCGACCAAAATGGTCGCAATTTCGAGCCCTGATTTGGATGTCCTGCCCGAGTGTATTACCACATAGACCAGCCGTTAACAATCTGTCCATCACGGACTGCGTCATTCACTTAACCAGCCACACCAAAGCAAACAGGAGGAGAGCATAAAGAGACAGTTGAGTTCAGAATTAAAATATACAGTTTATAGTTTATTTATATAAAAGGTATATGTGTGTAAAGTTGGGTATCATTACTATTCCCGGTCCCGCCCACTCACGATTAAATTTTTTCCCGTCCCAATCATGTGATTCGTAGCGATTTTGTTTCCCATCCCGCGGGATTCCCGAAAAAATGTCAGCCTCTACTGTGGACTTCAGAAAACACAATGGACCAACACCAGCAGATGACATGGCAGCCCAAATCATCACTGACTGTGGAAACTTCACACTGGACCTCAAGCAACATGGATTCTGTCTCTCTCCACTCTTCCTACAGACTCTGGGACCTTGGTTTCCAAATGAAATGTAAAATTTACTTTCATCTGAAAAGAGGAATTTGGACCGCTGAGCAACAGTTCAGTTCTTTTTCTCCTTAGCCCAGGTAAGATGCTTCTGACGATGTTTCTGTTTCAGAAGTGGCTTGGTAGCTCTTTTCCTGAAGATGTCTGAGCGTGGTGACTCTTGATGCACTGACTCCAGCTTCAGTTCACTCCTGGTGAAGCTCTTCCAAGTGTTTGAATCGGCTTGGCGTGACAGTATTCTCAAGCTTGCAGTCATCCCTGTTGCTTGTGCACAATTTCTTACCCAATTTCTTCCTTCTAGTCAACTTTGCATTTAATATGCTTTGATACAGCACTTCTTGAACAGCCACCACTTTCAGTAATGACCCTCTGTGACTTACCCTCTTTGTGGAGGGTGTCAATGATCGTCTTCTGGACCATTGCCAACTCAGCAGTGTTCCCCATTATTTATATGAGTCACTTATCAAAAGTTGCTAAAAGTTGCCAAATAAATTGTAAACATTGCAAAATTTTTTGCTATATGTTTTTTGGAAAAGAAATTGCTAGGGTAGTCTGAAAAGTTTCTAAAAGTTGGCAACACCGTAAGCCTCGCTGGAGCGCACTCGCTACCAACTGGACAGGCGTGGTAATTACAGTTATTAATAATAATAATAGATCACTTTCAGTGCAATCTGTCAAAATGATGGACGGCCTTCAAAATATTTTGTCACTGCTAAAAAAAAATCCGCCAATGAGGGAATATTTTCAGTTAACGCGACCTGGTTACAATATACAATGCTATTAAAAAGTTTGGGGTCAGTCATTTTTTTTTGCATGTTATTTCTCCAGGTCTTTTTCTAGCAAACATTCACTCATCACTAAATTAAATCTTAAAGTGAAGACCTGATAATTTCAGGAGCCTTGTCACAAGTTGATAAAAAATAGCCTTAAACCTATACACTTGTTTTAGTTTTATTTAGTAACTTTCAGGAGAGTGTACTCATTTTTGCAACAACATTTTATAAGAAAATATTATTTTGTTATATAATTAAAATTGTATTTATTTTTTTGTTTATATCATTTATTTTAAATATTAATATTTATTTATCTCTTTCCAGACTTTCTAGTTCTGCCTTTAACTCCGTGCGTCTGTGGACGATCGTGGTGCTGTGTGTTTTGCGGCTACTGCTCACCCGCTATCACCTGCAGGCTTATCTCAATCTGGCACAGAAGTGGGTGGAGCAAATGAGGAAAGAGGCGGGGCGTATCGCTGCCATTGACATCCAGAGGAAGGTGGGGCTGAAATGTGGCACAAAGTGCGGTGTTACGGTTTACGACAAATTAACATTGTATTGTAACAAATACAATGATGTAATGTTTTTAAACTCCTTTATGCAGGTGACACGAATTTTCTGCTACTTGACTGTGGTCACCCTTCAGTATCTTATACCCATTCTGCTTGTGCTTTTCTCAACTTTGGCACTCAAATCTTTAGGTGGGTCACTACACTTTTACTCACTATTCATTAACAGTTTATATGTAAATTTGACATCAAAATTGTAATACAATTATTTATTTATATATATGTACCACAAAACAATTTTTTTTGTATAAATAATTGTAATTGATGATGATATTTCAGAATGTTTATATATTTACTTTTATAATTTAATATTTTTTCTATATATTTTTAACATTATTTAAAATGAATGATTAATGATTAAAATTAACTAATCTTAATTTAATTTATATAATTCCTTATTATATTATTATTATACTTTTGAATTTTTTAATTCCAATTATTTTATTATATATATTATACAATTATAATTTTTAATAGATTGTTTAATGATTTAAAATAATAATAAAAAATACATTTTGATACAAAAGAAGTATACTCCCCAAAAAATTACAATGTAAACCATCAGGTGACTGTTAACGGATTAGTTCACTTTCAAATAAAAAATTCCTGATAATTTACTCATCCCCATGTCATCCAAGATGTTTATGTATTTCTTTCTTCAGTCGAAAAGTAATTAAGGTTTTTGATGAAAATATTCCGGGATTTGTATCCATATAGTGAACTCAAATGGACTCCAAATGGTTGAAGGTCAAAATTAGTTTCAATACAGCTTCAAAGGGCTATAAACGATACCAGACGATGAATAAGGGTCTTATCTAGTGAAACGATCGGTCATTTAGAAAAATAAAATAAATGTATATGCTTTATAAACACAAATGCTCGCCTGTTTTTGATGCGTCTTCCAGACTTCACGTAATAACGTTGAAACGGTCACGCTTGACGTAAGATCCATCTCATCTTCTCCTTCAAGTTCAAAATCGTACTACATTGTTGTTTTACCTTGTAAACTCGTTGAGTTGTAACTTCCTTTTTTGTAAACTTGTAAACACTGACTCGGTACTTACGCCTATGCCAAGCGTGTCCTTTTCAACGTGATTACGTGAAGTCTGGGACATGCATCGAAAACAGGCGAGCATTTGTGTTTATAAAGCATATACATTTATTTTATTTTTCGAAATGGCCGATTGTTTCGCTAGATAAGACACTTATTCATCGTCTGGTATCGTTTATAGCCCTTTAAAGCTGCAGTCCATAACTTTTTTTTGGTTAAAATCGATCCGAAATCAATATTTGAGAGTACATAACCAGCCAGTGTTCAAAACTATGGCCTACTTTACCCCGCTTAACAACAGTTAGTTTATAATAATGTTTTCTAATTTGAGTGGTATGGGTAGGTTCTTGTGGGAGAATCGAGCATGACACTGCATCATTACGTCACGTCTGTTAACATAAAGAAGTTATCCCGGCTTCTTGGCTATCGCACGTGAGGATCCAGGTGCCTTTTCTCACAGCAGCTGGAATAATTAAATGCATCATTTTGATGGCGGATTGTAATCCAGAAAGGATTGTGTTTATGAAACACGTGTTAATGAAATTATATTCCAGTTTTACATCTGCTTCTGATTATAGATAGCTTGAGATTACACAATATTTGTATTTTAAAGAAAACCAGTTCGAATGAAGGGAGCATAGTTTGCTTTTTGGGTTCAAATCATTTCTTAATATGAAATTTGAATGGCATGACAATTAGATTAGACTGTACAGAAATTGAAATCTACATGCCAATACACACTATGATGTTGTTTACATTAATAATTTGAGAATAAATTATAACAATAATAATAATTTGCACAGTTTGATGTGATATGAGCTAACCGATCGTTAGATTAAATCACCTTTGGTAGCACGATTTATTGTAATACTTTTTTCCTCAGTTGGTCAGAACAAATGTGGCAGACTTGTTACTTGTTCAGATGAAAATTCTTATTTGGGTCATATTTTCCAAGACGTAGGCTAGATTCTGTGATTGCGAAGTACAGTAAACATCCACACCGGTGCGGTTACTGACAGCAACACATTCAGCTCAAAACATTAGATTAATCCGCGCTGAAGCCGTGCTGCTGACTTACAACCCCGCGCACAGAAGATACAATTCTTTATTTCTATGTCTTTACATTTTTTTTGTATAAATTAGTGCTGTCAAATGATTAATAGCGATTAATTGTATACAAAATAAAAGTATTTGTTTACATAATATGTTTGTGCATTGTGAATGTATTATGTGTATATATATGTATGTATATATATATATATATATACACACACATGCACGTATATATTTAAGAGAAATATGTTATGTTTCTGCTTATGAATGGTGTCATCACTCTCCTCTTTTAAGTCAAAACTTAAAACACATTTTCTTTGTGGTGTTTTAATGTATTATTCTAATTTTATGTTATAAAGATTGTTATTATAGATTGTGTTTTTTATTTGAGCTTCCTAGTCTGTACAGCACTTTGGTCAACCTTGGGTTGTTTTAAATGTGCTTTATAATTAAATAATTAAATGAAAATGTTTATATATAATATAAATTAAATGAATACAAATATATACATGTATTTTATATATACTGTATATGTTTGTATTTATATATACATAATAAATATATACAGTACACACCAATGTATTATATAAACAAAAACCTTTATTTTGGATGCGATTAATTGCAATTAATCATTTGACAGCACTAATATTAATTGACTTATTTCATAATTAGTTTTTAATATAGATTTACTTTATATTTGTATTTTTCACATTTAGTTAAAATTAATTAATCTGAATTTATTTTATATAATTAATATATTATCTATTTACTTAATATATTATTTGTTTTATTATTATTATTAGTATTAAAACAAAGTGAAAAGGTTATTTAAGGTTAAATAAAAAAAAAAAAAATTGATAATACAACAATAATAAGATATTTAAAAAAAAAATGACAATGTACCCATCAGGTGACTTTTCATGGGGCCTTGGAGCAGAGATTCCGGGTGTAACCCCTGCTCCCATACTTCCCTCCGCCCCTCCACCCGCCCCCAGACTGGACGATGACGAGGATATAGAAGACATGGAGGAGGACATCCAGGCCACCATAGCCCACGTGACCGAGCTGTTCTCTGCCTTGCGCGGGGTCCTCACGCCCATTTTCTTCAGGGGTCTCTTCGCCTTTCTCACGTGGTGGGTCGCGGCCTGTCAACTCATTAGCAGCCTGTTCGGCATCTACTTCCACCAGTATCTGATGCATAACTGAAAAGTGCCCTGAAGTAAAGCTCTTTGTGCTGAATCCAGTTCTTCAAGGAAACCATATGCAAACACATATGATGTGCCAACAAGATGAAGGCTGGCTCTTTTGAACAAACGCTCATCTAAACCCATTGTATTTTGCCGGTACCTGGTGGAAAGCGAAGATGCTAGTTAGCTGTATGCATAAGCTGTTTTGGTTTTCATCTGATCATCAATAAGCTCATCAAAACACCATTTTGTTTTTGTTTTACCTTTACAGTCACGTCACATGCGTCCCCAGTTGTGGTAATCATTTCATTGAAATGCAATTGTAAGCCTCTGGTAACTCAGGGACGTGGTCAGATATAGTGTTTCTTCCACCAGCACAATATCGTCGAGTGCAAAACCTGTAAAAACTGTAGTTCATGGACTTAGTTGTTCAAAAATGAAATTTCATTTAATTTTGTACTTTTGCCTTGGATGAATTTTTTAACAATGTTATGGTGTATTTGAAATACTGTGTTTGCTATATGGCTGATGACATGTAATATACAGCAGTCCTAATCATTTTTGCTCATGTTTCATGAATAATCATATGATTTTTTTATTGGTTTGCCTGTTATTGAACTAATGTATTCAGGCATAAGATCAGAGGAATTCATCAGGGATTCATATCATTTAAGATGGTAGGCACTTAAGCTAATAATTTAACACTGAATTAATTTATTTATTCATTTTCTAATGTCAAACAGCTTTCATTTGATTCAAAACAATAAACTGATCATTTAAAAAAAGGAAGACTGCGCATGGTGTTTTTCCATGTTTCCATTGTTTATTTTATTTAGAGTAAATAAGATGCACACAAAATTACAACGACAAAATGTTATGAATGCAAAACAATTAAACTTTTTGCATTCCATTTTCTGAACAATTTAATTTATTTATATGTTAATGAATAAAAGGCAGACTGTCATAATGACAAATAAACACCTAATGTACGTTTTTCCTGCTAACATCAAAATCCATTTTCCTTCATTGCTTTGCTTAAGCTTTTAGTCTTGTGTCTGAAAGATGACATGATTAATGGTTAATAAAATGTGACTTCCACAGTCAGAACAGACAACGTCCCATTCAAAGGGTCAGAGGGTCATATGTCTGACTAGTTTATTAGCTGGTATGTAGGAATAGGACTAGTTCAAGTCATTTATGTGCCCTTATTTCAGCCTTATGGAAAGACATTTCTTGAAATGATTTTATTATGGTACATCTAAAAAAATGGAACAAAACTTGGTTGTGTGTGCACATGTCCTATATAAACCATTTTAGACTGTAATTTCCTTACTAATGTATATTGTTATTGGGGGATATTTGAGCCATTGTAGGTATATATTCATTAGTCGCCTGGTGCATTTGTGTCTATGTCTCGTCTATCTCTATCTCGGGCTGGCTGGCTGATGACACGTCTGGAGGCCGTGTCTGGTTTAATGAAGTGGAGGGTGACGGGGTTGACATATCTATATAATCACATTAATTATGTGTATCTGTCAGGAGGCCCAGTCTGAGACCCGACTGTTGCTATAGGGACTGGACCGAGGACCATTCAGACGTGCCCCGCAGACTCACCCCACCACCCCTGAGACCTGCCCAGACGTGACCTCTGTAGCCCTCTTTTCAACCGTGGTATGGTATGGTGTGCTGATGAGCTGGAGAGATGGGTTTCCAGGCAATTCTAGCCAATGTTCTGTTTTTTAATAGCTCAAGGGGTTCAAGATGGTGTGGATGGGTGTCTGAGAAATGGGATTTGAATAGAATTGTGTGCAGACATAGCGGAAGTGTTTGTATTATCGTATAATGATTATAATTAGTAATGTAACAGGAGCGATCTGACAGACTGCTAGAATAGCCAACAGGTTTTTGATGAAAATATTCCGGGATTTGTATCCATATAGTGAACTCCAATGGACTCCAAATGGTTGAAGGTCAAAATTACTTTCAATACAGCTTCAAAGGGCTATAAAGTCAAAAGTATCGATTTTTCTTTTATGCCAAAATTCTTTAGGATATTATATTTTGTAAAAATGTCCTACCTTAAAAATATCAAAACTTAATTTTTGATTACTAATATGCATTGCTAAGAACTTCATTTGGACAACTTTTGAAAACGACTTTCTAGATAATATTTAGAATGTTTTTTTTTTTTTTTTGCAAAGATTCTCAGATTCTAGATTAATTGTATCTCAGTCAAATATTGTCCTATTCTAACAAACCAAACCATGGAAAGCTTATTTATTCAGCTTTCACGTGATGTATATACATCTCAATAAAAAAATATGACTGGTTTTGTGGTGCAGGGTCACATATGATGGTTTTTAGACGGCAACACTTTCCGTCATGTTTAAATCGAAAGCGAGGATACGTTAAAAGGCCGTTTAAAATGTTAGGCTACTTTGACTTCGCTATGTAAAATAGGCTACATCTTCCCAGACCGTTTTCAGCAGTTTTACCTGGAATTTGTGGTGTCAAAGAAACGTTAAAAATACGTTTTCCTACTGTCTTTCATTGGGTAAAACTGTGGAAAACGTATTTTTTGTTATATTTTGTTATGAATGCACAAAACAAACTCGTTTTCATTTATGTCAAGTTATTACAAGTGTAACCTTGCCAGCTGTACCTACCCGGGAAAGTGGCCAAAGAATTTTTGCCTTTTACCTTTTGGCGGGAAACCTGCTAACGTTTTAAATATATTCTATTATAACTATCTCTTATAATACTTTTAAATCATTACGTTTTAAGTCAGTATATTTGAGTAAACAAGAAAGCTCTCTGGGGCCATCTAGTGGCAAATGCATGGCTGGGAACCACTGATAAAAAAAAAAGCTAAGTGTTGGCAAAAAAGTATACCCTTATACACCGACATGCCTTAAAAATGGCACACTACTCAAGATGTACAATTTCTATTATTTATTCATTGTAAAATAAAGGTTAGGCTACAACGTCATGTCAACAAGAAGCATTCAGACGCATGATATGTTTATGTGCCGCCCTCCTGTGGCCATTATAACAAACTTCAACTGACAATACTTCAGGAAGGTACATGATGGTATGCATCATTCACACAAACTGATAACGCAAGCAAAAGTGAAAAACATAAGCAAAGGAAATATTACATAATATATAGATAATGCCAGAAATAATGCAAATTAATTTGACGTATTATCAAGACAACATTGTTTTCTCTTTTTTTTTCTTCAAAGTAGAACAGCAGTCTGTCCTGAGTGAAGATCATTTACATGAAAATCATTTATGACTCTACAGTGATTTACACTATGTGAGGAAAAACAGGAATCACATTTCTAAACAGGGTCAGCACTGATGTGAATGCTGCTCTGGTGAAGTGATGGTATTAATAAAAACAAATACTGGTTCTGATTAAAACTGATTCATAAAAACTATTTATGTTTATGTGTATTTAAACTTGAAGAATTTAATATTAGGGGAATATGATGCATGTTTCTTTTTGAAAAATTAAGATACCATCTCCCAATTCAAAAAATGTAAAACATGAACACATTTTTTTGACATTTAGCTTTATATCACTAGCTCACCAGTAGATCCTCTGCAGTGAATGGGTGCCGTCAGAATGAGATTCGAAACAGCTGCTAAAATCATCACAAGTAATCCACACAACTCCAGTCCATGAATTAATGTCTTTTTTCATTTCAAACCATTGCTTCTGGCTAAAATACCAGTTCCTCTAACCATAATATTGCTTTCTCCACTGTTGCTTCGTCTGAATCAGAAGACAAATATGCACAGATAAAACACTGTTTGCAAGTGAAAACAGTTCTGAAGAAATCAGTGGATTTTGATGTAAGAGGACAACAGCGGATGGACTTTTTCACTGGAGGAAGCGTTATTATGGACTCATATTTTGGCCAGAAACACTGTTTTAAAGTTTTTTATTTTTTTAATGAAATAAGCTGCTTTTACTTAACAAGATTTTAATTGATAAACTCAAGGTGTGTGAGCTACTTGTGGATTATTGCAATGTTTTATCAGCTCTCATTCTGACGGCACCCATTCACTGCAGAGCATCCATTGGTGAGCAAGTGACGTAATGCAAAATTTCTCCAAATCTGTTCTGAAGAAGAAACAAACTCATTTACATCTTGCATGGTCTGAGGGTGAGCATATGTTCAGTAAATTTTAATTTCTGGGTGAACTATTCCTTTAAGAAATGAAAAGAAAAGGTTGTGGCAATTATCTTATCCATCCATCCCTGACGTCAGGCTGCTTCAAAGGCGGGTGGCTTTTCCCCTCTCCAGGTTCTCTGTTTGGCCCATGCTGGCCGGAGTAACCGCTCTTCTGTATCTCGTCCCTCTCCATAGCCGAGTATTCCTCTGACGGAGGGCAGCTGGTGGCTTTGGGCTCTTCTATTGGTGAGTGCTGCAGCATGTGATGACTGGGGGGCGTGGCTGAGAGCATGTGCTCAGGAGAGGTGCGCTCTGATTTGATGTATAGGTTGAGGGAGGGGTGTGGCGGCGAGGAAGGGGAGGAGCACTGGGAAGGGTACGAACAGTTTCCTCCCGATGCCATCCTGTGGACAGTGACATTCACATGATGTGCAAACATTTCAGTGTCAGAAATAGTTAGAAATAAGTATACAATTATAAATATATAATATATAAATAAATTAAACACAATATAATAGTCTATTTCCATATGCAGATGTATTATATCATCTATGATTAATATGTATTTATGGTAATTAAACCATCTCTCACCCAGGGCTGATCATGGACTGGTGGATGTTCTGATGAGACAAAGATTGCCAGGTATTCATAGAATTGCGCTGAAAGCCCACGGTGTAACTAGGGTGGCTGTATTCTAAAACAGAAACGGACTGTTAGTGCTTTCTATTAAGCAGAGAATATATGAATAAATGTTCATTTTGCACATTGATGATTTGTTGTTAGTTAGAATAATTAGTAAAACGTGTAACATGCACAATGTCGCATGACAGTATTTTTGTTCTTGAATAATAATTGAGCAGAAAGCGCTCTGAATAAGGAGTGGGCCCCGACCTGAGGCCCCGTAGTTGCCCAGACTGTGTCCCAGTAAGCCTGTCTTCCCCATCGCCATCATGTGGCCCCCAGCATGCATCTGATAGAGTGCTCTCTAGATGGGAACCAAAGGAAAAGAAAATATGAATAATGACAAAATTATCCATATAATAAATATCAATATCACAATGTTATATTTACTTTAATGAATTATATTATTTAATATAATATAGATCCGTAAATAGAAATATATATTATATCATATTATAATGATTTATACAATTGATATGACAAATATTGAATAATATAAATTAATTTGTACATTATGTAATATTATGAAATGACTACATTTAGAAATCTCATACAAATCATATATTTTTATAAATATGACAATTGATAAAATTGATAAGCAAAATAATAATATTATAAATTCATATTATATTATAGTATGTACTTTAAATAATTATAATATAACATATAATGGATATGACAAAAAAATTATATTATAAAACATGTATAATATTATTTAACAAGTTTATAATATAATGACTTAAAGTTATAATGCATTGTTACATTATATATCACATCATTAGTTACTGGAAATGTAAAAAAAAACTCAATATTATTAATAGACATTATATTTTTATGAACTAATGATAATATAATATATTACATAAAACTTATATGGCAAACAGTGCTATTATAAATTAAATGTCTTAATTATTAAATGTTTATATTTAAATTAGTGCTGTCAAACGATTAATCGCATCCAAAATAAACGTTTTTGTTTGTATAATATATGACTGTGAACTGTTTATATTTATTTAACTAAATATTTTCTAAATATATACATACATGTGATGTATATATATACATAACATTATTATACAAACAAAATCTTTAATTTTGGATGCGATTAATCGCGATTAATCGCTTGACAGCACTTTTTTTTTTTTACTAATAATTATTTTTATAATACAGTAAATTCTAAATTGATATGAAAAAAGAACATTACGAATTAATATAGCACGCACTTTATTTAATAATAATAATAATGAAATGTCTATATTTATGTCATACAACTTTATATAATTTATTTTCATCAATAAATGCACATGAGCAACTGCACGCATTTTATAGTGACTGTCAATGATTTCTTTATAAAACATTGATATAATGTGACCAGGATATAAAGGTAAAGTTCTTCCTCTGTACTGTTCTAAAGTGAAGTACAGTGACGTAAAGTGACAAAAGAGTCATATCAGTGTACGAGTGAGTACTTTTGTAGACTCTCTCACAGCATTGGCCAAATTACTGCGGGTTCCACACAATCCGCTGTGAGCGTCGATGCGCCGTCCATCGCTGGCCATATTCAGAGGGGGCGGGGTCTTCAGGTTACCATGAGAGAACATCGAGTAGCCCAGACCTTCATATTCATATGGGAAGTGAAAAACAAGATGTGGTTGAGATGATTTTTTCAGTTTCTCTCTCCCACTCTCTCTGTCGTTCACTGAAAGGAGAAGTTTTCCTTCTCAGATGGCGTTTATTCACTATCTAGCTTGACACCTGGAAACACATTTTGCATTTTGAATGTCTTGATAAGGCTACTTTCAAAGAACGCATTTCATGTGTCCTTTATACACAACAAAATTAAAAGGTTTTTTTAAGGTAAGTTTTAAAATACACCTTTGACATTTTTTTTATATATTGTCAGCTGACAGACAGTAATTTTCACTCAATTTATATTAAAATGAATCGTTTATTGTCACTCTTCATCTTCTAGATTTTTCTTTGCAGAATTTCATTTTTGTCTGAATAAATAAATGTTTAAATGTATGTTAATAAATAAATAAATAAATAGCATTTGAAAATTACACAAAATAAATGAAAGCATGGCAAATATATACATATATATATATATATATATATATATATATTATAAATAAAATCGATATTATTAAAATACTATAATTTAAACATTATAATATTATACAAAATATTGAGATGAATTGTTTATTGTCACTCTTCATCTAGATTATCATAGTTTTAAAAGTATAATAATATCGTTATTCAGGGGATTTCATTTTTGTCTGAATAAATAAATATTTAAATGTAATTAAATAAATAAATACACTGCATTTAAATAATGGTAAAATAAATCCTTGACCTTTAAGCAAGAAAATTAAATTGCGTTAAAGTAAAATGAAAAAAATCAAGTCCTGGGATATAAAACTGCCAATAATAGTAGAAATATTGTGTGTGTGTGTTCCTGTGGCTCAGTGGTTAAAGCATTGTGTTAGTAGCGCAAAGGTTGTGGGTTCGATTCCCAGGGAACACACATACTGACAATACAAATGTATTACAAATGTAAGTCGCTTTGGATAAAAGCGTCTGCTAAATGCATAAATGTAAATATCTTCACACATGACCTGAACGTCTAACTCTGCATCAAACTATTTCAGTCATTTTCAAGAGCACCCTCACAATTAGTAGCTGCCTGCATTCTGACCACAGGTCGCTTTGAGCACAACATTCCCATGCAGTACTGCTAATAGTAATAAGGAGATGAAGAGGCAAAGCATCAAAAAGTCCAGCAGCTGTGACATTCTGCTCAGAAACCACAGCTCTGTCTTCAGCTACTGTTTCGTATGTGTGCGTGGTTGAGAGGGTGGGCGGTTTCACATGAGAACTTCCTGTGCGCAAGTACTAAAATACTCCACCCGGGGAGCGTTCCCCACTGCCTTTCTGTGTAACCCCATTTGATAATAACTATAATAAGTACGATACGGTAAACAGTTTTAGTGGTTGGTCTCCAGCGCAACAGAAATATGGTTTAGCGTACATACTTTGTGTAGTTAAAGCCACACTATGTTACTTTTTTGCAATTAACAAAATTGCAAGTATATTATACAGTACATGTCTTTGTCTTACCCTAAACCATTATATTAGTCCTATAATAATTATTAATATTTATAATTATCGGGGTGAATTTCGCAGGACACTTTCTGGCGTATTTCCATCATTAATCTGTGCGTGTTTAGATTAAATCAGTAAATAAAGGCAAAAAGATCAGGCGATTGCTATATGGAAGGTGGACGGGGCCAAAAGCCTTTTAACGGAACCTGAGGAATTTGTCCATGTTAATGTGACAAAACACACAACATCCAATGAAATTGCTGTATTTGAGACTATATTTGTATATGTGGCATGATGGTATGTTAGTATATATGCATACAAACATCAGACATCATGCTTATTTATGGAGTTTGCCATAATCATACACTGGAAGGCACTTGTTCTTGAGGGATAATTCATTGGTATATTGTGTGGTGTCAGTCTTATGATTTGTTTGAGTTGTTTAGTTCAACATTCTTTTTCAGGTAGAAAAGTCTTAATTTATGTTGTTACATTAAATTAATTGACTCTAGTACAGTAGATATCAGTAAACCAATAGTGAAATAAACGAAAGAAAGGATTAATATGTGAGTAAATCTAAAGACAAATCTGCTTTAAAAAGTATAACACGGCCAGAATGTGTGCGCATTGAGAGACACGTTCAAATTGATCATCTTAACACAATAACAACTGCGTCTTTACACAAACTACCGAAACACAGCAACAACTGACACCTTAACATGGCCAGAATGTGAGTGTCATACAAAATACACATACAAAAAAACTTGTTTCAAATTGCCGCATTAACGAGGACGAACAGTGTGTGTAGACACGGGCAGATTTCAATTCAAGTTTATTTATATAGTGCTTTTCACGATACAAATCGTGGCAAAGCAGCTTTACAGGAAATGTTACATTTCTACATTATATTTAGTGGTGAATGACAGAAATGTACAGTAAGAATCATGCAGTTCGTTACAAATTACATGTAATCAAACAGACGGTGGACATTATTAACTATAATGATTATATGTTGCGAATTTCACACGTTTCGTTTAAAAACTTTTGGCCCTGTCTGCCTTCCATATTGCTATTCGCAGTAGAATTAGCTTGAAACCACAACAACTAAACCGTGAACTAAAAAGAGTTTGCAAGCCAAAAGCAAACGCGCCAGTACCCATAATAAATCATGAATCAACATAGTTTGCATAGCATCACATCTGCTGTGTATTGTACTAGGTTTCACAACACAGTGTTTAATAACAACATTAGCACATACGTAATACTAATATGCATAACATCTCACTTTATCATAATGTTCCTTTTCAAATAATTAGCATTTTTAATGCTTCGACAGCTAGAGGGGTTTACATATTATGTTATTATGTACCATACTACGTGTGTAACATACTAGTGTAGCTTTAACTATAGCCGTTATTTTAATAGTGAAGGATAAGTATAGTCATTTTAACAAATATTTGGAAATGTCTTGGCCATTTTAAACAACATGGACCTTACCTGCATGTGGTCCCATGAGAGCCGGATGGGAGTTGGAGCTGACAGAACCGGTTGAGCCCGGTCTGGCACACAAAGGTTTGTAGGACGGGGTCCGATGGGAACCAAGGTTTGGATTGGAGGGGTTGCTATAGCCGTTTTCAGGACTTGCACCCATCACTTCCGAAGGCAGGAGCGAAGGAGCCTGTGAGGGGATTTATAACATTACTTTAGACATTCATGTCAGATAAACGCACACATTTGGTTTATTTTGATTCTACTAACATAATAGCGTTGGCGAGCGATGGAGAGGTCCATGCCGTCGTGGAATTTCTCTGTTCCCCCGTCTTCCTGCTCGAGCTCTGAATTATCCAGCCCCATTCCTTTCCTTCTCAGTGTCTGCACTCAGAGAGAAAGAGGACGGAAGAGAGGAGGAAACAGAGAGTGGTGAGAACTAGGGGTGAAGGAGGGGAAATTGGATCAGGACATAACATCGACTGAATTCGAACCTCCATCTCTCATATGAGCACCACAGCTCAATATAACACTCAGTTCTCTAATGAAACAAACTATTTATAATGATATATATAAAGAGAGAGAGAGACAGAGAAAGAAAGAAGTATCTTATGCTCACCAAAGGTTGCATTTGATCATTTTTTTACAATTGTAAATAAGTGTTTTCCATTTTAATATATTTGAAAATGTAATTTTTTTCTGTGATGCAGCGCTGAATTTTCAGCATCATTACTCCAGTCTTCAGTGTCACATCATCCTTCAGAAATCATTCTAATATGCTGATATGATGCTTTTATTATTATTATTATTATTATCATCATCATCATCAATGTTGAAAACAGTTATGCTGCTTAACATTGTTGTGCAAAATGTGCAAAAAACCGTCCGAATTCTGTGATGAATAGAAAGTTCAAAAGAACAGTATTTACTTTGAAATAGCAAACTTTGTGACCTTTTGAATGTCTTTACTGTCACTTTTGATCAATTTAAAGCATCCTTTGCTGAATAAAACTATTTCATTCAAATAAAATAATTTATAAATATTATCAGTATTAAATCAAATAAAACATAATGCAACATAAAGCATAATGGTCTTTTTTTTTACCAGTACTTCTAAATATAAAGGCATATCTATATGACGTTCAGGGCAAACAATTTCTAGATTCATTTGCAATTACAAACTAGCTGTAGGACTTTGTTGGGTTATGTTACAATGACATCAAGCACAGTAAAACCGTAACGGTAGCTCATCTGATTTGGTAACATATTAATAATGAAGATAACATACTAATAACAGACTTCAGAAGGGCGAGATTTGGCATGTACCTCCAGTATGTCAGTGTTTGTGCGGCTCTCGTGAGGTTCGCTGTATTCGGTGTACTTTAACAGCACTTTGTCCATATCGGTGCTGGCGTACTGGAAAAGACGGTTAGTGCTGTTGAAGATGATGAGAGCGATCTCGCAGTCGCACAACACGCTCAGCTCGTAGGCCTTTTTCATCAGACCAAATTTGCGCTTGGTAAATGTCACCTTGAAGAAGAGAACAAACCACAGGACTATTGTTACAGAAACATCTGATAGATGCCACAAAGCTATAACGGTTTGACTTCTCACGCTATGTATCGTTTTGGAGTCTTTTTTTGGACATATGTTTTCTTCGCCCAATAGCAAAGCCCATGTGTCACACCTCAAGGTCTTTTGCTCTGGATTAAAACATCACATTCTGGTGTAGAGCAAAAGTTTACCGTCTACCATTGATTTTGTGCGAGAATGGCGAAGGTGTGAAAACATTATATAATTTAGTCCCTGATGGTCTGAAAAATAAGAAAGCCGCATGTGTTTTGTCAGATATATGAACAATAAAGATATAGAACCTGAAATCAAAATCGATGGAAACGTCCTTGGTTTTATTATACCAAACTGATTACTGCAGCTGAAAAAAGTAGTTTTATATAAAAATAAATCAGTTACACTTTATTTTAAGGTCCTATTCTTGCTATCAATAAACCCTTAACCATGACCTTTGCCTCAATAAACTCCTAATTAGTTGTTTATTAATAGCAGTAAGGTAGTTGTTAAGTTTAGGTATTGGGACAGAATGCAGAGAATATGTGCTTTATGAATACTAATAAACAGACAATATGTTAATAATAGGCCATGCTAATAAGCAACTCGTTAATAGTGAGAACTGGTCCCTATACTAAAGTGTTACCAAAACATCTTGATCAAAATTAAATATTGTTTTAAATATTGTTTCTGTGAGGGTGAAAAAAACGGTCACTGATAATAATACAGGATAACATCCGCCAATCAAACCCTAACTGTTCAAATCAAGCTCGCCTTACATTATTTCCTACTAAATATTCAGGATGCTTGGATGTCGTTTCATGTATTTTAACAGCATGAAATAAAACAAGCGCAAACCTGTCGATTGCGCTGGTCAAGAATCCGAGAGATCTGTATTTTCTTCCGCCCCATGATGCTTTGTGTTCGGAGTGGGTTTTTCCTAAATCAGCAGAGGGACAGAAGGAAACATTGTATTTAGTAGCAGAACGTGTGCCATTTTTATATATTTACACTTATTAAAGCATATTATAAAATAATAAAAACATTATAAATAACACTTAATATATAATATAATAATATACATAGTATACATATAATGAAATAGCTATCGTATGTCACAGTTCACAATTCATTGGCACTCATATTGCTGCAGTAGTATCATTATATGTATTGCTTTTGTCAATCTAGTGGGAACTGCTCATGTGTGATGTGTTCAGCCAATACCATCTACCAGCCTAACTTCCCAACCACGAATTACAGCCGTTTGTGTACTTATACCCTCCAGAGGGTCAGCTGGGAGTAAAGTCTGGGTTATCCCAACACAAATATGAGCATTTCCACAGGGCACGGGATAAAAATATGTCATCTCCATTTAAAGGTAAAGCTAGCATTAGCCTTACAACCGCACTTAGAATAATAGTGCGTTTCGATGAGGGGAAAGTTCCTGTCCACCCCCTGTTCTCCCATGAGCGAAATGGACATCAACAGCTGATTTTAGGGGTTTTGGGGGTGGGGGGGATGAAATGTTTTAACTGGATGGAGAACATGAATGATGTATTTCACTTCAGCTTCAGGACTTCAGCTATGCTTTTTTACTCTCATATTAGGCATATGCAACCTCATCTATTTTTAAAATCTCAAAGCCAGTGGTTTATGGAGAGAGTGATGCTGTTCCCACGATCCATGAGTGCCCGTTGCCCTCACACCCTCCCCTTGGCACACAGATGGACAAGTGGAGGAATCCTTGTTTTGTGCCATTATAACCATATAAAGAGAATATCAGTATGATTTCTCTATTTGTTTCTCTGTTTCTGTCACGGGATTAACCTCCCGTGGTAACTAGGAATTACACAAGCTTCAGTCTGGATCCAACCCTTAAATGATCTGAGAAGAGAAGAGATGATGCTAACCCCTCAGAGGAAGCCAACCCTCAGACAGTATATAGAATTAACCAAATTTAGTTTCTAGAATACATAAATCTATTGTTGAAATGTAATTTCCTGTAAAGTGGCTTTGCAACGATTGTATCGTAAAAAGCATTATACAAAATCTTGGATTGAATTGAATATTCTCCACACACAGACACACACACAGACACACACACACACACACACACACACACCTAAAAGGCTTTGACAGGTGGCCTGCATCTCTGGTGGGCAGTTGGTCATGAGATATAAATGTAATGCGAGGAAGTGAGAAGCATTTGTGACAAGATCTCTATCACCAAACAACGTGTTGGGCTAAGTTTAAAGTTCCTCAAATTTGTGAATGCTTTTGCTCACAAACCAATGCGACTATAAGCATCATTACAATGTTTTGTTGTTGTTTGGGGATTTGGAAGACTAATCAACAAACTGACTGGTGATGCAATAGTAGGCACAACCACAGACAGAAACATCATGCCAATTTATTTTCATCATAACAATTTTTTTAGTTTTGGCGAATTGGTGGCAAATTTGTATGATCTCATTTGTAACACACCAATCGTGGCTTGATTAGAACGAGCAAGCGAACGAAAGGTCTAGTTTTTTCACCGATAGAAAAAAAACACTCTTATGACAAATTACATTATATATCCAATATATATATATATATATATATATAAACACAATTGCCGCCAGTTATTTACTCAAATCATATGATTATACGAATACTTATGAATTCTGAATCCAAGTTCCAAGACTGAATGTTGTATATGCACACTATTTTTTATATATACAGTATACACACACACAGTTTTGTGTGTGTGTATTTTAACAAAGGCAGCCTTTGCTGAAAATCTAGTACTTGGGTTTCAGCAATGCTACATTTATGCCAAAATAAATTATTCAGAGAAACAAGAAAACTATTTTATTTTACAAATTCGCATAGATTGCACACAATTAAATAGTATTAAATATAAAAAAACGTTTAAATTCATTTAAATTAGCAAATACATAGAGAAAAAAAATTAATTTCTTATCCGCTTCAGTAAGACTGCACATAAAATTTTAAAAGTCAAAGATGTTGTATGTAATAATGCAACTATTTAACAAAAGGCCTAGTTTTCCACAAGACAAAAAACACTCTTATGGCAATCTGAAGCTATTTTAATATGTGGCAAATTGCTCGCGAATTCGTATGATCTCATATTTTTTCAGTTATCTGCTTACGCCCCACTGACGGTTAGTTTGAGAGGTGTACCTTCTCTAAAAATCACATATACATACGTTTAAATAAAAATAAAAAATAAATCCAATTTATTTGACCAATTTAAATAGCTTGCACACAATTAAATAATGATTAAATGTTCAAAAATGAAAGACGTAGTGTGTAATAATGCAAGTATTGCACCTCTGGATCTTGTCTGCCCTCGGTGTACAGTCAGCTTCCTGTGAGATCCTCCCAGAGGCCAGACAGTGGAAAAGAATACACACAAACAGTGGCAATGGTAGACTGACAGGCTCCTGCAGAGCAGCACTCGCTCTGGGGCCGGAGGAGACTAATTGCTGGGTCCCTCACGGGGCCAAAATCATCAGAGCTCCAACAACAAACACCTTTGTCGAGACTAGTCGAAGCTGTTTGGTCAGGGGAATGAAAATAAATGAGCGCTAGAGTAAATAATAATCTGCTAATGGCCGTCCAAACTGTTTCAAAACCATGTGCAACTGGCACCTGTAGAGTATACAGACAGTTCAGCTGTTGGTGGCTGAAGCTAATGGTTGGTATGTGCATGTATCGGTGGGATGAGAAACCTGCACGTGCCAAAAATAGCAAGTAAGATTTGTATTTGCATACCAAATGAAAAGAGCAAACGGTCTAAGAAGCTCAAGAAGCAAAAGAAAGGCTACATATGCTTTAGAAATGATTATGGCACAACATTAACGTGTGTTTATGGTGCAGTAAATGCACATCAGGTGGGGAAATGTCACTATATGAACTGGATGCATGGTTTCTGTATTTTGCAAATTGCAACATGGTCCCTGGGGTATAAATTTACATCTTGGTGTAAGAACGTCTGTTAGATTGCAGATATGTGTTTTGTGGTGAATTTTACCCTTTGACCTTTGTAAACTAGTAGCAAAGCATTCAACTGCAAAGCTGGGTTTGATTGTCAAAGAGTGCGTATACTGCAAAACTGTACATTTAGAATGCAATATTCGCAGATTTGGACAATAAATAAATAAAGCATTTGCAAACTCAATAAATATAATTGGGTGAATAACACGGAAACTGTAAATCTGCACTAAACCTGTAAATCTGTTGAGAAAAAAGCATTAACAACACTTTGTGATAAATAAAGTGTTATGCATTCGTTTCTCACGTTCTCAAGCTAACACATTGATGGTGGCTTGATTAGAACTAATGAGCGAACAAAAGGCCTCATTTGATATGCTTTGAATTATTTTGCAATATTTTTATATTTTGTTTTCTTAATAATATTTTTATATTTTAATAATAATATTATTATTATTATGTAAAGATATTATTAATTGTAATATATTTATATTTATACACTGCAAAATAATTAATAATCTTATTACTACTATTATTAATAAATTATTAGCATTAATACAATATTAATATTAATATGTATGTATATATATATATATATATATATGTGTGTGTGTGTAGCATATATTTATATATATATATATATATATATATATATATATTAATATTAAATATATGTTGCTATATATAGCATATAAGCATATACATATATTAGCAGCCCAAATTAACCATCAAGTGGTAACATCTAATTTGTTTTTTAATATTAATTTACTTAGGCTATGTTACGGCTAACACTGATCATGTGTCAATTCATATAAAAATACAGCTAAAACAAACAAAAAACCCAAAACGTTTTACACTATTAAAAATCAACAGATCTAACCTGGTTTTGACAACTACGCAGTCGGCTGAGTCGTTGAGAAGAGTGTCGTCAGTCTGCAACAGGAGCTGAATCCGCGGAATGGAGGAGTTGGTTGAGTTCACATCACCTGATGATCGTCGAGCTTCTTTTGACAACAGCGCATCTCCAGCTGTTCATACTGTAGCAGCATCACTCAGAGAAAACCACGCCCCCTCAGCGTTCCCATTGGCTGAAAACCACGCCAATCATCTCCAGCTGTTCGTATGGCAGCGGAATCAGGCAGAAGACGCCACGCCTCTAAGGTGTTCCCATTGGCTGAGAGAGACGTCAATCATCTGCGCCTGTTCACACCATCAACAGCAGTCGCTTACTTTACAGTTTTGCACCCGCCTCTGTCGAGTTTTATTGGCTGCAAAAGACGCCATTACTTTTGTTATGTGTCGTTCATTTAATAGAAATCTATTCAGATACTCCAAATACAACTAAACATTTAGCATAAAGGTTATTGTTTATTGATGTAGTTAAAGTGAATAGCGAAAAGAGAAAGATGAATAACATCTTTCGTCGTTTTTTATGTTAAGCACATTAAACGCTGTGAAAACGTGATGACGCTATTAAACCAGTTTGATTCAGCTATTAACATTAATAACGCATTAGAGACATGCCAGTATTAAACTACACTGAAAAGCCTTTATACTCTGAGTTAAAAATGAATGACTGAATGAATTAGCCTAAATAATAAATACAAATAATAAAATAATACATGTATTATTATGTTTAATTACAGTGTAACATAACTGTGTTGTGCTGGCTGTGCTGGAGTTTTGGCCTTTAATCTCCAAAGCTACATTTTCTGAGCAAAACTTTATAATACTGTTCATTAAAAAAAGATTATATAGAAAAGCAGAAATCAATTCATAGAAATGTCATGAAAAAAGTTATGAAACTTATATACATTTTATTTAGGCCTATCTTATTCACTAAAGTATACACACCCCTCATTTTTGGACTGTCAAATTTGCATCAAATTTTAAGGGGGAAATGATCAATACATTATGAATATATATATATATATATATATATATATACATATATATATATATATATATATATATAAACTTTCAATACACCAAAAATAGGTATACATTTCATTATACTATTCCAAGAAAATGCATTTTTTATTACAGATTTCCATTTAACAAAATATTTTTGAAATATCTATGCATCAAATTTTAAATACATATATTTAACTTTTTCATATTCACTATCATTTTTTTCTTTCCAACAGGATAACCACCTAAAAATATATATTCAAATAATTGTACAAATAATAACATATCATTTCATACAGTGCTTCATTCCAAGGTCATTTTAGTGAGTTTCCATTTTTGTAATTTATCTTAGCAGGCTCGTATGAACCCACAGACTACTTCCCATAAAAAGTGACAATGAGATGCACAGAGAAATCTACTTCACATGCCATGAAGAGGTTACCAATATCTCTCACTCATGAACACAGGGGCTTTAGTTCTCCTCTGAGAGTTTAATCTGCATGTCATCTGATGCAAGAAACAGCAACCTCATGTCATGCTCCCGAAAGTCCCTCAGCACCCCTCCAGTCTGGAAGGAACACATGTAAACAGTGATTTTAGGGCAAGACACCACAGGTGAAAAGGGTCAAACATTTACTTTCAACTAACAGCTATCACCCCAGCTGATTAATTACAGTACGATAAGACAAATGTTTTGTATTACAAGTTTTCAGAAATGTTAATGAGGCATATGGGAATGTTGTAATTAAATATGCACTTGCATACATTTCCAGAAGAAAAAACTAAACACTAAAATAAAGCCAAGTTCAAAATTGTCTTTTGTTGACATATTAAAGGTTTTCTTATATTCTTTTATCACTTATGCAATACATTTGACATATATCCTTATTTTTAAGAATATTATATAAATCAGTGGAACTGAAGTGGAGATTTATGGCTTTAAAAAAAACATACAATGAGAAAATGTCCCTAAAAGATATGTAGATGTGTTAGTTATGAAAGTAAAACAGCCCAAAAATCACAAACTGACCAATGTTGCCTGTGTCTTGCCTAAAAAGACATATTGAATATAATTTATGGAGAACATTATGGTTTTAAATAAAATAAAATAAAATAAATCATTAAAAGTCTGGCATATTATGTCTCAAATATTAGGTCTCTTTTTCTTATTTTATGTCTATATTTTATTAATATAATTAAATGTAACCGAACTCAAACGTCTAATAGGATTTCTGATCCAGACATACAATAGTTAAAAAGTTAAATAGTCATACAGAATAGTCATACTGGGGGAAGTCGTGGCCTAATGGTTAGAGAGTCGGACTCGTAATCCAAAGGTTGCGGGTTTGAGTCTCGGGCCGGGAAGAATTGTAGGTGGGGGGACTGAATGTACAGCGCTCTCTCAACCCTAAATACCATGACTGAGGTGCTCTTGAGCAAGGCACTGAACCCCCAAATCCTCCCCGGGCGCTGCAGCATAAATGGCTGCCCACTGCTCTCGGTGTGTGTTCACTGCTGTGTGTCACGTCACATTCAGAATCATATTAACAACCTATCTTTTGAAAATCATATTTCCCATGTTACAAAAACAGCATTCTTCCATCTTAGAAACATTGCCAAGCTACTGAACATGTTAAGTGTCTCTGATGCTGAAAAGTTAGTTCATGCATTCATGACCTCTAGACTGGACTATTGTAATGCACTGCTAGGTGGCTGTCCTGCATCTTCAATAAACAAGCTACAGATAGTACAAAATGCTGCGGCTAGAGTCCTTACCAGGTCAAGAAAATATGATCATATTACTCCAATTTTACAGTCTCTGCACTGGCTACCTATTAAGTTCTGTATCAGTTACAAAATAGTATTACTTGCCTATAAGGCCCTAAATGATTTAGCTCCTGCGTACCTAACTAATCTTCTATCACGCTACAATCCAACCCGCTCCCTAAGGTCGCAAAACTCTGGACTCTTGGTAGTACCTAGGATAGCAAAGTCCACTAAAGGAGGGAGAACTTTTTCATATTTGGCTCCCAAACTCTGGAGTAGTCTTCCTGATAACGTTCGGGGTTCAGACACACTCTCTCTGTTAAAATCTAGATTAAAGACACATCTCTTTAGCCAAGCATTCATATAATGCATCTCACAATCTTGTACTGCAGGTATATCTGAACAAATGCACATCATTATGCTTTAGCTTGGGTTAAACAGATAATTTCATCCAGGGTTGTTCCTGGATGGAACAACAGCTACACTAATTGTCTTTATTTGTTTCTATGTTTCTGTCACGGGATTAACATCCCATAATTACACAAGCTTCAGTCTGGATCCAACCCTTAAACGATCTGAGATGACCGAACACCTGAAAAGAGATGATAACAACCCCTCGGAGGACCTCAGAGGAAGCCAACCATCGGCGATTATACTGAATGAACCAAATTTTGCCATAAGTTAATTATAATGAGTTTCTACAATATAAATCTATTTTAGAAACTTAATTTCCTGTGAAGTTGCTTTGCAACGATTGTATCGTAAAAAGCACTATACATATATCTTGAATTTAACTGAATTAAGACTGTCATATCCCTATATTAATTTCTCAGTTCTTCAAAGAATCATTATGCATCAAGGTAAAGAATATGTTTTTCTTTGTAGAATATTAAAATGTTCTCCTCTTGTACTAAAGTGTGCACACTAAAGGTTCAAATGTTTAAAATTATTTATTGGCAATGGTTCCATTGAGTACATTTAACATCCATGGAACATTTTCATTACACAAAACGTTCTCTATAATCAAAAAAGATTCTTTAGATTATTAAAAGGATCTTCATACTAAGAAAAATATTGTTATTTTAAGAACTGCTCACTGAAAGGTTCTTTGAGGAACCCAGAATGGTTCTTCCCTTTTGGAACCTTTATTTTTAAGAGTGTAAAACTTTTTTAAGTCAAGTGTATAATAAAGTCAAGTGTATAATAAATTTATAGCAGTTAATATAATAACTACTCAACATAACTGCATCTCATATCGAATAAATGAAAGTCTGGAAAGTGTCAAGTGTCAACTTTTTTTCCCCTGAAACTTCTCACTTCTGCTTTTGACAACATCAGCGGCCTGAAGTTTTTGTACATGTGGTGAGTCTCGGATTCAGAAATAGCCTCTCTGGTCAGCGTTCATGTTTAGGCGATTCTTCAGGCAATGTTTTTTTTAGTGTCTGGCTTATCGCATTCAGCACAGCAGCAGATCTTGAGTCCCATCAGTCCATCAGAAAAAAAAACACCTCCATTCAGGGTGAAGGTAACAAGCAACGGTTCACCTTTAGTAAAAAGCTTAAAAAACTTATAACGTTCATAAATAAAGTGTTCCTGATAAAGGCATTAGGCGTGAGCTCTTTATATCTTCAGCCCTACTTCTGCATCTGTAACATACAAAAAGATAGTTTTTCCCTTTTTACAGGAAGATTCAATTCAATTCAAGATTATTTGTATAACGGTTCACCAGGAAATTTTATGTAAATGCAGAAAGTAATATATTTAACAATATTAAATATAATGCATAGATTAATTTTTTTAATTATAACTAGATTAATTTTGGAATTTCTAGATATTTTGGAATAATCTAGATTAATTTGAATTTCTAGATTAATCTAGATTAAAATGCTCATATTCTGCCGAAGGCATTCAGAATATGTGTCTACCCAAATAGGCTAAAAGTAAGTCTTTGACGGGTTTCTGCAGGTGGCGCTTAGACCAGGGGCTATCTCCTGTTTCCAAAATCTCACAAACTCTTGAGAAAGCTGTTCTACTATGATAATTGGTGATGAAAATAAACTATGTTCAATAAGATGTACTTGTGTTTTCTGTTTATTGTTAAACATGAATTTTGAACTGTAGGCCTACATAAGAGGTCGTGAAACTGTTTAAGTTTCCATTGGGAAGCTTCTTAAAAATTTTTCCCTGAAGCAAACCCGGCGGCTTTAGCTCATCATGTTAGCACGACGTCATTGATTCAGTAACGTTAGGCATACACAATCGAAGCAGAGGGTCACGGGAGATTATTCACATGACCTAAAGCGCATCCTGTTTGCTTAAAAGCGCGACGTTTCGTTGTTATTCTGAGTGCACACAAATAAACTAGAGTTTTACAGACGAAAGATGATGCTACTTTTATCTGTATGACCAAAAATGACGGAGATTTTAAGAGCAAGTGAGCGCACCGGAGCCTGTCCTGCAGAACGCGCTTCACAGGTTAACATCCTATTGAGCGGCCATTAAGTTGCTACTACATACATCTTTCAGATGAAAAGCCATATTTGAGGTTGATGAATGATAGGTGAGCGTTTGGATGTCCTGCCGAGATTACCACATAGACCAGCCGTTAACAATCTCTATCACGGACTGCGAGCCTCAGTTTGAACTCGTTCTCGCCCCTACGTAATTCGGCTATATACATCCGCGCTAACAGGGTGAAATATATAGCTTGCGTTTAGACCCATCCCAACCCAACTTTGAGAATAGATAACGGCGATATTTTTTTATCGCCTGAGTCTCACGTTAACGCAATTAACGCCGATAAACGGCCCACAAATTTACTTTTGAACAAAATTATAAACACAACACTTTTGTTTTTGCCCCCATTTTTCATGAGCTGAACTCAAAGATCTAAGACTTTTTCTATGTACACAAAAGGCCTATTTCTCTCCAATATTGTTCACAAATCTGGTGGGGGGGGGGGGTAGGTCAGTATCTGGTCAGTATTTTCCTCACACAGTGCAACACATCTCCTTCGCATATAGTTGATAAAGTTGTTGATTGTGGCCTGTGGCATGTTGGTCCACTCCTCTTCAATGGCTGTGTGAAGTTGCTGGATGTTGGCAGGAACTGGAACACGCTGTCGTATACGCCGATCCAGAGCATCCCAAACATGCTCGATGGGTGACATGTCCGATAAGTATGCTGGCTATGCAAGAACTGGGATGTTTTCAGCTTCCAGGAATAGTGTACAGATCCTTGCAACATGGAGCCGTGCATTATCATGCTGCAACATGAGGTGATGGTCGTGGATGAATGGCACAACAATGGGCCTCAGGATCTCGTCACGGTATCTCTGTGCATTCAAAATGCCATCAATAAAATGCCACCTGTGTTCATTGTCCATAACATATGCCTGCCCATACCATAACCCCACTGACACCATGGGCCACTCGATCCACAACGACATCAGCAAACCGCTCACCCACACGACGCCATACACGCTATCTGCCAATCTGCCCTGTACAGTAAAAACCGGGATTCATCCGTGAAGAGAACACCTCTACAAAGTGCCAGACACCGTCGAATGTGAGCATTTTGTCCACTCAAGTCGGTTACGATGACGAACTGCAGACAGGATCGAGACCCTGATGAGGACGACGAGCATGCAGATGAGCTTCCCTGAGACGGTTTCTGACAGTTTGTGCAGAAATTCTTTGGTTATGCAAACCGATTGTTGCAGCAGCTGTCCGGGTGACTGGTCTCCAGACGATCTTGGAGAGAAATAGGCCTTTTGTGTATATATAAAAAGTACTAGATCTTTGAGTTCAGCTCATGAAAAATGGGGGCAAAAACAAAAGTGTTGTGTATATAATTTTGTTCAGTGTATTTATAATATATTTATACATTGCTTGTAGATTGTCATATTTCAGAGTAATTTATAATCAAGCACTAGTTCTTAGAAATCAGAACATGTGATTGGATGTGGGCTATTTTTCAAAAAGCTTTCATTGCCTTAACTAAGAGTTCTCCAGAGTGCAAAGCTTGTCTCTAAGGCAACGAAGCAAAAGCTTTATCAGTTTTAAAAGGCAGCACCTAGGCTACTGCCTTTATTCGCACCACTTTCAAAACGCACAAGGCAATGCAGTCACAGAGTCTATTAACCTACCTCATGCTCTCAAACCCTGGTCCATTCCTCCAGATCTATACATCTTTCTGGTTGTGTAGTTCAATTTTTGTGTAAAATAATTATTCTTAATATACATCTTTTTTTGTGAATGACACTATAAATATGCACCGTTTTAATGTCCTTGTCATGCAAGTAGGCCCATTTCACTCAAACCCACCAAAACAAAAACATGTTTAGCATTCTAGCAAGCTCATGATGTTGTTTTTAATTTTGTTGTTTAGGCTACATTTTTATTATTGGCCTATTTATTATTATATATCGCTACAAAACGCTAAAATGACGCCAGTCTTCCATATTTTATTTGTGAAATCTCGATCATATTTTCAATTACATGTGTTAACAAACCACTATCTGGACGTAGCCATTTTAAACTTGATGTAAACACATCACATATTTACATATTCTGTATTTACATCTTCAAGATGTATTTTTTATTATTTTTTACTTTTCCTTCGGGACATTTTCATTTGATTTTATTAATTGTATATTTTGAACATTTAACATTCAAAAGTATAACAAAATGTTACAAACATTGTGTTCACATTTCCTGAAAAAAATAAAGGCGTAGGCCTATTGTTTAGAGTGCTTGCTCATTTGCACTAGGTCTAACGTTTCCTATCAGATGTCAAATAAATGTTTATCAGATGCTTATGATTTAGAATATATGTAAAACTGACCTCTTACAGACGTATACGTCGATGTTTGTACACAGCAAATGCTTTCCAGATCAAGCGATCTACAGACATACATGTGCGTCTATCTATAAAAGCGACTGCTAAAAATAGTTTAAATGTACTTTTAAAATATAAAAGTTAAAAAGACAGCCTACATAATAAGAAGACTAATAAAACATAAAATAACATTTTCCCTAAATTTGGTCATGCTTGAGACACGCGCAGAATGTTTTAAGAAAAAATAGGCTACTTAAATTAGTGCACTACACCTGTTGCATGCACTGAACTACAAAACACGGATAGGCATGTGCATTTCTTTGGAGAGAAGTTCTTAAGAGCCAAATAAGTGCAGGACGAGTAAGCTGCTGCATTGCTTGAGCGAATAAATCCCAATAAAAACTCCATTGTTGCATGAACAAAGTTTGAATCTGGGGATTAAAGTGGATCACATGCTCTGACTGAACAACAGCGGCACGAGAGCACGCGCATTCCACAGCAGCCTCTCAAGCATCGTTTGTTTTCCTTCTCAAGAGATTCGCAAACAGAAAGCATAGTGGGAATATATCGAGGGAAAGTGGAAACACGTCGTTTTTTATGGACTATTGCGGAATTGGCGGGTTGTTTACATAGTAAATCGGGCATTTATTCACTGACGGACATGACGCATTCCTACAGTCAGCGTTCTCTCGTGTTACTCGCGTTTTTAGGGATTTTGTCCGCAATAATGTCCTTATTGTCCGTCATTTTGATCTTCCAGCTCCAAACACAACAGGCTGTTTTAAAGGATTCGTCGACTTTAGGGTCGAGCGAGATCACAGCTGTGTTAATGCCCGTTTCCACGGTCCTTTCAGCCCTGTCTCTGACACTCAACTTGAGCTCAGTTGTTGTGTGTTTGCTTCACAGCTATTTCGCTACTGAAATATGCCGAGGAGAACCAGATACACAAAGGTAATGGAGAAACTTGCTTATGTAGACACTTTATCATAGAATTAGATTCAGAATATCAAACCAAATTTGAAAGAATGATACACTTTTGGAGCAAAACATTCCCCCAAAATGAGATTAAGTGATAAAACAGTTGTAAAACCCTTAATGCAAAAATCATTTGGACATTTTTTGGTTGTTGAATGTTAGTGGAACAAATTCATAGTAAATGTGATGAATCACACATGTAAGAACTTGAGAATTTCTTTATTCATCAACTAAAAATAACCTTGAAAGACATAGAAAGAGAAAAAAAAGAGTTAGCTCAATCATCCAAATATTTGTGGGGGTAAATGACATCTAATGGACTTTTGAATTTAATATTGCCCTCCAAAACAACTTTCTCAGGTTTGAATATTTTAAAATCACTCCTAATTCAAAGAACAGCATGACTTGTTGAATATTCTAGCAGGTCTTTAAAATCAGTCTATTTGTTTTGCAAACTGAGGTCCTGCTACTCTTCCATACAACAAGACATGATCTGTTTTTGCTTATATCATAAGGGCCGACTGGTTTCTATTGGATAGCAGGATTGTTCGGCATGTGACCATTGGACTGTTTTGCTTTGGCGTTTCAGTTTACATAGCTGGTAAGTGCTACACAAAAAACACATAGATGTCATAAATTCTACTTAAAAACTTTAATCATTGTTCAATAAACACATTTACAGAATTTACACTGACCTTATTACAATAAATGAATTAGTGTGCAAAATGTGAACAAATTGTAACCAAAACACCTAAAGCAGCTTATTAAATATCATATGTCTATACCTAAATAATAAGGAAGCCCATTTCTGCCTCAGAATAAAGTGGCAGTCATGACTTTATATCTTGCAATTGTGACTTCATTTATATCTCATAATGCAAATTTATTTCGCAATGCATTATTAATATTTTCCTTGCAGTTGCAACTTTATATATTCTATTTGTGACTTTATATCTCATAATGTGACTTTAAATGTTGCAGTGACATTAAACTTCACAATTACAACTTTGTTTTGCTAATGGAGACATTAAATATCATAACTGTGAATTTAAATGTTATAATGTAACTTCATCACTTCAATTTTACTTTAAACCTTGCAAATTGTGAATTTATTTTGCTTAACATGACTAAGTCTTGCAACTGCAATATATTACCCGAGTTTTAACTCCCAATTGTGACTTTTTAATCTCACTGTATTTATTTCTTATTTTAATTTTTTGTTATTTTGTAACTTGGATTTGACAATGGGCTTCCATATTTTAGAGTAGCAGTCCTCATTAATATGAAGTAAGTGAATATGGTATATGGTTTTATCCAGATCTTCATCAGTTTATATCCCAGAGCTGTGCTTTTCTCCTCTATCCTTTAGCATGCCAGGATCCAAAGCTCTTTTCCTGTGGAAAACAATGATACATTAGTTTATAATCATCATTCAGATGACACAGCATGAAGTGATTTGACATAAATATTTCATTTTTTCCCCTCACAGCCATGTCCATTTACATGTTATTGGTGTTTGAAGTTGAGACGGGCATAGCCAGCATCTGCGTGGTTTCCTCCGGTGTTCTCATCCAGCTACTTATCGTTATTCACTCCCTAATACGGGCCGCACATACAGCCAAACACTTCCGCAATGAACATGCCCACACCATGTACCACAGCAACCATGAAAACATCACTGAAATCAGTACGGCGAACCTAAGCATTGCAGAAAAACCACGGAGGCAGCACAGCTTAGCCAACTCGCACAGCCATTTCATCAACCCCGTTCACATAGATTATAATTCACAGTACTCCGCATCTAACGGCCCACACGGCGATAAGGATGGCTACAGTGGGAGCGGACGAATGCACCGGACCCTTTCGACAGAGTCCAGCCTGTTTCAAGCAAAGACCAAACCCTGGAACGGGATCAACAGCGAGATGAGATCTGTACTTGCTCGAAAAGCCACTCTCAAGGATTCAACTTTAGTATGAATGGTATCACATCCAGTTCAGTGTTAAAGGGATAATTCACCCAAAAATAAAAATTCTGTCATTAATTACTCACGCTCATGCCTTTCCAAACCCGGAAGACCTTCGTTCATCTTCAGAACACAAACGAAGATATTTTCAATGAAATCTGGAAGCTCTTGGATCCTCCATAGACGACAACACAACTGAAATGTTCCCAGGTCCAGAAACTTAGTAGGACATCGGTAAAACAGTCCATGTGACATTAGTGGCGCAACCGTCATTTTACGAAGCTAAGAGAATACTTTTTGTGTGCAAAGGAAACAATAAACAATGTAATTTATTCAACACTTCTTGTCCCTGAGTTACCATCTTCTGCCATTTTGGAGAATATCACAGAATGTAATCAGCATTGTTTACGTTCAGTAGACCACGCACAAAGTGTTGATTACGTTCTGGGGAACTCTACAAAATGGCGGAAGACAGTAATTTGGGGTGAAGAACTGCTTAATAAATTGTTGCTATTGTTTTCTTTGCACACAAAGTATTTTTGTGACTTTGTAAAATTATGGTTGAACCACTGATGTTGCATGGACTATTTTACCAATGTCCTTGCTACGTTTCTGAGCCTTGACTGTAGTCGTTCCTTTGCTGTCTATGGAGGGTCGGATTTAATCAAAAATATAAATATTTGTGTTCTGAATTTGAACAAAGGTCTTATAGGTTTGTAACGACATGAGGGTAAGTAATTAATGACAGTATTTACATTTTTGGGTGAACTATCCCTTTAAGATGGGCATTATATAATACATTATGTGGCTTTATATAACGGGCCTCATTTAATATATACGCATAGACACTTGTGGCCAAAAGTTTGAAATAATTATTTTTTTTTTTAAATGTTTTAGAAAGAAGTCTCTTAAGCCTGCATTTATTTGATGAAAACATTTACATGGTAAAAACATTAACATTTTGAAATATTATCGCAGTTTAAATAATTGTTTTCTAAAGGATTATGTGACACTAAGGACCGGAGTAATGATGCTGAAAATTCAGCTTTGCATAACCGGAATATGACTAAGATATATTAACATAGAAAATAGTTACTTTAAATTGTAATAATATTTCACAATAGTACTGCTTTTTTTGTCAAATTACTGCAGCTTAAATTATTTATGTGACATTTAAAGCAAACTGTGTAAAAATCTATGTTTTTTGTACACCTAATATCAACTCACAGGTCTTAGATCACTCTAATTGTTAAAATGTAAAATAATAATGTGAAATTACTACTGAAATACTTGAGAATTTGTGTAGCTGAAGGACAGTAAACTGTTCTCTTTTTTACTAGAAAGACATATTTTGGAACCAAACAATAGAACTATAAAAGGTACGAATAAGGCATAATTGAAAACAATAACTTATTGAATAAAATCAGAGAAGCTGATCTGAATCTGTATTTAACATTTCTGTCATAATAAAACTGAAGTACTATGAATGTTTTTTTTTTAATGAAATGTTTCATAAACTATCAAATGACCATTAACACCGCATGCGTGATGTAGAAATAAATAAAAATGAAGTCAAACTAACCTTGGAGAAAGATTTCCATGAATCAAGATGGTGTGACTGAAGTGTGTGTTTGTGTATCGTTTGGATTAATTGCAGGTTTCACAGCACTGAAGTGACATGTATGTTTAAAAACAGAAAAAGCCAGCAAATTAAAAGTGAAGCAAAGAAAAATTGACAGGAAGCCAATGCCACATTTACATTTAACAGTGAAGTGATATATAAAACAAAAACTAAAAAATAATCAAGTAAATGCATGTGATTGCATTCAAATGGATAGTGACTACAACCTTCGACCCTGCGAGCTGCTGATCTGTTCCTTCAGTGAAATGGCTTGCCGGAGCAGACCGTCTATGTTCTTGAAATAGAGACTACTATTCGTCATGCTTTTAACCGCACTGAAAGACACACACACACAAAGAAAACAGGCATGAAGTGCATTAAATAAAGTACTACATATAATAAACAATAAATATATGTAATGCATATCTTACCTGCATGCATATTCAACAGTGTAGATTGCTCCTTGACTTTGTTCCTCCCAACACTGCATGTCTGTCTGCAAATTCACAATTCATCACGGCACTTCAGTCAGCTTGCTAATATAATAATAATAAATATATATATTTGTTTATAAATGCACTTTTCTCATACCCAAAACGCTACAAAAATACAAATATAAAAGAAAATCTAATAAAAAAGTTAAATAAAAACATTTCCATATTAGTCTACAAATTCATAATTACAACACGTGGGTCAATTTGATAATAAAACAATGTTAATAATAATAATACATTTTATTTGTAATGCAGGCTTCCCATACCCAAAGTGCTACAAAGATACAAATAAAAGACAATAAAACTAAATGCATACACAACACCTGCATGTCTGTCTACAATAAATCAGTACAAAACTTAAGTCACCTTGCTAATGTAAACAAAATATAAAAACACAAGACAATAATTAGTGCCGTCAAATGATTAATCGCATCCAAAATAAAAGACGTGGTTTACATAATAATAATAATAAATGTGTGTGTACTACTGTGTATATTTATTATGTATATATTAGCACTGTCAATCGATAAAAAAATGTAATCGCATTAATCACAGTCATGGACTGATTAATCACGATTAATCGCAAAATTGTAAATAATAGGATTTACCTGTAAATGTGTTGAAGTAAAGAAATGCATGACAAACTAGTTTAAGGAAACAGAACCTTTCACAACTCCACCAGGTATGAGACACAATTATAAGACACCTTATTATTATTTTATCATTATTCATTTGTTTTTATTCAGCCATTATCAGCCTTTATAGTGGCAATAAAACGTTTACCAAGCCACATCACTTCAATCCCAGTATGCATTTACCCAAATATTATCAAAAGTATTTCTAAATAAATACAACAAAACATTTTCTTTCGACCTTATGTGAAGTATTATGAAAAAATGCATTATGAAGAAGAATTGAACCTGTTCTGCAGCTGCATTAGAGCTAACATTAGCATCATAAGACAATTTATTAGATTAATAGTACACTTTTACTCAGAACTCATTTCAATCCACCATCGAGTGTTTGTAATAACGTCCTTTTGCAATCACATGGAATTTGGTTGTTTACTGTTGTTAAAATATGCTATTTATAGCCTTTTATATATCGCTGCACAAATTAGCATTTCAGATGTACACATTAATCTCAAAAAAATCACATACAGACCATATTCTATCGTAATCGTGTGTTTATTATTTTATATAATCTATAGTGGCTGCTGTCATGTTTATATCTGCTGTGTAAAAGCCTTAACATGTATGCTCTGGCTGAAACTCACGTTGTTTGTGTTACAACCGCCTCTCCGTTCTTAGGTTGCCAGGTATATATATTCCAAGAATAATACAGATTAGTAAAAGGATCTATTTTCAGTTTTATTTGTCTATATATATACTTTTGGAGGCCGCGGTACATTAAAAGTAGCCCAAAAACCGCAACCCCGCCACTTGTGCCTCTACCCTGGCAACACTTGTTCGCTGTACCCTCATCACACAATAATAGATAATATTCCACGCTGCGATGACGGGAAGAAGTTGGGGTCAAACATAATCCCATGATTAATTTGCGCAAAAAAATATTAATGCGTTACATTTTTTTTATTAATCGCATGCTTTAACGTTAACACCCCTAGTATATACAAATACACACACATGCATGTATGTAAGAAAAAAATAACATTTATATATTAAATATATTTATATATGGTATAATTTATGACTATAAATATATATATGTAAATATTTTCAAAATATATGCTGTATGTGTCTTTATATATGCATAATAAATATACACAGTACACACATATGTACAGTATCTCACAGAAGTGAGTACACCACTCACATTTTTGTAAATATTTTATTATATATTTTCATGTGAAAACACTGAAGAAATGACACTTTGCTACAATGTACAATAGTGAGTGTACAACTTGTATAACGGTGTAAATTTGCTGTCCCTTCAAATTAACTCAACACACAGCCATTTATGTCTAAACCGCCGGCCAGAAAAGTGAGTACAGCCCTAAGTGAAAATGTCCAAATTGGGCCCAATTAGCAATTTTTCTCTCCCCGATGTCATGTGACTCGTTAGTGTTACAAGGTCGCAGGTGTGAATGGGGAGCAGGTGTGTTCAATGTGGTGTTATCGCTCTCACTCTCTTATACTAGTCACTGGAAGTTCAACATGGCACCTCATGGCAAAAAACTCTCTGAGAATCTGAAAAAAAGGATTGTTGCTCTACATAAAGATGACGTAGGCTATAAGAAGATTGCCAAGACCCTGAAACGGAGCTGCAGCACGGTGGCCAAGACCATACAGCAGTTTAACAGGACAGGTTCCACTCAGAACAGGCCTCGCCATGATCGACCAAAGAAGTTGAGTGCATGTGCTCAGCGTCATACCCAGATGTTGTGTTTGGGAAATAGACATATGAGTGCTGCCAGCATTGCTGCAGAAGTTGAAAGGGTGGGGTGATCAGCCTGTCAGTGATCGGACCATATGCCGCACACTGCATCAAATTGGTCAGCATGGCTGTTGTCCCAGAAGGCAGCCTCTTCTAAAGATGATGCACACGAAAGCCCGCAATCAGTTTGCTGAAGACAAGCAGACTAAGGACATGGATTACTTGAACCATGTCTTGTGGTCTGATGAGACCAAGATAAACTTATTTTGTTCAGATGGTGTCAAGCATGTGTGGCGGCAACCAGGTGAGGAGTACAAAGACAAGTGTGTCTTGCCTACAGTCAAGCATGGTGGTGGGAGTGTCATGGTCTGGGGCTGCATGAGTGCTGCCGGCACTGGGGAGCTACAGTTCATTGAGGGAACCATGAATGTCAACATGTACTGTGACATACTGAAGCAGAGCATGATCCCCTCCCTTCAGAGACTGGGCCGCAGGGCAGTATACAACATGATAACGACCCCAAACACACCTCCAAGACGACCACTGCCTTGCTAAAGAAGCTGAGGGTAAAGGTAAACTGTGGGGCATTCTCAAATGGAAAGTGGAGGAGCGCAAGGTCTCTAACATCCACCAGCTCTGTGATGTTGTTATGGAGAAGTGGAAGAGGACTCCAGTGGCAACCTGTGAAGCTCTGGTGAACTCCATGCCCAAGAGGGCTAAGGCAGTTCTGGAAAATAATGGTGGCCACACACAATATTGGCACGTTGGGCCCAATTTGGACATATTCACTTAGGGGTGTACTCAATTTTGTGGCCAGCTTTTTAGACATTAATGGCTGTGTGAGGAGTTATTTTGAGGGAACAGCAAATTTGCACTGTTATACAAGTTGTACACTCACTAATTTACGTTGTAGCAAAGTGTCATTTCTTCAGTGTTGTCACATGAAAATATACAATAAAATATTTACTAAAATGTGAGGGGTGTACTCACTTCTGTGAGATACTGTATATCATGAAAACAAACACCCTTTTATCGCGATTAATCATTTGACAGCACTAACAATAATATTTAACATAAGACAATAAATAACAATAAAACATGGCAAAATATAAAACAGAAAATAACAAACACCCAATTAGAAAGGTTAAGTTAAACTAATAAGCGTAGGCTATTTTGAAAAGATTTTTAATACAAGGGTTTTAACAGTTGCTTGTGACAGGAAATAATAAATCAGTAATATATTACACAATACGACATTGTTTTCCAGCATAAATAGTATTTATTTTATAATTTACTATAATAATTTACAATGTAAAGCGAGATTCTTAAGTGAAACCTGTGATATTCTAATATGGCAGGTCAAATGTTAATCATTCAGGCAAATATATTTAATACTAACCAAATTACAGTGTTTAGGCAAATTATTCCGTCTGTATTACTGTAATATAGGCTAGGCAACAAATTAAACACATTGAAATGAGGTACCTTGTGTTGCACGAGCTCTGGTAGGGATCTCCTGACGTGCTCCTGTAACCTATAAAGCGCGATCGACGGTTCATTGGCCAAAACATACATACTCTCTGTGAATTTATCAGCCACTGTAGCAGAAATAAACAAAACACGTCATCAGTATCTCTTCATCAGGCTCATATCAAATTATGTGTAATCGCAAATTCACGCTTAAATAAGGCGTCAAATACATTTTGTATTGTAAATTAAATGGTAAAGATAATGTAACGTTAGACACAAGTAACGTTACACCGAGTCGTTACTGATTATAAACCATGAATCGATAGACATCAAAACTCTGTATCTATCCATGGTAACGTTATACCTCTTTTTACTTTCAACTGCATTTCTTGATCCTCCATTTTTATTAAATATAACGTATGATATAAATGTCCTTCTGTATTATCAAAGCGCCGCTGTTTACGCACTAGTGTGCTCCCAAAACATCATCCGGAATAACATCAGGCCAATAACTAGTTCCTAGCCACTAGTTCTGGAGATTGCTATTCATCTAAATGAATCGATTCATTTGAATCGGTTCACCAATAAGAATTCATTGATTCGTTCAGTGCTTTTTCTGCAGATGTTTACGCAGGTACAGCGAGCAAGTCATTGAACAAAGCCGAGCCGTTAATGAATTTAAAAAAAGTCTTATTGAAATTGTAAACAACTTGCTTTTTTAAAGTCTACTAAGAAATCACAGAAAATTTTGTAAGCACTGACGAATTATACGTTTTCTCCACAAAAGACAACAAATAAGATATTTTTTTCACCCATATATTTCACTATCTATGAAGCTGTTCATAAGGCTGTTGTGAACTATTGAAAAAGACAATAATTAATAACATTAATAATTAAAGGGAGACAGATGAGTTAAGACTCAAAACACCTATTTAATGAAGGGGTTGTATTGATCAGTAGATCCAACCAATGAAATCCTCCTACCCAGCTCGCACTCAAGGAGTCAGTACATGAAAGTGAACTGAATCGATTCCTACAAGATTCATTCAACCCCCCCGACACTTTCACGAAACCCACTTCAAGATAGTGTCCCAACTCTAAAAGATGCGATTCATTTTGCAGCCAAAAGTAAGATATATATTATGAGTAAAGTAGTCTATATACTGTTTCATATCATTCAATAGACTTTGAATGTGCGCGAGTTCAGTGCACTTGCAAGACTTCTATTTCAGTTTCACTTCTGCAACCGAATCAGGAAACAAAAGCAGCATTTACGATCGTACGAACCTGTGAAGTTTAAGATCATGTAAACAATCGAAGGTAAGATTCTACTAAGTCGTATTTTGTTATTTTATATGAGTATTATGAACTAATTATGCATAATAATTGGCGCTAATCTTGTTTATCTATTTCTTTATATTTTCTATATTGCGTACATTTAAAGCAGGTGTAATGAATGATGAATGATGATTCATGTAATGATTAGTGATTATGGAAAACCGAAATGAGGAGAATGCTGTAAACCACTCGACAACTCTGACAAATAAACAGCGGGGGAATGAGGTCACAGTCCGACCCGCCACTTTAGACAGTGAGTGCCATCTTCTTCTATAGATATAATAGCCAGATTTCAGATGCAGGCATTTAATAGTGTTTTTAGATGTAATTATGACATTTAATTATGTCTTGTAGACCTCTCCATTTATCAGCTGGCAGCCCATGGAGAAATTTCACAACTGGAATTACATATATCCAAAGGTATCAATAAATATACAATACTTGCCGAAATAAATAATTAAATATGGGCATCCAGCGCATGCATGTATAAATACACAAATGAATGAATGAATAAATAAATACGTATGTCTAAATATGGGTTATTTTGCAGACAGCTCTCTACTTAACAGTCAAGATGAGCGAGGTTTCACACCCCTAATGTGGGCTGCTGCATTTGGAGAGATAATGATGGTGGAGTTCCTCCTTCAGAAGGTGAGAAATACACATTTTCTAGCCACTAAGCCTGGACTACATATATATATATATATATGCTTTTTATTTAAATGATATCAGGGAGCAGATCCGAGAACACTCGCTAGAGAACGAGAAAGCGCCTTGTCTTTGGCCAGTGCAGGAGGATTTGCAGATATTGTTAATATTCTCCTACAACATGGCGTTGATATTGATTCCTATGACTGGGTATGAGCGGTTTCATTATTCTGAAAATGTTCATAAAACTTCATCATACACAACCACTAAATACTGCTGAAACATTTTCCAACTGTACAAACTTTCCCTTTCTAACAGAATGGTGGGACCCCTCTTCTGTATGCAGTTCGTGGGAATCACACAAAATGTGTTGAAGCTCTCCTACGTAAGTCTTCAACATATTCATGCATTTTATTATTTGCGATGAACTAAAGTAAGTTTGTTTTTAGGATGTGGGGCAGATATCACGTTTGAGGCAGACTCTGGCTACAGTCCTGTTGCTCTTGCTGTTGCATTGGGCCACAAAAAAGGCATGAGTCATTCCCTAAAGTATATTAATATAACAAATAATACATTTTAATGGTATTAATTAATAACTGACAAGTCTTCCAACTTGTTTGCAGTGCAAAAACTTCTTGAAGATCACATTTTGAAGCTCTTTCGGGAACCAGTTTCAGTGTCTGAAAACACATGAAGCAGAGGACTGCTTTTACAAGACCTTACACTAATTCTGCATATTTTATAGCTTTATTTTGACATAGATGTAATGAACAATCGGTGTTGTATCTTTTGTTTTATACAAACGTGTAGTTAATGTGTGTTGACTTGATGCGGATGTAATACATAGAGTCTCTGTAGAAACAAAGGAAATGAGTTTAAAAGTAACATCAGTTTATGCTTTTCCTGTGAGTAGGTGGAAATAAATCCCACATCCAGAGGTGAAAGCAAAGGGGGGGTTGTTGGTTGGCATTCCCGCCTCTTCCTACTTCCTCTTTGTCTTTTTCTCAAAACATTACAAAACCCTGTCCCCCAGGATATCCAATGTGTAAACAATTATTCTTCCAAAGAAGTCAGCACTGTTTTCAAACACTATTTTCAGCCTCTGAACCAAAGGGGCATCTTGAATGGGAAAACTGTGGGTGAAGAATCAAGGATTTGATAAGCTTGGGATAAACGTGAAAGACATGGGCAATTTGGCCAGGAACTGAGAGAAAACAAAAGTTGTAGTGGGTTACTGTACTATAAGAGTCCACTGACTGTGAGGGAGTTCAGAAGACACTCAATCTGAGAGAATATGGTTATTATATACATGCATTTATCTAAGTGGAATGTGAAAATTACAAAAGGTGGTGATTGCTGAAGAACATTATTGCACCATGTGGAAGGATATTTGTAGACAGTTGTTGTCCTCTGGATAGAAGTCTACAATATGTTTGGGATCACCATCTTTGGCAGAACCTGTAGAAAACAAACATTTGAAATGTCTATTATTCTGTCTTTTTTATCTCTTATTTATGAAAATGGTTAGTCAGTCACAGTACAACACGGTAGTGATATTTCAGTGATGAATAAAGCCAAGTTGATCCATGAATCAGTTGAGTGAATGATTCAATGACTCACACGCTAAAGGGATACTCCACCTCAAAATTAAAATCGGTCATTAATCACTTACCCCATGTCGTTCCGAACCCATAAAAGCCCGTTCATCTTCGGAACACAATTTAAGATATTTTGGATAAAACCCGGGAGGCTTGTGACTGTCCCATTGACTGCCAAATAAATTGCAATGTCAAAGCCCAGAAAGGTATGAAAAGCTTCGCCAGAATACTCCATCTGCCATCAATGGTTTAATTTGACTTATGAAGCTACGAGAATACTTTTTGTTATTATACTTTTTGTTATTGTCCACTGCCAGCATGCCGCTTGGTCGTTACTTTAAGAAAAAAATTATTTATTGAACAAAATATTATCCAAACGTTTTTCTAAATTATCTTTAAAAAAAATGTAACAAAATATAATCACTTTGCCTTTACAAACAAAACTGAACTATTTTAGTAGCTGAAACATGAGCTGTTTTGGGAAAAAAAAAAAAAATGGGCTCGGGTTGGTAATTCTGATAAGCTGTCAGACACGGGCCAGGCTAGTGCCTGAGCATCTCAGGCCAGGGGCCTAAATTTGAGCACCACATACTCTATTTGGCACCACATACTGGCTTAACTATGTAAACTGCAGAAAGAGTGAGATGGCCCTCACTGGAGAACACAAGATCCAGGGGATCCTGGATCTCCTCCCACCTTACATATGCCTAAACCCACCCATCTCCACACCCTGGATGTAAATCCCCTGGATCTTTGTTCTGCAGTGAGGGGACTGCGGTCAGGCCAGCCTCCACTTTGAAAAACGCAGTCATTCTAGCCGCCACGTTATTTTCTGGTGCGCGCGTATACTATGCGTTGCGGTAATAGCGTGTACAAACTCAGATCAAAGGAAAAGCGATCTCTGACATTCATTTATTGAGGCAGTTTCACTGTCAATAACTAATAAACGAATTAACTAATACATTCCACTACCCCAGGGTGTCACTCAAGCCGTTTCCAGACGATCTAAAGTTGTATTACATATTAAAAGCTCTCCAAATCTCACACTCTACCTGACATGCCTGTGATTTTTGATAGGTTTAAAAAGGAAACTCCCTGCTTCCACAGACCAATTTTAATTCGGATTGACAGTCCACTACCCCATGATGACACTCAAGCAGTTTCAAGACAATCTGATGTTGTATTGCATAATAAAAGCACTCCAAATCTCATATTCCACCTCTTCTGTCTGTGATTTTGAATGGCTCTAAAAATAAATGTCCCTGCTTCCACAGATCAATTTCAATTCAGATTGACAGTCCACTACCCCAAGATGACACTCAAGCAGTTTCAAGACAATCTGATGTTTAATTGCATAATAAAAGCACTCCAAATCTCATGTTCCACCTCTTCTGTCTGTGATTTTGAATGGCTCTAAAATAAAAGTCCCTGCTTCCACAGATCAATTTCAATTCGGATTGACAGTCCACTACCCCAAGATGACACTCAAGCAGTTTCAAGACAATTTGATGTTTAATTACATAATAAAAGCACTCCAAATATCATATTTCACCTCTTCTGTCTGTGATTTTGAATGGCTCTAAAAATAAAAGTCCCTGGTTCCACAGATCAATTTCAATTCAGATTGACAGTCCACTACCCCAGGATGACAATCAAGCAGTTTCAAGACAATCTGATGTTTAATTACATAATAAAAGCACTCCAAATCTCATATTCCACCTCTTCTGTCTGTGATTTTGAATGGCTCTAAAAAATAAAAGTCCCTGTTTCCACAGATCAATTTCAATTCAGATTGACAGTCCACTACCCCAGGATGACACTCAAGCAGTTTCAAGACAATCTGATGTTGTATTAAATAATAAAAGCTCTCCAAATCTCGCATTCTACCTGACCTGCCTTTGAATTTGAATGGCTCTAAAAAGGAAAATCCCTGTTTCCACAGAACAATTTCAATTCAGATTGACAGTCCAATACCCCAGGATGACACTCAAGCAGTTTCAAGACAATCTGATGTTGTATTAAATAATAAAAGCTCTCCAAATCTCGCATTCTACCTGACCTGCCTTTGATTTTGAATGGCTCTAAAAAGGAAAATCACTGTTTCCACAGATCAATTTCAATTCAGATTGACAGGCCACTACCCCAGGATGACACTCAAGCAGTTTCAAAACAATCTGATGTTTAATTCCATAATAAAGGCCCTCCAAATATCATATTCTACCTGTTCTGTCTGTGATTTTGAATGGCTTTTAAAGGAAAATCCCTGTTTACACAGAACAATTTCAATTCAGATTGACAGTCCACTACCCCAGGATGACACTCAAGCAGTTTCAAGACAATCTGATGTTGAATTACAAAATAAAAGCACTCCAAATCTCATATTTCACCTCTTCTGTCTGTGATTTTGGATAGCTTTAAAAATAAAAGTCCCTGGTTCCACAGACCAATTTTAATTCAGATTGACAGTCCACTACACCATGATGACACTCAAGTAGTTTCAAGACAATCTGATGTTTAATTACATAATAAAAGCACTCCAAATCTCATATTCCACCTCTTCTGTCTGTGATTTTGAATGGCTCTAAAATTAAATGTCCCTGCTTCCACAGACCAATTTCAATTCAGATTGACAGTCCACTACCCCAAGATGACACTCAAGCAGTTTAAAGACAATCTGATGTTTAATTGCATAATAAAAGCACTCCAAATCTCATATTCCACCTCTTCTGTCTGTGATTTTGAATGGCTCTAAAATTAAAAGTCCCTGCTTCCACAGATCAATTTCAATTCAGAATGACAGTCCACTACCCCAGGATGACACTCAAGCAGTTTCAAGACAATCTGATGTTGTATTAAATAATAAAAGCTCTCCAAATCTCGCATTCTACCTGACCTGCCTTTGATTTTGAATGGCTCTAAAAAGGAAAATCCCTGTTTCCACAGAACAATTTCAATTCAGATTGACAGTCCACTACCCCAGGATGACACTCAAGCAGTTTCAAGACAATCTGATGTTGAATTACAAAATAAAAGCACTCCAAATCTCATATTTCACCTCTTCTGTCTGTGATTTTGGATAGCTTTAAAAATAAAAATCCCTGGTTCCACAGACCAATTTTAATTCAGATTGACAGTCCACTACACCATGATGACACTCAAGTAGTTTCAAGACAATCTGATGTTGTATTAAATAATAAAAGCTCTCCAAATCTCGCATTCTACCTGACCTGCCTTTGATTTTGAATGGCTCTAAAAAGGAAAATCCCTGTTTCCACAGAACAATTTCAATTCAGATTGACAGTCCAATACCCCAGGATGACACTCAAGCAGTTTCAAGACAATCTGATGTTGTATTAAATAATAAAAGCTCTCCAAATCTCGCATTCTACCTGACCTGCCTTTGATTTTGAATGGCTCTAAAAAGGAAAATCACTGTTTCCACAGATCAATTTCAATTCAGATTGACAGGCCACTACCCCAGGATGACACTCAAGCAGTTTCAAAACAATCTGATGTTTAATTCCATAATAAAGGCCCTCCAAATATCATATTCTACCTGTTCTGTCTGTGATTTTGAATGGCTTTTAAAAGGAAAATCCCTGTTTACACAGAACAATTTCAATTCAGATTGACAGTCCACTACCCCAGGATGACACTCAAGCAGTTTCAAGACAATCTGATGTTGAATTACAAAATAAAAGCACTCCAAATCTCATATTTCACTCTTCTGTCTGTGATTTTGGATAGCTTTAAAAATAAAAGTCCCTGGTTCCACAGACCAATTTTAATTCAGATTGACAGTCCACTACACCATGATGACACTCAAGTAGTTTCAAGACAATCTGATGTTTAATTACATAATAAAAGCACTCCAAATCTCATATTCCACCTCTTCTGTCTGTGATTTTGAATGGCTCTAAAATTAAATGTCCCTGCTTCCACAGACCAATTTCAATTCAGATTGACAGTCCACTACCCCAAGATGACACTCAAGCAGTTTAAAGACAATCTGATGTTTAATTGCATAATAAAAGCACTCCAAATCTCATATTCCACCTCTTCTGTCTGTGATTTTGAATGGCTCTAAAATTAAAAGTCCCTGCTTCCACAGATCAATTTCAATTCAGAATGACAGTCCACTACCCCAGGATGACACTCAAGCAGTTTCAAGACAATCTGATGTTGTATTAAATAATAAAAGCTCTCCAAATCTCGCATTCTACCTGACCTGCCTTTGATTTTGAATGGCTCTAAAAAGGAAAATCCCTGTTTCCACAGAACAATTTCAATTCAGATTGACAGTCCACTACCCCAGGATGACACTCAAGCAGTTTCAAGACAATCTGATGTTGAATTACAAAATAAAAGCACTCCAAATCTCATATTTCACCTCTTCTGTCTGTGATTTTGGATAGCTTTAAAAATAAAAATCCCTGGTTCCACAGACCAATTTTAATTCAGATTGACAGTCCACTACACCATGATGACACTCAAGTAGTTTCAAGACAATCTGATGTTTAATTACATAATAAAAGCACTCCAAATCTCATATTCCACCTCTTCTGTCTGTGATTTTGGATAGCTTTAAAAATAAAAGTCCCTGTTTCCACAGATCAATTTCAATTCAGATTGACAGTCCACTACCCCAGGATGACACTCAAGCAGTTTCAAGACAATCTGATGTTGTATTAAATAATAAAAGCTCTCCAAATCTCGCATTCTACCTGACCTGCCTTTGATTTTGAATGGCTCTAAAAAGGAAAATCCCTGTTTCCACAGATCAATTTCAATTCAGATTGACAGGCCACTACCCCAGGATGACACTCAAGCAGTTTCAAAACAATCTGATGTTTAATTCCATAATAAAGGCCCTCCAAATATCATATTCTACCTGTTCTGTCTGTGATTTTGAATGGCTTTTAAAAGGAAAATCCCTGTTTCCACAGAACAATTTCAATTCAGATTGACAGTCCACTACCCCAGGATGACACTCAAGCAGTTTCAAGACAATCTGATGTTGAATTACAAAATAAAAGCACTCCAAATCTCATATTTCACCTCTTCTGTCTGTGATTTTGGATAGCTTTAAAAATAAAAATCCCTGGTTCCACAGACCAATTTTAATTCAGATTGACAGTCCACTACACCATGATGACACTCAAGTAGTTTCAAGACAATCTGATGTTTAATTCCATAATAAAGGCCCTCCAAATATCATATTCTACCTGTTCTGTCTGTGATTTTGAATGGCTCTAAAAATAAAAGTCCCTGTTTCCACAGAACAATTTCAATTCAGATTGACAGTCCACTACCCCAGGATGACACTCAAGCAGTTTCAAGACAATCTGATGTTGAATTACAAAATAAAAGCACTCCAAATCTCATATTTCACCTCTTCTGTCTGTGATTTTGGATAGCTTTAAAAATAAAAATCCCTGGTTCCACAGACCAATTTTAATTCAGATTGACAGTCCACTACACCATGATGACACTCAAGTAGTTTCAAGACAATCTGATGTTTAATTACATAATAAAAGCACTCCAAATCTCATATTCCACCTCTTCTGTCTGTGATTTTGAATGGCTCTAAAAATAAAAGTCCCTGTTTCCACAGATCAATTTCAATTCAGATTGACAGTCCACTACCCAGGATGACACTCAAGCAGTTTCAAGACAATCTGATGTTGTATTAAATAATAAAAGCTCTCCAAATCTCGCATTCTACCTGACCTGCCTTTGATTTTGAATGGCTCTAAAAAGGAAAATCCCTGTTTCCACAGAACAATTTCAATTCAGATTGACAGTCCACTACCCCAGGATGACACTCAAGCAGTTTCAAGACAATCTGATGTTGAATTACAAAATAAAAGCACTCCAAATCTCATATTTCACCTCTTCTGTCTGTGATTTTGGATAGCTTTAAAAATAAAAATCCCTGGTTCCACAGACCAATTTTAATTCAGATTGACAGTCCACTACACCATGATGACACTCAAGTAGTTTCAAGACAATCTGATGTTTAATTACATAATAAAAGCACTCCAAATCTCATATTCCACCTCTTCTGTCTGTGATTTTGAATGGCTCTAAAAATAAAAGTCCCTGTTTCCACAGATCAATTTCAATTCAGATTGACAGTCCACTACCCCAGGATGACACTCAAGCAGTTTCAAGACAATCTGATGTTGTATTAAATAATAAAAGCTCTCCAAATCTCACATTCTACCTGACCTGCCTTTGATTTTGAATGGCTCTAAAAAGGAAAATCCCTGTTTCCACAGATCAATTTCAATTCAGATTGACAGTCCACTACCCCAGGATGACACTCAAGCAGTTTCAAGACAATCTGATGTTTAATTCCATAATAAAGCCCTCCAAATATCATATTCTACCTGTTCTGTCTGTGATTTTGAATGGCTCTTAAAAGGAAAATCCCTGTTTCCACAGAACAATTTCAATTCAGATTGACAGTCCACTACCCCAGGATGACACTCAAGCAGTTTCAAGACAATCTGATGTTGAATTACAAAATAAAAGCACTCCAAATCTCATATTTCACCTCTTCTGTCTGTGATTTTGGATAGCTTTAAAAATAAAAATCCCTGGTTCCACAGACCAATTTTAATTCAGATTGACAGTCCACTACCACCATGATGACACTCAAGTAGTTTCAAGACAATCTGATGTTTAATTACATAATAAAAGCACTCCAAATCTCATATTCCACCTCTTCTGTCTGTGATTTTGAATGGCTCTAAAAATAAAAGTCCCTGTTTCCACAGATCAATTTCAATTCAGATTGACAGTCCACTACCCCAGGATGACACTCAAGCAGTTTCAAGACAATCTGATGTTGTATTAAATAATAAAAGCTCTCCAAATCTCGCATTCTACCTGACCTGCCTTTGATTTTGAATGGCTCTAAAAAGGAAAATCCCTGTTTCCACAGATCAATTTCAATTCAGATTGACAGTCCACTACCCCAGGATGACACTCAAGCAGTTTCAAGACAATCTGATGTTGAATTACAAAATAAAAGCACTCCAAATCTCATATTTCACCTCTTCTGTCTGTGATTTTGGATAGCTTTAAAAATAAAAGTCCCTGGTTCCACAGACCAATTTTAATTCAGATTGACAGTCCACTACCACAGGATGGCACTCAAGCAGTTTCAAGACAATCTGTTGTTGAATTACATAATAAAAGCCCTCCAAAAATCATATTCTACCTGTTCTGTCTGTGATTTTGAATGGCTCTAAAAAGGAAAATCCCTGTTTCCACAGATCAATTTCAATTCAGATTGACAGGCCACTACCCCAGGATGACACTCAAGCAGTTTCAAGACAATCTGATGTTTAATTCCATAATAAAGGCTCTCCAAATCTCATATTCTACCTGATCTGTCTGTGATTTTGAATGGCTTCTAAAAAATAAAATCCCTGCTTCCACAGACCAATTTTAATTCAGATTGACAGTCCACTACCCCAGGATGACACTCAAGCAGTTTCAAGACAATCTGATGTTGTATTACAATAATAAAAGCACTCCAAATTTCATATTCCACCGTCTTCTGTCTGTGATTTTGAATGGCTCTAAAAATAAAAAGTCCCTGTTTCCACAGAACAATTTTAATTCAGATTGACAGTCCAGTACCCCAGGATGACACTCAAGCAGTTTCAAGACAATCTGATGTTTAATTACATAATAAAAGCCCTCCAAATCCACAGATCATATTCTACCTGACCTGTCTTGTGATTTTGAATGGCTTTTAAAAGGAAAATCCCTGTTTCCACAGATCAATTTCAATTCAGATTGACAGTCCACTACCCCAGGATGACAACTCAAGCAGTTTCAAGACAATCTGATGTTTAATTACATAATAAAAGCACTCCAAATCTCATATTCCACCTCTTCTGTCTGTGATTTTGAATGGCTTTAAAAATAAAAATCCCTGTTTCCACAGATCAATTTCAATTCAGATTGACAGTCCACTACCCAGGATGACACTCAAGCAGTTTCAAGACAATCTGATGTTTAATTACTAATAAAAGCACTCCAAATCTCATATTCCACCTCTTCTGTCTGTGATTTTGAATGGCTCTAAAAATAAAAATCCCTGTTTCCACAGAACAATTTCAATTCAGATTGACAGTCCACTACCCCAGGATGACACTCAAGCAGTTTCAAACAACTGATGTTTAATCTAAAAAGGCCCTCCAAATATCATATTTCTACCTGTTCTGTCTTGATTTTGAATGTCTTTTAAAAGGAAAATCCCTGTTTACACAGAACAATTTCAATTCAATTGACAGTCCACTACCCCAAATGACACTCAAGCAGTTTCAAGACAATCTGATGTTTAATTACCTAATAAAAGCACTCCAAATCTCATATTCCACCTCTTCTGTCTGTGATTTTGAATGTCTTTTAAAAGGAAAATCCCTGTTTCCACAGATCAATTTCAATTCAGATTGACAGTCCACTACACCAGGATGACACTCAAGACAAGTTTCAAGACAATCTGATGTTGTATTACACAAGAAAAGCTCTCCAAATCTCACATTCTACCTGTTATGCCTATTCAGATTGATAGAAGACTCTCTCTGTGAACTTTTAGCCTAGATGTCACTCACTCAAACTGAAGACTATCTGATATTACATTACCAAATTTAAGCTGTTTAAAAGCTCATTTACTTCTTGTTTTAAAAGACCCTTTAATAAAAGACTCTTTAATTTCAGACTGATCTTAATGTACACCGTATCAATAAGTCAGTGGCTGATGATGAATTACACAATAAAAATGAATGTAAAACACCCATTACAGGTCATGTGGGTATGTAGTGCTTTCCTTATTTTCTGATTAATAATATAATTTTCCTATTTTTACAGATGAATACACTTTAAAAGGATATAACATATGTTCAACTAAAAGTCGCCTAATAGTTTATTTCCAACAGCAAGACACTCTAAAAAGTTGAGATGACAGGATGCTATAATCAGAAGTGATTTACATTTCACTTCTGATTATACCCTGTATAATTTAGTATGTGACGAATAAACAAAACTTGAACCTTGACTTTGACCATGCACCATGCATGGATGGTTCTGAGTCCCACAAATGTAGACTATACAGTGGAGAACGGGCTAGGTGAGGTCTAGACGTAGTGCCAGGGTATGTCCTTAATTTAGTATGTGACG